>CM046328.1:23669593-24052093 GCA_025403435.1 Artocarpus heterophyllus
AGAAAAAAAAAGCAGCTTTCAGATCTATCCATGTCCGGAATTTTTTTTATTTTTTTTTATATATTTTTTAAAGATGGTTGAAATTTCTTTTCGTTGGGGAAGAAAGAAGCTGATTGAGGTTTTTTTTTTTGTTTTTCAAAATTTAGATTTGACATTGATAGTAATGAGGATATTTTTGGTGGGTTTTGTAGGAATTGATTGCTCAACAGAAGTCACAAGCATCAAGCTCTGTCAACGAAGAGGTTGACCTTGATGAATTAATGTTAAGTGTGTTCTAAGTGGTGTAATTACCTTCCAAATTTTTATTTATACAACAAAAAAAATATGGGTTTTAAATTGTTGTTACTATTATATATTTTTGTTCTAAGTGTTTGATTTTGGTTGGGTGATATAATATTAGGATCCTGAGCTGGAAAAGTTGCATGCAGATAGGATTGCTGCTCTCAAGGTTTGATTTTGTTTGATTTTGAATTCTGAAGCTTTCTGTGATTGGTAGGAGAATTTATGTTTGTGGGTTTTTGATTTGTTTTATTTTATTATATTAGAAAGAAGCTGAGAAGAGAGAAGCAATGAAAAGGCAAGGACATGGGGAATACAGAGAGATAAGTGAGGGGGATTTCTTGGGTGAAGTCACCGGGAGTGAGAAAGTCATTTGCCACTTCTATCACCATGAATTTTATCGCTGCAAGTAAAGATTTTACTAAACATCTCCTTTTCTCTCTCTTATGTTGTGATTCAGCTCTTCAATTTTGTGTAGAAAATTGGAAATTCAATGTGCTTATGTGAATAATTGTTTTTAGGATAGTAGATAAGCATTTAAAGGCGCTTGCTCTGAGGCATCTTGATACAAAGTTCATCAAGTTGGATGCTGAGGTAAGACTATACAACTTGCTCGTTGCCGTGTAATTGATTTCTAAGTTCGTCTTGGTAATTTTTCTTGCTTGAATCTGTTTCTGTGATTGGATCCTATTTATCGCAAACTTACAGTTAAGATGATCCATGAGTATCAACTATCTTGTATGAATTGCAGAATGCACCGTTCTTCGTCACCAAGCTAGGAGTCAAACTTTGCCTTGTGTCATACTCTTCAGGTGATCAGGCTTGCTCAAAGTTTCATTCTTATGTTGGTATCTGGAGATAATGACATGTTCTGAATGATAGGCCGCCAAAGTTTATGCAGTTGATGTGTTTGATTAATAAGCATGATATTGGATTACGTTGGTTTTTGCGTCGAAAATTTGACTTGGTGAAACGGTTTCTCTTTCAGAAAAGGGATCGCAGTAGACAGGCTAATTGGGTTCAAGATCTTGGAGGGAAAGACGATTTCACCACAAAGCCTTGAGAACCTGCTTATCAAGAAGGGTAAGCCTTTTGTCCGGTGTGTTTGCAGTTTTTTGTTCATGTAGTAGTATCTCTAATTCATTGTTTTGCAGGTATTATTAGCGAGAAGAAACAGATGAGACGAGGAAGACGATGGAAATCATGAAAATAGACGCAGGACGGTGAGATCCTCGGTAAATTACAATTCCGACTCTGATTGAGAATGATACCTTGGTCATCGAACGCCCAGGAGTTTTATGTATGTATAATTAGCTTGACAACTACATTGTATTTTTTGCAAAACAAAACTGATCGCCACAGTTCCAATCCATATTGATTGATGAGATCTCAGAAAAACTAATTCAATTTTTGAGTCAAGAGTTTTGTTGGTGAATTAATCGCTCTGTTTTGCAGACTAGTTTTTTTAATGCTGTACCCCTGTTTTTAGATACTAATTTGCATGAAAAATTCTTAATAGAAGATTTGATGCTTTAACGACGATCAAGAAGTGGATTGTGGGACTGAAGGAGCAGGATATGCTTTGCAGCTGCCCTCCCTAAACTTGAGGCTTGTCTAGCCTTTTTGTTAACTTAATTCTACTTTACAAACCACAAGTTCAGAACCTGTGTTTGCCCCCAAGTTTGATAATTTGCTACACATTTCGGCTAGTTGAATTATTGGTGGACCGCAATTTTATTGCAAAACATGAAATTAAGAACATAAGATTAAGATCTTTGTATAAAGACGATGGTTTGGATTGGATTGGATTGGTATTTTAATAGAGCGACCTTGCATTTTGTCAATCTCTCTCCGACGCTCGGTGAGATCATTTACGTGTGAGACGAAGAACCAGATACCAGAACAAAAGAGAGCAAAAAAATTCAAAACATGGCGTGGAGAATGGAGACCTCGTCAAGCTCCAAACTAACCCCCAAAATGGAATGAAACACAACTACTCTCTCTCTATCTCTTCGTCATTCTATAATGTCCAGCAAAAAAACGGTCACATTTTACTTTCATCTTTTCTTCTTCATTCCCTAGCGTCTAACGTCTCTCCCCTTTATTGCATTTCTCCATTGAGAGTCTGTAATATCATTTTTTCCTTTTTGCTCAGTCACGCCACATTGCATGTTGGATGGTGGGTAAATTACCAAAATTATAAGTATATGGGCTAAATGTCGATCTTGAAATGTTCAAGGGGTACATGTGCTAAATAGCTTTGATTAGTTTTTCTTATCTTCATTCTGTTATAAGTTTCTCGTATAATAGTCACATTTTATATAGGGCGTCTTCCTACCAAAATTGTAACACAACAAATATTCTTGTTAAGAATGACAACCACAGGTATAATAGGATAGTATAATCGTAACGAGAAAAATAATAAACACAAATTAAGAACAAATAATTAACTACTAATATACTATAGTTTCTTTTTTAAACTCTTCAAAAGAAATTTTTTTGAAATAATTTATATCGGTGGTCCTCAATTCTTTAGTAGGTGACAATTTGATCTTTTTTTATTTAATGTTGGCAAAATGATCCCTTAACTTCTTTGACAATTAATAGACTTCCGTTAAAAATTATCAAAAACCTAATAGAAACAGGTATGTGCTTGTTATGTGACCTAATTTTAAGGGTCATAATAGAAAATTCACACAATTTATAATTTTTAAAATTAAAATTAAAAAAATTGAAAAAAAAACCAAAAATTAAAAACAACTAAAAAAAACCCAAGCTCCTCTAACGCTGGCGTTCTTGGTCTAGCGGCTTTTGGTTGCTGAAACCAGGTTGTCAAGCTCCTCCTGACCAGAGACCATACAGACAGCTCGATCTAGAGGAGGTTAGTGAAGAAAATGGTTGAGCGAGGCGACGAAAGAGCTTTAAGGGTTAAGAGTGGAGGTGAAATCGTGGGGATGGGGTGGTGGTCGGGGAGTTGAGTTGGTGGCGAGGCCGTGTAGGGACTCCAACCACAGTTGTAGGTGGGAATGCTGAGGCATGGGATGGAGGAGGCGTTGTTGGAGAGCTACTAGATCCAATGATTGTGCCATCGATATTTGGATCTCTCCGACATGAGCGCTTCTCCACAGTTCTACACAATCCCTCTTCCATGCTATGGTGCAAATGACTGCCACCACGAGACGAAGGCTGGCGATGAAGACCCAATCTTTGCTCCCAAATGAGACCTCTTAATTTGCTCAGGCCACAAAATAGTGGAACGAGAGGAACAGTGTGATTTGGGTCGAATCTTTAACCCGACAACCTCGAGAATCTACCGCCGATACGAGATGCATGCCGACGACGAAGACCAAATCTCCGCCCCCTTTTCTAGCAACAGTGCATTGGATTGAGACGAACAGTATGATTTGGGATTTTGGCGGTGGAAGATGAGAGCTTAATGAGTTGGGGGGCGGCACATGTGGTGAGAACGGGTTGGCGAGAGGAGTTTTATTAATTTTTGTTTTATCGATTTGATTTGATTTTTTATTTTTTAAGTTGGTTGATGTTAAAGAATTTGAGGGCATTTATGTCTTTACACAAAAATCCTATGCACGTAATGGTCATGTGCTTGAAATTGTCAAAATTTAAGAGAGTTCAAGATCGTTTTCTAAAAATTGAAAAAAAAGATATTAAAGTATTAAAGAGTTAACAAACTGTTGATAAAAGTTACTTTTTTTTTTGGAAGAGAGAGTGACTAAGGACAGAGTTAAAAAAAAAAATCAGTTCTAAGAATCAAAATTAGTGCATACGCTCAGTAGGTAAAAGCAAGTCCATTAAAAAAATTATAATTTTTTTTTTCTCTTGCTACGTCTCCAAATCAATTGTTAGAAGAGAAGACGAATAAATGTTAAAAAATAATATTGGGAATAAATATATTTTAATACTAGTCCTTTTTTTTACGAATTATTAAGTCCCAAGAACAAAAAGTTGTTTTTTTAAGAAAAGAATATAATTAATACGTTCAATATTTTGAGGCCCAAGTGTAATTAGTTAGGAGTTTTTAACAAAGGAACCTCAAGGGGTACAAAGATAATTAGTTAATGATCCTAATAATAAGGGACCTTAACTTAAGGCTGGCCTTACACATTGCCTTAATTGCTTTACCCTTACCTTTGACCCTGCATTGGTTATGTGGAGACATTTTTTGTGAGGGCGTTGGTTTCTGGCGCTTGGTGGTGATATGAGTGCTTAATTCTTCTGCCCTTTGGTTTGACTCATTTATTTTACTGGGAAAAAAAAGAAAAAGAGACAAATAATTCTCAGAGAAAAACATGGCCATGTCAGGTCCTCTATCTCCCAAGCCAGGTTTCGTAATTCCAAATTTTTACATTTTGTCTTGTTCATATCAATATTCGTCACTGTGAAAATTGATATATATATATATATACACACACACACACATTTTATATATGTTTCAATATATATGTATATGAATGTGTGTCGGTATGTTTGTAATGGGCTGAGCTGTAAGATTCTATCCATGGACAATACCCAATTGAGATTTTAAAAGTTAAATAAATTTTTTTAAAATTTTAAATGTGGGAAATAAGAAAATTTTCAATTTTAAATAAAAATATAAAATTATCATTGTATTTTTACCTAACATTAAAAAAAAAAATAAACGTATCTTGAATTAAAAAAAAATCTTGAAGTTTTTCAAAATTTTGTCTGAGTCCTTTTTTACGGATTTTATCTATTAACAAAATAGGAGATATAATCCTAGTAGGATTTAATCTCTTACGTGAAGTTATATATGTGCCTTCTAAAATCCCTATTATTTCTTGTCATGTCATTTAATTTAAAGGCAGACTTGCATGTATAGATATGTTCCGTGCGATTGCTAAGAACCATGTACGATTTTGAGCATGATTTAGTTCTTGAAAGATCCGACGTATTCGAAAACTCGGAGGACGAGAAGAAGACGAGGATCGGAACTTTGAAGAAGAAGGCGATCAATGCCTCCAGCAAGTTCAGGCATTCCTTGACGAGGAAGGGCAGGAGAAGTAGCAAAGTCATGTCGATCGTTGAGATCGAGGACGTCCATGATGCCGAGGAGGTTCAGGCCGTCGACGCCTTCCGTCAGGCGCTTGTCTTGGAGGAGCTACTGCCTGCAAAGCACGATGATTATCACATGATGCTTAGGTTTCTTCTTCTTCTCTTTTGTATTTCTTTCTCTCCTCTTTTTTTTTTTTATTGGTTTCTTGTTCCACAAGTAAGTTAAACTGTGTTTAGATTCTAAAGTTATATTTACTCTTCAAAATCTCAGATTCTTGAAGGCGAGGAAATTTGACATTGAGAAGGCAAAACAGATGTGGACTGACATGCTTGAGTGGAGGAAGGAATTTGGTGCAGACACAATTATGGAGGTATTAACTTAAAATTTACTTTAAAAAATACTTCAATGCTTAAATAGTATTTGTAGTTTTTTTTTTTAATATCTCATATTACAATCTCACACCCGGTTTTTTAGAACATAAACCCTATCGTTTGTTTCGAGGTTCAAACCGAAAAGTTTGAGTTCAAAACCTTTGTAATATAATGTTTTCTCTTATAAAAATTTAAAGAAATTAAATTTATATTAAAACTTTGTGTTCAACCCTAAGAATCAAATGGGCTAAAAATATTTGTTTTGCCCTTTTTAATTCATTTTATTTAATTCTTTTAAACTAATTTGAGAAAATAACAATGATTGATCCTGAGGGTCCGTTAAGTAAATGGATCCAAATTGTATTGATTTGGATTATTTTATTTTGAGTTGTGTGATTTGACATATTATCCAAATTGACGTTTGGATGTGCGTTTAAAGTGTTAATCTGAATATGAATAAAATTAAAAATTTGTATTTGGATAGATAGTGAAAATTTTTTTTGATACTAAGAAAATCTAACAAAACCTATTAGTTTATGACATATTTAAATATGCAATATGGATTTTGATTTATTTGTTTCTTCACTATGAATACAATAAAAAAAAAAAATAATCTCAATCGGATTTAAAAACGAAAAGTTATGATATTTTTCCTAAAAATATAAGAGAGAGGAAAAGAATATGGGGCATCTTTACTGTAAAAAAATGGATCTAAATCCTAAGAATTTAGGTGTGAGATACTTGGATGATATTTTCTTAAACTACAGTTTACTATCTTAGTATTATCCAAACATTTAGGTACCTTTTAATATTTCAAAAATATGAGGTACTTAGAAGATTGAAAAAAAAAAATCACTTTCCTTTTTTTTTAAAAAAATTTTTTTGATTAAAATTAGTTCTCTACCTTATCTATCTATTTGTGTTATGTACAAGGATTTTGAGTTTAAGGAACTGAGTGAAGTGTTGGAATACTATCCTCAAGGCTATCATGGAGTGGACAAGGATGGAAGGCCAGTCTACATTGAGAGACTTGGAAAAGTAGATGCCAACAAGCTGATGCAAGTCACAACACTGGACCGTTATGTGAAATATCATGTGAAGGAGTTTGAGAGGACTTTTGGTGCAAAGTTCCCAGCTTGTTCAATTGCGGCTAAGAAGCACATTGATCAGAGCACAACCATCCTGGATGTTCAAGGAGTGGTAAGTCACACAACATTATATTAATTAGTTAAAAGAGCATTTCGAAACGTAGTTCAAACAACAAATTTGTAGTTCTTTTCAACTTTTTATAGTATTTTCTCTCGTAAAATTTAAAATCAGGCCAACCTTGGTTCATATTTTTGGTTTAAACTACATTCCCAAAGGTCTCATTAATCTTTAATTAAATTCAGATTTCAATTTTTTGTTTTTCAAAATCATATTGACCTTTTGAATTAATGACATGCAGGGACTTAAGCAATTCACCAAATCTGCAAGGGAGCTGATTACTCGCCTTCAAAAGATTGATGCTGACAACTACCCCGAGGTACCGGATTATTACTTTTCGGTCGAATTTAGAAACTAATTAACATTTTTCTGATCTTATTCTATCTATGATTTTTTTTTCCACTTGAATTTGATCCTTCTTTACAGACCTTGAACCGCATGTTCATCATCATGCTGGTTCGGGATTCAGGATGTTTGTGGAACACAGTCAAGTCCTTCCTTGATCCTAAGACTGCTGCAAAGATCATGTAAGCGGATAATATGCTTGCCCTTTTGTTCTGAAAATAAGAATGTTATCAAAACCATATATATATATATTTTTAACAAGTGAAAGGTATCATTATCTTCTAGGTGCTAGGAAATAAGTACCAGAGCAAGTTGCTTGAGATAATTGATGCCAAGTAAGTTTTCTGAACTTTTGTCAATAAGCCATTAAACTTGAAAATTGTGTTTTTATTTTTTGGGGGGCTTCAGTGAGGTTGCCAGAGTTTCTAGGAGGTACTTGTACTTGTGCCGAACATGGCGGGTGTATGCGTTCGGATAAGGGTCCTTGGAAGGACCCGAAAATTCTGAAGGTATCTGATTAAACTGAAATTGACTTATTGAACTTCACACTTAAAATTCAGCCATCATTTCTATTATCTTTAACACTGTCAAAAAATGAAATTCTCAGTTGGTTCAAAACGGGGACCACAAATGTAGGAGGAAAACTGGGAGCATCCAAATTACGGAAGGGAAGACAATATCAGAGACGAGATGTCATTCAAAAAGGTAGCACTATATCATAAAATGTTGTATTGCCCTTCCTATACTCTTTTGGTTGCTAATTGTGATTGAAAATATAATTTTGTTAATCCAGGGATATGTGGACTCTCACAATGCAGAGGCTACTTCAGATGTAAATGATACCACACGACTGTCTCCCATTCATGAAGAGGAAAAAGTGAGTCGGTACATTATATGCGACGATATTTCAGTAATTACATTGATGCGATTACCATTTTTAAGTTTAGTAAACTAGAAAAGAAATTAAATTATTTCAAATTCTACTTTAATTTTCATATATAGCTCTAACAGTTCCGTCTTTGAAATATGAACCTCACAGATCCCTGCATTGACAAGATCCAAGAGGTTTTACAAGTATGACGACTTTGTTCCGGTGGTTGACAAATCCGTGGATGACGCTTGGCAAAAGGCGGTTGGCGGTAACAATTTTGCCCTTGCCAAAGGTACGTACGTTATCATCACCTTGTCTTGTACACTATATATATATATATATATATATATATATGTATGTATGTATGTATATATGCAGAAAGCATTGTACTATTCATTATCTTACAAACATGCGTAATGCTGACAATTTTGTGTCAAACAGATTGCTATGCAATGCATGGTGCTTGCAAAATGTCTGACGGCTTTAGCTCGCAACTCTTTGGGGGCGTTATGACGGTTGTGATGGGCATTGTTACCATGGTCAGGCTGACGCGGAACATGCCCAAGAAGCTCACTGACTCCACCTTCTACTCCAGCCCCATTTACTGTGATGATGACAGCATATCTGGCACTAAGGCGCAGCTGCAAGGGGCTGCGATGTCCGGCGTTGACTTAATCTCTGTCATGAAGCGCATGGCCGAGTTGGAAGAGAGGGTGACTGTCATGAGCATGAAACAAGCTGCCATGCCACCCGAGAAGGAGGCCATGTTGAATGCCGCTTTAAGCCGGGTTGATGCTCTGGAGAAAGAGCTTATGGAAACCAAAAAGGTACCTTTTTTTGGCTTAATTCCTTTGTAAAACTTTTTTTTTTGGATACTTGTGAACAAAGTGAAAATCAATGAATGAGCAAGAGATTTTGGATTTTCTTGTTCTAATTTCTAACAACTGATGGTATACATAAAGTATGATTTGAAAAAAAATCCAAACCCTTTTTACCCTTTTTTTTTTCTAACGAGTTTGTACCATGGTTTAAATCTTTTTGCTACATTTTTTTCTTCCAAAAAAACTTAAATTTCTAGTAATTTTTATTCAAACCCATGAACTAAAGAAGCATTTTGTTTGATTACGATTTCATTTGTTTGTGTAGGCTTTGGAGGAGTCACTTGCCAGACAGGAGGAGTTTGTAGCTTATCTTGACAAAAAGAAGAAGAAGAAGGTATGTCTTGACCAAGACCATAACATTGATCAATTGACTCTCTCTCTCTCTCTCTCTATATATATATATATATATATATATACACACACACATATCCATTAACATTAAATTGCAAGTAGTGGTTTAATTTAAACTATCTTAACTATTTTCCTTTGTAATGCAGACCCTATTCAGCTGGTAAAAGAATGGCTAGCTGGATGCGCCCGGGAGAGACTCTGAAGACCCCTTTAAGAGTGATGTGATATTTGATCCTCAAACCCACTCTTGTTGTTTGACTATGACTTTTACCAAATATAGAAAATGAAAAGTTTTGGTCAAGTATATAAATAAAAGTTCTAATCTTTCCCAAATTATATGTATCCTAAATAAAGTGGGTGTGTTAATTATAAGGGTTTAGATATTTCTAGACAAGTAATAATATCAACTATTTACTAAGAGTAAGGTACTCGTGATATAAAAACTCGGAATTTTCATTTAGTTAAATGTAACTTCCCATTAAAAATAATGGAATGGCATCAGATAAAAATTGGGACCATAACTTTAGAATTTATAGGAAAAAAAAAATCAAAGTGACCATTGTTTTATTACAACAAAAGTACAATACTAATAAAAAGAGCCTAGAATAAGCCTATTTCCTTGTGTGTGAAGAAACTTGATGAGCCTATTCAGAAGTGCATGATCATGTCTTTATGGTCTTGAGTTATTTCCCCCCCCTTTTTTTTTTAGATTCCCAAGAGAAGTAAGAAATTGTTGACACTTTTTAAATGCAATCTTCATTTGTCTCCACTATTCATATACATAGGTCCAAAATTCCTCAATCAAAACCATTTAAATATGAGGCACAAGATTGTGGTACAAGGCACAGCCCTCTACTCCTCAGATCCATCTTCAATTCTGTTTCCTCTTCCTTCCTCAGTCCATGTACCTTTAACAAAAACAACAAGTATAATGCAAATCAAGTAGTTGACTTTACTTGAACTAAGGCTTGTAAATTTAGCAAAGAATTTAATTAAGGCTTTCAAGATCTGTACTCGCTTTTTTGAAACACTTCATAATATTGGTCATTGATTGAAAAAAAAATTGACTTCCTTAAGTGAAGTAAAACCATGCCAGAATCACAATATACCATAAAGTATATATAGCTATTAGCTAATTACCTGTTGTATTTTTCTTGAGGGCTTGCTTTGCAAGGACTTCATATAAGGCATGCTTAGAGTCTGCAACATACAAATTATAAGTAATTCGATATAAGTTTCAATTTAGAATTTTGATCGCAATTATGTAAATCCCTTTTTTTTGTCGTAACATTGTTAATTAGCTCGTTTCCAACATACTCCAGAATAATCCTACGAACACCAAGTCATTTAATAAATTCTCATTACCAAATGATGTGTAACAAACATAAACAAATCGAAATTATTAGTAATATTTTCATTTGGATAATCAATTACTAAGTAGGGGTTTAAAAGTAAATAACCTTTTTTCAAGACTTTTCATAGTAAATGACCCAAGTTTTGTTAAATTAGAAAAATGATAGTTTTTTAAATGATTAATTAGTGATTGATTAATTTGTGATTTATCACTAATTAATTAAGTGCTTAAACCAATAATTGACTTGGGTGCAGCATCAGCAACAAAATCAACTAATAATTTATTGGTCTATCATCATACCATTGATGAGTTAGTGATAAACCTTAAACTAATCCAACAAAAACAAAAGGCCATTTAGCTTAAAAAAAAAAAGAAAGAAGAAAAGTTTGGCCATTAAAAAGGGTGGCCACAACTTTAGGCTAGTTTGGGAGCCGGTTGGAACCATTCAATGAACAGTAAAAAAATCTCAACAGTTACAATAAATTGTTACGGTATAAACCTTAAACTAATCCAACAAAACAAAAGGCCATTTAGCTAAAAAAAAAAAAGAAAGAAAGTGTGGCCATTAAAAAGGGTAGCCACAACTTAAGGCTTGTTTGGGAGCCGGTTGAAACCATTCAATAAACAGTAAAAAACTCTCAACAATTACGATAAATTGTTATAGTGTAAAGCTTTCATATGCTATAGTTTTCAAACCAACAACTTCAGCTCCAACCACTCTTTCAAACAAGATATACTCGTTTCATAGTAAGTATTGTAAATAGAGTATATTTATATTTTGTAATGTGAAGTATTTGATTCAATCACCTGGACTTGGTCACGGAGGAACTGGATGTACCCAATAGCTTCTGTAAGTACAGAGGCTGTATCCGCCTGAAAATATTCCATATAAAGTGATAAAGAAATAAGAATTCAGAGAAAGCATGGACAAATGGATTTATAAATATTTCTCTCTCTAAAAACATAATTAGTGGGCTCTGATAATAATATTATTGAAGAATAAATGTTAGAGATTTGTACCTTGCCAAAAGGTGCCACCAACCTGTGAAGAGCTGCAATCCGGTCTCCTAGTTTCTCTTTCCTCACCTGCAAGTTAAAAATCCAATACCTCACTATGTATGAAATTTTTGATACTCTAAAAAGCTTTTTTTTTTTTTTTTTGTTTTTTTTTCAAAATGTGTGTTTGTAATAATATATTATTAGAAAAAAATTAAAAACAAAAATAAATAATTAAAAAAATTAGTACTATTGATTTATACCTTGAGTGGTGGATTTGAGGATCTTAATATGGATTTTGACTTCTTATTAGCTTCAGCATGAGATTCCTTTGGCTGACAAAAATTACTTGGTCTTTTCGTTCTTGTAATTTCGTTAAAGAAAAGCGACGTCTATAATGCAAATTAAAACAATGCATTTCAGTTAATTTATAAATCAAGCTAACTAGGACTCATATTATCAACTTTTCTCAACTTAAATCATAACTTTATCCAAATTCAAAGTATTTGTATATACTTCAATTATATATATGCATACGTACACCTGAAGTACATACATAAATACATACACACACATATATATATATATATATGTATATCAGGGTGAAAGAAACTGAAGATATATAACAGAATAATTACAAACAAAATGGTGTCATAAAAAATTGTAGACAAAGTAGTGCTCGACAGTAATTAGTGTCTTGTAGTGACACTCACACACTTATAGTATACTTGGAGAAACTAAAATACAAATTAGCACCACTTATATTTTTCTCGTCAAGTACTTACCAACTTTGACCAACTTAAGTCATTCATGTTGTTATTAAGTGTCACTAAAAGAACTTACATTTTCATATAACTATGATAATAGTAACATCAACAATAATAAAAGTCTACACAAAAAATTGACAGAAGCACCTATATATATTGTCCCCAAAAAAAAAAAGAATAAATAAGGGTTATTTCATTTTTGATTTTGAGAAATTAAGGTCATTCTACCTTTGCTCCGTGACACTTCAAAATGATACAAATTTGGTCTCTAAGAGTTTCAATATGTGAAATCAATAATCTTTGTGTTTCTTAAATGTTAAATTTATAATGATTCGTGCACGTGGGATATCTATGACATGCAGGTTAACAAGTCATCAAAGACAAAGCTACTATTTAGAGGGTGTATTTAGCAACTCCATTTTAACTACATAGTTATAACTGCTTTACCATAAAGCTCTCATATACTATAATGTAAAGCTCTAATATACTATAGTAAAATTATTCTAACTTTTAGTTCTTAACTATATTGCCGAATACAGAGTGTTGGCATCACAGACTGAAACTTTGAGGGCCAAATTTTTGTTATGATCTAGAGTGTCAGAGGGATCAAAGTGGGATGGCCCGAATTCTTCCCAGGTCAAAAACGAAAACAACCCAAAAAAGCTATAAGAATTAGATCATAATGACGTACCGTGTTATTGTTGGAGCAGTTTGATGGGCTTGATCTTGATTCTTGCATGTCATGATGATGACCATGCGACATGATAGGCTGCTGATCTCTATATAGCCCACTAATATTGCTATTATTAGAGTGTTGTGAAGAAGGGCTATAGCTCTGACTACGATCACTATTATAAGCAGTTGGTGACAACAGATCCAAAGCTAATTGTGTGTTGTTGTTCATGAACCCCTCAGAAGACAACACCAATGATGGAAACATTATTGGTGCTATTGGTGATCTTGTTGCCGTACTTCTACTAGTACTATTATTTATAGTACCAGGATTAAAAACATGGCCAAAACTTGCATTAATGTTCATTCTATTGTTTTGAGAAATATTAGAATACAACTCACGATCTAGAGCTGAATATGGTGATGATGATGAGTAGTTAGTACTCATGAGCCCCCTGAAAGTGTGATTTTTCTCATTTTGGTGCTGCTTGTATATGGCCTTGGCTATCTTCAACTTCGAGAAAGGATCCGAATTAGGCTCTTCCTCCTTACTGTTTGGAAGGGGCGATTCATCGCCGGCGGTGGATGGATGCAGAGTTATCAAGGCGCTTAATCTTGCATGATGATGGTCTCCATAGTTGAAATCCTGATGAGAAGTGAATGTGCTTGTGGTGCTTGGAGAATATTGCCATAGCCTTAAGTTGGGGATGGTTTCAGTACTTGGATACACATCGTTGCCAATTTTATTCCTTAAAATTCATACATATAACATAATTAGAAAATTAACAATCATGATCATTATACATGTTATTGCTAATCTGAAAAAATATAGCTAGACGATTAAATTAGAGTACTATTCTAGTTATCTATTAGTCAAATTTCTTTTTATTTGTCAATAAAAATATTAATATTACTCTAATGTATATTTCCATTTATCATGTGCATATAGATATATAGACATACAAATATATCTATATATATATATGAAGATCAGTTCAAAAAATTGATTCATGAAACATGCATGACCAAATTTTTCTTCATATAAATCATCCTGATAAATCAAATTAATTACTGAAAACAAAGCCAAATCTAGAATGAGAAATCAAAAAATGAAAAAGAGTGAATTTAATAATTAATGGAGTATATATATACTTACAAAATGAGCTGGCTGGGATTCAAATTACAGTTACTAGTGGTTGTAACTAGTGTACTTGGAGATATAATTGGTAAAGAAGAAGCTGACTGTACTACTCCAATATTAATCTGTTCTTGAAGCTGATGATGATGATGCTGGGCATGGATGTTTGCATACTCCATATTGCTGAATTGATAATACCGATCATATATATATATATATATATATGTATATATCCTTACCTGATTATTGTCGTTTTTTCAGTTGATAATATCAAGATATGCACTGGTCAGTTTCCTCTTTGTGAAGGGTCTTCAATTTTCCAAAGTCACAATCATACAAGTAATCTCTATGAAAAGGAAAGGGGAAAGAAAAAAGAGAAAGAAAGGAAACAAAAACAAGTGTGGATGATATTCAATGTGAGGTCCTCCTGATCAGAGAGAAATATTCTAGCTTGATGAAGTTTCTCTCAGTTTCTCTTTGATGTTCCAAAGTCTAAACTAAAAGTAAACTTTGTAGAAGGATATATATTGAAGGTGACTCTCTCTCTCTCTCTCTCTCTCTCTCTCTTTCTCTGTGTGTAAATATTATATAATAAGTAAACATTTTACAAGGCAACTTTATCGTTTACACACACACACACAGAGACACGCACACACACACACACATATAAATTAACTGTATTGTGCCACAAAAACCACTGAATTGAAATAAGAGTTTTGGTTCTTTTTTTTTTTTTTTGGTATGAAATTAAGAGTCATAACACTATATATATTAATCTGTATATTTATTTATAATCTCTAATAAATACAACTAGAACCATATTATATTTTTGAACTTATTTTTACGGAGAAGTGAATGACAATAGAATAAGTAAAATACATATATTGGTCCTATATTTAATATGGTGAAGTGGTCAGGGTGAATCTTAAAAGTAAATATATAATTATTTCATGCAAGTGATGGCCACATCTAAAAAGGTTGCAACTAATTAGCAATATTTGTACCATGCTAAACAAGTTACACAGAAAATTGTAAACCTCTATATCAAAGCATTGCTAAGTTGTGAAGAACAGGACCAAATTTTCATTAAAGGTATTTTGCAAATTTTGCTCTTGTAATTTTCGGTTGCCATAGTTTTTCTTATATAAAAAAACATGGATTATAGGTTAATAAAAGAGATTGAAGAAAACATGGTAGGTAATTTCTCCTGTAGATTTCTTCTTCATTATATTGATTTTCTATAATAAAAAATAAACTATGGTATAAATTTGATATTATATTTTTGCTGTTTTCATTTGGTTTGCAATTTTATTGCTCTGAAAAGTGTAGTAAATTCAATCGTCTAATTCATATCAAGTGTTATGCAGAGTCTCTAGTGAAATAAATAAAAAAAAAAATGTTTGGAAATTAGCAATTTTTGAACATTGGATAAGCGTGGATAAAAGTTGATTATATAGTTTTCCTAACGAAGTCTAGACCCTTGCAGAATCTTCTTTTGTGTAAATATATATGCAAAAAAAACAAATACACATATACATGATAAATCTGTGTGTATATATATGTAATCCTCATGGCATGCCCCGACACACGCATGCATATTCACCCCCGCATGCATTAAGGGGAAAATCGTGAACTATATAAAGGCAAGAAATCATATTATGCAAAACCCAAAAAAAAAAAAAAGAAAAAAAGAAATCATATTATGCCTAACGTATTTCCTTCTTTTTTGTATTACAAAAACAAAAAATATTGTGATTTAATTTATAAATTTTGATTGGAGATGCAATGAAGAGGATAATGATGGACTATTGTTCATCAAATTATTGGAATGATATAGCTAGGGTATTGGCATAGCTAGGTTTTTTTATTATTATTATTTTATGTCGACAAAGCTGTCTTTCACTGAAAGGGATTAAGACGCCTAACATTGTATAAATATGTTTTTGTATTTTGCCCCACAAAAAGTTGTATCAGAGGGAAAAAGTTTGGAAAGAATGTGAAATATATAAAGATACTATCATGGGCAAGTTTGTCCTAATTTGCCTCCAAGTTCCAACCTCCTTTTCTCAGTCCTTTTAAATTCTCCAGTGTTACTTTTCGTTCTGCTCTTTTTTTTTCTTTGAAAAATTTTTCAAGCTCTCTCTCTCTCTTTTTTTTTTTGAAACGCTTTGCCGACCTCTTCAAGTTTATAAAGGTTTTGAGAAATCAATTGAAATATTAATTGTTTGAACTAAAATTACTGTAGTAATTTTTCTAAAAAATCACTTTAACAAAATTGGTGTAAACCGCAAACTACAATGTAAACCATGGTTTCAAACGCAATTTAAATTTTCTACATATATATATATACTACTATACACTCACACACACATATGATTTGCTTTAGATGCATAATGTATTTTCGAATTGCCCAAATTGTTTTGTGTTATTTCTTCAGGCATTTAGAGTTTGTTGTTGGTAGAATATCATAGCAACTTGTTTATGATGTATATGTACTTTTAGGTTAGACTAGTTAAAACTGCGATGCCATAGGGGGTCCATTATATATGATATAGATCAAACTTTGTAAGACTATATAGTAAATCCGCCCAAAAATAATTATGATCCAATTATTGCACGAATTAACAAAGGGATTCCAAAATGCCATTTGTATAGGTTCCAAGTGACATTCATGAGTTTTAAATTGTAAAGGCAAGTAGACCCTAGTTTCTTGAATCCACTTGCATATATGTTTATATATAATAGCCAGAAATTGGATTCCACGTTGGATGCATTATGGTTAAACTTTATTTTAAATATTACTTGACATTATAAAATTGATGCAAAAGCTAAATTGTATTGCCTTTTAAAAATTATTCATATGATGGCTTTTCAGTTGTGGGAGTCAACATTGCTCAAGGATGAACAGCCACGTATACAACATATAAATATATAATTTATTTGTTACATAATCTCACATTAATAGTAAAGTGATTCCTAGACAGTAGATATATAATAAGGCAGAATCGGTGATCACTGACCACATGTTCGTAAAAGTAATTATACAATACTGAATTTAGAAATCCAAGATGAGATTTTCCGCGAAAGGAGACTCTATTCAATTCTATATATTGCCAAAAGAAGTCTCCTTTTTTTTTTTTCTTTCATTTTTTTTAATTGAAACGTCAAAAGAAGTCTCTTAAGATTAGAGATGCTTGAGAAAAAGACAAGGCTCAAATGATTCGAAAGAATGTCTGACTTTCTTTAGTTTTGGGTTATATTCAAGCAAAAATTCCAGGGATCCTTTAGTCATGGAATTTCATGAGAAGGGAAATGCAATTTCAGGGATAACTTTCTCCTTTCTTGTTATACAACTGTCTATATTAGTACTTTCCCGTTGACATAACTCTTTATTTTCTTTTAAAAAAAGAAATTAATTTGTGAAAAATATAAAAGAATAAATGATTTCTCATTTTCTAAATAAGTAACCTATTAATAGGTATTTATTTTTCAGCTGTTAGATCTACAAGGAAAAAGAAAAAGTTATTTTAACTAGATCTGATGGCTAAAAAATGGGTATTACTAATTGGAATACCCACTAAAAAAGCACCATACTATCATAATAGAGAATTAAGGACAAGCTTCTAGTGCCATATTTGTAAGTGAAAGTCAAATTTAATTGAGAGAAATTGTAAGAAATAACAGATTTTAATAGAGACAGTAAATTATGTCAGGTATTTTGAAAAAGTGGAACAAATAGCATATTTTAAAATTACAACACTTTACTGTCATTAGAAACCCCAAAATACCCCTATTTGTATATGACATATTTCCACCATCCCCTTTCCCCCTTCTTTCTCTCTCTTGCTCTTATTCCTCTCTCTCATTTTTCTTCCCCTTTCAATCTTCTCCTAAGTTGATGGAAGATTCATTAGCGTTGTGTCTCTGTCATTTTGTCGTCCTTGAGCTCTGGCCTCACCAAATCGGGATGATCGTCTTCTTCATCATCGGCATCCCTTGATCTAGAGTTCCTAACCATTAACCAGATCTAGTGAATACTATGGTGTTGTTTGGTTCCCTTTTCAAAAAGGTTTTTTTCATTTTCAAAAATTGTAAAAATGAAAATGATTTCCAAACTATGTTCTTTTTTGAAAATGATCCTGAAAATTTGAGGAAAGAAAAAATGAAAACAAAAAAAAAATTGTTTTTATTTTTCCGATCTATCTCTTTATCTATCTATCTCTCTCTCTCCTCTCAATAAAACGCTGCCCCCTCCTCATCCTCCTCCTCCTCCGCCCACCACACCGAGGGGAGTGGGGCGAGGGTCCACGGGGGTGGACCTTGGTTCCCCAGGAGTAGGGATGACGGTCCGTCGAGGGCGAAACTAGGTTCGTTGGGAGGGGAGTGCGGACTTGGCCTGTTGGCATGGGTGGTCTGGTCGGCGTCGGGATGGGGGACACGGGGCTTACCTGGTTGGCATGGGTGGGCCCATCGACGCCTGGAGGGGGGGGGGGGGGTTTGGCTGGTCGGCATGGGTGGGCCCGTCGGCGTCGAGAGGGGAGGCGCGAGGCTTGGTTGCTCGGCGTGGGTGGGACTCCGTCGGCGTTGGGAGGGGAGGCGTGGGGCTTGGCTGGTCAGCGTCGGGGGTGGGGTTGGTTGGTGTCGGATGGGCCGGTTACTAGCATCTCTCCTCACCAGAGGAGAGGAAGATGAAAGAGTCCTTTTGTTGATGTTAATAATTAGTTTTTTAAAAATTAAATTTAGGTTTTATTTATATTAATCATATTTTTATTAAAAAAATAATTGTTGTAAAAAACATACCGCTATATACAACTAAACACAATTTCAAAAAACAATCCCAATATATTTTTCAAAATATTTTCATTTTCAACTTTTTTCTAAAACAAAAAACAAAATAAAAAGACTACCAAACAGCCCCTATGAGTTTGAAGCTACCAAAGCTGGAGAAGATGACATGTTTGAGCCGAAAAAGACGACGCCAAAGATTGGGAGGTCGGATCCAAGCCTCCATGCATTTTGCAAGTTTATTTTTGTTTTTGTTCCTTTTTTTTTTTTTTTTTCCTAAAATGGTTTTAAGGCTTGGAGATGAGCTCCGACGGAGTCTGCCATGGCCTTGTCGTGAATATCGCATCTAAACATTTTTAAGCTGGCGGTGAGGAAGAACTCGCAATGAAGGCGATATTCAGTAGTTGGTTGGCTCTGATTTGTTTTGCTATATTGTTGTTTGTTTGTTTTATTTATTTTATTATTTTTTATGTTTTACCAGTTTTTGGTGGTATTAATTGGCCATCGGTGACGTCATTGGCCGTTTATGGTCTAGCAAAATCGCTGGCTGTTTTTTGTTTATAGTATTTACTGATAAATACTGTCTTTATTGGTCGTCAGTGGTCCAGCAAAGTTGTCAGTGAATTTTTATATTTACATGTAAATACAGTATTTATAGATAAATATTGTATTTCCTAGCTGCTGGTAGTCAACCAAAAATCACCGGTTAATAATGTATTTTCATGCGGCTAGTGGATTTTTATATTTACATGTAAATACAATATTTAAACGTAAATACTATGTTTTCCGGCCATTTGTGGTCCGGCGAAGTCCCTAATGAATTTTTGTACTTACACGTAAAAACAATACTTACAGGTAAGTAATGTATTTTTCGGCTGCCAATGGTTCGACAAAGTCATTGGTAAATTTTTCTCATTAATATAGTGTTTCCCAGCTGACGATGATGTTGCCGGTACCATCGTCCCTGATAAATTTTTTCATAATTTAGGAATACAATATTACCATATAAATATAGTATTTTCCGACCACCATTGATACCGACAAAGGAGGAAGGTGGGAAATAGAGAGGATATAGAGGTAAGGGTATTTTGAAATTTTTATTCTTAATTTCTCATGAGATATTTTTTACTTTATTATAACATGCTATTTATTATACATTTTGAAATTATATGACATAATTTACTAAGTTTTAATCAAAATTTCATTATTTAATGACTTTAGATTCCTTAATAATGATACTAGGGGCCGTTTGGTATTGTTTTCAAAATAAGTAAAAATATTTTTAAAAACAAAATAAGAATTTTTTGAGAAGTGTGCTGAGAGTGTTTTTAGAATTTTTGCTTCGAAAAATGTGTAAAAATATTTTAAAAAATTCTGTAAACAAAACCAAATAGCCCCTTAGATTTCCCCTAAAAAAGAGAATAATGATACTAGATTTTTTACAAAATATTGACGTGTATTTTTCATAAATATAATCCATCAAACATAATGCGGGATATTAATAATTGGTACATACAGTTTTTTACTAAATGGGTGAAAAAACCTATACTTATGAGATTCTATGTTTTCGAACATAAACATGCAAAATATGTTATATGTGATACGCTAAAAGATGGCCCTTCAAAAAGGAGAAAAAAAAATGTTGCCATGTACACTGGGTTAAGCGATATGCATATCATTAAATCCTTTTTTTAGTTTTAGTTTTTGTCTTCTCGTCTTCTACAAATCATAACATAATTATGCTTCGGATTTCCTTTTTGTTTTGATTTTTTAATTTGTTTTTTGGAAAAAAAAAAGAAGGAAAATTTACTAATAGGGTGTTTGACATTGTAAGTTTCAACTAAAATTTTTTGTTGTTATAGTATAAAGATCTCACATAATACAGTGTCAAGAAAAAGTGAGTTACAATATAAAACTCTCACATGATACAATATTTTTAACTAATTGATTCTAACAATGCTCCTAAACATCCTATAATTTTAATAACAGTACACATAAAGTCCAATATTACCACCTATTATATGAGGATTTAACCCCAACCATTGACTAGATCCACCAGTAAAGACAAATAAAGTACAAAAGTAAATTTCAAGTGTTGAGACTCAAAGGGGAAAAGCCTACTTGACACCTAAACGAAAGCTCGACCACGAGTATTTAGAAAGGGCCACTATAGTCGATGAACAAAACTAGTCAGTGGAGATCAAACCCTCTATACAGAGGGAACAAATGACTCGGCATAGAATTAGATTTGGTCGAAAAACAACACACCTATTACTACTAACCAATGGGTGTGGCATTCAAACTAAAACCAAAAGTAAAGAGATCACTTCTGTAATTACATCAACAACGTTATACCATGCAAACACTATTGATGCGAGGACGATATCGCTGCAATTATTCTATAAGAGCATAAACTAAAACCAAAAATAAAAAGTAAAAAATTAGAGATAACACCATAGTAAAAAGAAAACCTGCTGCTGCCACTCAACAATGTCTTTGTCATTTGATCTAATAGCATTCCGTTAGATAGAAATAGCTTTGATAAATACTGATAACTCTCAAATGGAGTAGTAGAACAGAAAAATCCATCAGATAATGAACTATTGGTTCTAAGCCATCTCTGGCGATAAATCAACAATTCGAAGTACTTTTCTTGAGTATTCTTGATAAACCAGCACCGCCCGCAAGTCTCGTCGCCATAGGGATCCACCGGCAACCCTTTGTTTTAAGTCATGAGTTAAACCATTTGCACTTTTACGGGATTCCAATTTACGTATTAATTTATTAACGTGTCAGTAATAATATATTTACCTTTATTATTTCGCCAGCAGTATTATTGTCTTCATTTCTTCCCAATGTTCTGTTTTTTCTTCAAATTTTGTCTAATTTTCTGAATGTAGAGGGTTGATTTTGGTAGAAGAACACCGTATTAGTCAGTCTTATAATGAACATATATTTAAATTAGTAACTTAGATTATAAGTTCATTAATATAATGAACTTATCATTGTTAATGAACATATATACCTGTATATATATATTGAGCCAAAAAAAAAACTTGTATGGAGACGAGACTTCGTAGATTACCGGTCGTGCTGAGCAAGAAAATACACACACACATTACATATATATATATATATATTTGTAACGTTGAATGTATTAGATTAAGTTTACATAACTGCAGCAAAGTTGACATTTTTTAGAATCCCTTAAACAACGTAAAATATCATAGGGAAACATGAGAAGTGGTTGATGCCAAAAAGATCTCCACAACATAAACAAAATGCATGATAAAATCAAGTACTCGTCAAGAAATATAGTTCAAACAATCAGTGGTAGGCAATATCTGTACAACTAAGTTATGCTTTAAATTCACTTTTCAAGGAAAAAACAAGGACAAATTGTGCAATTTTTTCTGTCTTTTTTCTTTTCTTTTCATTTTTTTAATGTTTTCTGAAAGGGTTATTCTCATAAATGCCATATTTTATGATAATTTTTATTTAACGCACAAATTGTGAATAATTCTCCTTATGGTGGAATATATTTTATATCCCACCTAGATATGTTTTATATCTCACTGGGATATATTTCGTTTTCTACCGGAATATGTTTTGTGTCCTATCATTATATTTTTCATATCGTACTAGGATTTTTTTGTATCCTATAAAGATATTTTGTCTTGTAAGAATTTTCTTCGTGTCCTATTGAGTTATTTTTCTCCTCTGCTCTCTCTCTTGCTCTCTCACATCTCGCTCCTACAGGCTCGTCTCCGATTTACCAACAATCTCATTGGACATTACTGGCGCTAATGATGTCGCTAATGGCAAGTAAATACTGTCAAAACCAAAAAAAAAAAAAGAAAAAAGAGGGAAAAAGAAAACACAACAACAAACACCTCTAGCCACCGTTGGCAACCACAGTCGCCGCGCATCCTTTGACACTGCCCGCTGCAAAATGCTCAAATGCCAACGATCTACAAAACCTTGGTGGCGGTTTAACTCTCGCCCCTTCGCAGCGTTGTGGCAAGATTGAAGGAAAACAAACGAGAACAAAAGGTCATTGCGAGATCACAACGTCGCCAGAGGCAGCCGATCTGCCAAAATCTTTGCAACTTCATTGAGTCTCCATTGTCCCGAACTAGTTCCACCGTCGATGATGAGAGAAAAATGATCCACGGTCGCCAAACCATCTCGTACTGTGGAAACACGAGATCACGATATTCGTTGTCGATCGACCGAAGAGAGTAATAATTTAAAATATAATTATATTACAAATATAGCATATTGTAATAATAAATAATTTATATCATATTAAAATATTATTTTAAAATAGAATAATAATATACAATTAAATATTATTATGAAAAGAAACATATATAAAATAATAATAGATAGAATACTTCAGCTCAATAAGATTCATTTGTATAGGTCTTATTCATCTAGTTTTCTGTGACTAAATATTTTATTTTTTTTAACAATAATCATATAAGCAATTTATTCAATATGGAAGCCTGAAGCATATGCTCCGAAATGAGATTTAAAAATTAAAAAAAAAAAGCCCAACCCTAAAGATTGATCAACAAAAAGAACAAGAAAATTTAGTCAAACCACATGCGAACTAAAGGACTGATTAAATGATAAACATTTACGCTTAATAATTAAATCAGGATACTAATAAATTCACTCTGATATCTAAAGATTGGATTAGAGTAACCTTAAATTAGATTATCTTAAATCATAGTACCCTAAAGTTCAGTAACATACAATGGTTAAGTGATCCTATTACTCATGTAATATTATGAACAGAATTAAACAATAAAACTTATAAAGAAATATAACTTAAAGGCATAGATAAATATTTTAAAGATTCCTAAATGGTTGATTGGAATTTTTTAACATAATACTTTTTTGCATTTATATAAGCGTGCAAGTAGAGTTTGTAATTATTCTTGTTCTGAAAAATTAGTTAAAGTGGAGTTGATTACTAATGTAATAGGAAATGTAATTCTTTAATTAGAGAAATGTATTATATATATATATATATATATATATATATATATATGTATGTATGGGCTTTCTTGGGTCCCTCCGTCTCCAACGGAAAGACCCTTCCTCCATTTTTATTTGAACAAATTAGATTGTTTTGCATGGTGTTGATTTAACAAATGGGAATGAGCCGACATTTTATTTGCTTTTGCCAACAACCGGATAATACATTTATTTATTGCCAAAAAAAAAAAACGACGGTTCTTTTTATTGACATGAGTGAGAATTGGTTCAAATCAATTGATTTGATAAAGACATCAAAACAGAAAATAAATAAAAAAAATGTTGTATTACCAGAAAAACATAATTGATTGTCCGATTGCTATAGAGGCGACCAATTCTCCAAACATAAGATTAAAGTTGAGGGACAAAGTGAGACAACTTAATATTCAGGGGATGAATGTGAATAATGCAAAATTAGATTACGATTTTACCCTTGTAAACTCTCATGTGAGTGCACGTGATATTTTTTCCATTTGGTTTTGACGGGAAATGATACAAATGGGGAAAAATGAGAGAAATTTAAAATTTAAAATTTAAAATATTATGGTAAGAACTTTAAGGAGTATTTTAAAGAGTATGGGGCAAAATAGGGGCAATCAAAAAATTTAAGAGTATGGGTGGGAACAACCCTTAATTTTGGCATCACCTCTTACTTTATTTCCAAAAGTACCTACGAAATGAATAGTGGTGATTTGTTAATTACTTGACGATTTATATCGTCTTGATACTTTTTTTTTGTCTACTGTTGCGTTTTTGAAATCTCTTGTTATACTATTGCTGCATTTTTTTTATGTCATTGTGAATGCAGCTGTTGGTATTAAAAGACTTTTGTTGTCTTTGAGTTTCTCTACGAGTCGACTCTGGATTAGTACTTGAGAACATGCAAAAACAAGACTGAGAAACACACTGTGAAATTGGTCAAAGGTTTTTGGCTTTTTAACTGCATGGTTTATCCACTAAGGACATTCTAAAAAGCAAACATCCCATGCTTGAAATTTCTTTGAAGTAGGATCAAATATGATTGATCAATATTCATGGATAGGATTATATGGATTAAGGGTCAATTTGTAATCCAATTTATAGATATCAAATTGGGAAAATCCCATTTTGAAACCAATCCATAAACATTCCTTATCTAATCTAATCCCAAAACCACGAATTTTGCATATTGGCTTTGGTGGATTCACATATTAAGCCTTTGAATTTATTTAAAAAATATAAATTAAAATTAACATGACATAAAATAACTCAATAAATCCAATATATTACAACCCAATCAAATATAAGTCATTGATAATAAATTAAACTGTAGCATTACAAAATATTACAATAAAAAAAGTTTAAAAAATTTAAATATATGAATAAATGTTATGAGTAAATGATGTTGGTCTTTGTACTTGAGCTAAGATTCTTTTTTTATGCATATAAACTTTACACATGGTAGCATAGGTGTATAGATTTATATATTTATTAAAATTATATATATTGTGTATATATATATATATTTATATATATGTATACATAATTATAATATATATAGTTCGAGTTTACGAATAATGCGGATTGGGAAATATTGAATTTGGTAATCTAATCTATATATATCGAAATCCAATACTGATCCATTTTTTCATAATCCAATTCATTCCTACAGATTGAATTGGATTGAATTAGATTGAACTGATTCTGTGAACAACCCTCCATGATTGATTACAATTGGAAAATCTTTTTTAATACTTTCATAATTCAGGTAATTTTAAATATATATATATATATATATATATATATATATATCACAAATGTTCTTATGATATGTTTTTTCTCTAAGAAATGTTCCTTTAAAATCTTTAATTTAATGATTTGAGTTTCATTTGTTTCGGTGGATTCAATATCGAATCTCCTAGAGTGTTGCAAAATTATTTTATACAGACATATTTTTAAGACATAAAACATGTTGTGCATGTTAGTTCTCTTTCGCTTTTCACAAGTTAGTTTTCTTTTCTTGAATTTTGACCGTATAATTTTTATTACTCTTTAGTTAAATAAATCAAAAGCTCTTATTGGTATAAAAAGTAGTGTAATTCAAGAACACTGATGAAATTTTTAATTTGTTATTCTTAAATATAAGGCTAAAAATGTAAATAAAAAGCTTTTCACAAACATTTTTATTCATTAGCACCAAATTCTCCTCAAAGTGTTTATCACAGCTGAAAGTTTTTTTTAGGGTCTATCCAAACATATCAAAAAGCAGCATTTAAGGTAACTAAGTCAAAGACAACTTTTTTTAAACCATTCCGAGAAGGCTTTTAGTAGTTTTGTCGATGATAACAACATACTTAGTAGTTTCGTAGTTTTTCACTTTTACATTTTCAACGATTTTCACTTGTGCAAGTATAAAAGTAAGAAAACACCCCTAAAACCTAACGATATTCATGAAGATACTATATCTGCAAGATAAAATTAATTACAAGTTTTGAATAAAAAAAAACAAAAACAAAATTTTGTGACGACTTGATAAATTTATTAGAGATTTTTAACGGTAGAAAAGTTCTTACATAGAAAAACTCTACAAAAGAACTTCCATCAAGAATAACAAAATAATAATAATAAAATAAAACTCTACAAAAAGGTTCCCCTGTCTTCTTCAATATTATTTATTTTAAAAAAAACAAAAACAAAAGGACAAATTCTCCGCAAAAGCACATCCAAAGCAAAAAATTAAAACTCTGCACAAGGACAAAAAAAGAAAACCTCCCTTTGTCTTCTTCAATATTAATTTTTACAATGGGTACATGCTTAGGTTTATATTTGTATAAATTGTCACTGAAAATTGACTTGCCAATATAATAAACTCTAAAAAATTTGATATCTATCTTTTGGTTGTATCATCAGATCGACCGCTTTTTTTTTTTTTTTTTTAAATATTAGCAAATAAAAACAAGCGATATCTTGGCATATACAACCTGATTGTTGGTTTTCTTAATATTGTGTAACTCTACAGGAAGACTTCCATCATGAAAGCAATAAAAAAAAAAAAAAACCTAGTACAAAACTTCCTTTGTCTTTTTCAATAGGACTTTTAGTAAAGGGTACACAAATAGAATTTTCTTCAATATATATGTACACACACATGATTTGTTTTTGTTACAAAGTGTTACGACTGACGGACAAAATAAATATTGTTATGTGTGTACATAAAATGTTAAAGGTATCTTGGGTAAGCGATAACCAAATATAAAGCAGTGTAAATAAATTGTCGAAAATTAAAAAGATGAATACTGCGATATGGTTGTTTAGCATAGCCATAAACATTTATAGGAAAAAAAACCACGAGTGTCTACTCACACTAAAAATAAGAAGGATCCACTACATAGAATACCAATTACAAAGTTTGGAATTACAAGAGTGCCTAGAATGTACATCAACCTAGAACCCACGATATTCCTTCTGCAGCTCGCCCTCCTTCAGACTCCTCATCCTTCTTCAGGCTGTCTTTGCTCGCCTTCTGTCGAACTGACGTACTCCGAGCCTTCAACCCATGAACAATCCTCATCGGAACTTCTGGATTAGAACGAACGCACTAAGACAACGCAGGGATGAGAGCAATGTATTGAAGTCTAAAACACTAAGGTTTTTACTCTGGTTTTCTCTCACAATGAAGCTTTGAAAAATGAATCACAATATGTGAACCTTTATATAGGCAAAGCCTAGCCTTAAACAAATGTTTAGATTCATTCTCCTAATTCTAGAGTCGAATCTCATTGAAATCAAAATAAAATTTAGATCCTAGCTATCAAATCTTCACTTTGAAACAAATCGGGAAAGTTTGACTCTTCTATGAGAAAAGTTGTCTTGACAAATGTCTTTGCGCTTTGATTGTGCAGTGTAATACCCTATTTTTCTATTAATGGTTAATAGAGAGTCTAATGCTATAATTACTAATGTATTATTTAATGATGTTACAGGTGACAATGATGAAGGATTCGATGTGTAGAAAGATTCATGCCAATTATCTAAGAATTATGGTTATCTATGAATTAATGATGTGATGATACATTTTGTTATGTTTTAATTAAATAAAATATAATAAGAGGAAATTAATTAATTGATTTGTTTTTATTTAATATATACATGTAAGAATATATAAGTTAAATTATATATAAAATACATTAGATATGTATATTATTAATATAAGTTAAGAATACATAAGATAATAAGTTAAGAAGGCTTGGGCCTTTGGCCTGCGCCAATGTTTTGCCGAGTTAAAAAAAAAAGAAAAGGAAAACACGTGGAAAAGAAATTTTTTAAGGTTTCATTAGCAGCCTAAACATAAAAACTATATAAAGACTATTAGTAACTCTAGACTCACATTTTATTCCTTCTTCATTAATTGGCTTCATGCTTAGTTTTCTTTGGCTTTATCAAGGTTTATAATCTCTCTAATTGCACTCATCTTGGTAAGTGTATCAATCGTTTAACATGTTTGGTTGATGCTTTAGTATGATAGATTAGTATCATAATTGTTATTATTGTCATATAGGTTCTTTTATTGTATATATTTCATGACAACTGGTAATTGAAAGAGTTGATGATTCGGTTGTTTTGATTAACCTCTTATTAAACCCTAGATTGGAGATATCATAGATTTTCATATTTTCATTATGTAGATCTTTATGGGTGTATTTTATTATCAATTATAATCATGTTAATTATGTGTTTAGAATTTTACTTGAGGTTTTATAAGGCTATGGATTGGTATTGAATTTTTTTTTTTTAAATGTCCTAGGCCCACTTTTCATATAAACACCTGATAGTTGTCGTGTTTCAGTAATTTCTGATTTTGTATTATTTTTTTTATATTTTTCTTATAATTTTATCAAATACTAGACATCATGAACTTTCATTTGGTTTTTGAATCACTTGAATAAAAGTTTTTATTAAATAGTTATAATTTTTCAAAATTGACTTAAAAAGTTGTATAGTTTTACACAGACCTAAAATTTAGTCTGAATTTCGAGGACTTTTTTGTCATGCAAATTATTGTCAAAATATGCGTGTAATATGTCAAAATCTTCATTTTTGAGTCTAGTTTTTAATGCCACTAGTTTTGATTGATTTAGAATTAAGATAAAACTATTATGAACTTTTAAGCAAATAAAGGTCAGTCTGCCTACATTTGGGAATTATGCTCTAGGTTCATAAATTGTAATTTTGTGCTTCTAGATGGTATTATGTGATGAGGTGTTGCTCAATGATAGTATGAGATGTTTATATATTGCTAATAGTATTATTAGTGACTTATGGTCAATATAAATGTTTAGCATAAACTTTTCAAAGAAACGAGCATACTGAAAACCTGAGTCATCGTGTCATTTATCATTGAAGGCTGAGTAAGTCTAGAGGTCAAGTAAATATATCTCTCACCTGCAATATGATTATTCAAAATTCAAAAATTGATGTTAATGATATGTTATGAAGACGTTTTAAGATGAAGATTTTAATAATGATGAAATTGATAGAAAACGATGAAGGATGATGTTATTTTTACCTCATTATTTTATTTGATAGAAATCTTTTTATGAAAACCTATATATATGTATTATCTATATTATTATTTTGATGTTTTAAAAACGTGTTGTACACTTAACGGCTTGAAGGTGATGATGGGGTCTGGTGAGCGGATCAACCAGTGAACGGTCGCTTCTTCTTTATTACGGTTGGTTTGGGGGTTGCTTTCTTACTCTTTCCGTGGCTAGCACTCAATGAAGATGCAACGCCAGAGCCCTATTATATGATATTTTGAAGTATTACTATATATATTATTTAAACAATATATATTTACTTAATGATGAATTTATTTTATTGAACATTGTTAATTGATGAAAATGTTTTGTGAGAGTTAGGGTGTACTTATTAAGCATTATGCGTACTAGATGCTTCTCATATTGTAGATAGGGACAAGAGTTTAATATGAGGATGGAGGAGCCCGGTGCGGGTGTGTGTGATGTGGCAGAAATGAAATATCGGAGCGACGCATAATGAATTAATCATGATTTCAAATTTTATTCAATTATTTATAATTCCGCTGATTATAGTTTTTTTATTTATTCTATGAGATTTCACAAGTTAAAGATATGTTGTTAAGTCTAAGATTTTTGGTAACGTTGCAACAATGTTTTATTTTTAGATGAAATTTATTTGATTTAATTAAAAAATCATGTTTTTTTTTTAAAATCAAGCTATTTTCATATTATTTGTTATTTGAAATTTGCAACAATTATGTTTTACAATAAATGGTAAATGATATGAAATGCTAATTGTGACCTCTGTGAGGAGGTGTTATATGCAAATAGACAGACATTTTATATTATTCTCAAAACTTTCTAAAAAAAATACCAACAAAAAATAAGTAGTTTCTTATTTTAAAAAGTCAAAATCTATCACTACAAAAAAAAAAAAAAAAAACAAACAAACAGACAAACCGAGAAACTCAATAAAAAGAATATAGAAATATACACCAATTAATTCTTGATATCACCGTAAAATCATGCATATATATATATATATATATATATATATATATATATATTGATAATAGATGACAGCATAAAAATCCCAACACAGAGTACACAAATAGAGTTACATTTGATCTCTAGCATGTTCTTCACATTTATTTGAAAACTTGAGCAAATAAAAACAACCACTTTGTTGGCATAGGGAACTCGTTAGTCGTCTCTTGAGCAACTTGAGACCTGTTTTTATCGCCAGACACACTGTATATGTATATGTAGATTTATATATTATGAATGCTATTATAGACAAATATGTCCTTAAATATTTATTCTTGCAATAAATTTTAGGACTTTTTTTTTCTCTCCAATTATGCAGCTTAACTTTTTTTCCTTTTCCAAACCTGTCCTTATATATTTTTTTCACCCCTCAAAAATATTATTTTTATCAACTATGGTCAAGATAAATAGAGCAATACTAGTGGGTACCACGGTTAGGCTCGAATCTAATATTTGTAACGCTTAACACAAGTGGACCTCCCAGACAAATTTTTCTCCATATACCCCCACATATACACGTTTGTTCCACTCATATGTATAGCCCCAAATTTTTTTTTTCTAATTGACATGTCAAATTAAAATTTACTATTGGATATATGCTTAATTTATTTATAATGTCGAGACAAAGCACACATTTTAATTAAAACGTGCATTTTGGTCAAACTATTTTTTATTTTAGAAATAAAATTTTGTATTTTTAAAGGGTTAATTCTATAATTATATACCTTTTAGTTTTAATTATCTTTCAATTTTTTCCTTCAAGAACTACAAATATATCCTTTAAATTTGAAAAAAAATTGTTCAATTTTATCCCTCTTGGATAGAAAAATTGGACGTAAAACAAAGATATCCTTAATTAGAACAAATTTGTATATGAAATATATCTTTTTTTCCTTTGAGAAAAAATTTTAAAAAATATTTTAACATTTAAAAAATCATAAAACTTAAGTTTTTTTTTTTTTTTTTGCTGTTATGTGTTTGGAATTTTTTTATGTTTTTAATCTTTAAAATATTTTTTCATTAAAAAATCTATAAAATATTTTTCATAATTGTTTAAAATGGTAGTTATGTTATTTTGTCCAATATTTTCCACTCCTAGGGATGAAATTGAAATAAATTTTTTAAAAAATTTAAAAGATACTTTTGTAGTTTATAACAATAGTGGAACAGATTGAGAAATAATTAAAACTAAAAAGTATTATTATGTAACTACCCTTTTTTCAAATGTCCTCATTAAAATATTTTTTCTATGTATGTTTCCACTGAAATAATTTTCCTCCAATCTCTCCCGACTAATATATTTTTGTAGTCCTGTAAATCATATATTTTTTAAATGAGGCCCTTATAATTACTTATTTTATTCCCTTAGTGAAATAATGGTTTTAGATATCCCTTACTTGAATATCTTTTTCTTGCAATGCTTCCAAATACTATTGTCTCATATGTAAAAAGTAGTTTTCCCTTTACTTTGCCTCATTTTTTTTTTTTTATTTTGTTCTCTAAAATGTGTTTTATTTAAAAAATTTTCTTATCCCTGTTATCTTTCAAAATTCCACTTCTTTTTTATATAAAAATAGAAGGTGTATCTCTCGCGTTAACCTAACATTAAAATCATACCTGACTCTACCACAAGATAAAGAGTTTAAATCCGCATCTCATGTTAAAATAAGCATACAAATAAATCGTTAGCATGCGAGAAAGTTTAATTATTTATTTATATTTCTAAGTAGAATAAGAGGGGGAACGAGGGATTTCGAAAGAACAGAGTGCAAAAAATTGTCACCCCATGCCAATGACAGACAATGCAAAACGTGTCCCCGCATATAAAACTAATATGTGGCAGCACAATCTGATTCTACCAAAAAAAAAAAAAACAAAAACAAAAACAAAAACAAAAAAACAAAAACAAAAAAACAAAAAAACAACTTAAGAAACTTTATTGACCGATACCCTCACCTACTTCTCACCGCCTCCCTTCAATGTTTTGCACCTACTTCTCTTATTTGACCGCTACGCGTCATGAAAAATCTTCCTTTATTTGTAAATGCAAAAATCATGCCCATTAGAGGATATGAAATGATTGCCTAAATACGGATAGATTTTGGAAATTGTTTTGCTTCTTTAAAGTGTTAAACAGGTGGACTATTTTTAGAGAGAAGTAAGTTCAAGAATCATTTATAAAGACATAAACCTTCCTTTCAATTTTGATATCTCAAACCATGTCTAATCAACCGATACATCTAAAAAATTATTTAACTAAACGTTCATTTATTTGAGACTTTTTTGATTCACATGCTTATAAAATAAAATCCACTACAAGTACTAAATCTAAAAGGAGAAATAGAAAGAAAAATTTAGGGGCTGTTCAGTAAATTATTAGAGATCGTTATATTGTAGATATGGACAGGAGTTCAGTATGAGGTTGGAGGAGCTTGGTGCGGGTGTGTGAGATGTGGCAGAAACAGAATATTAGAGCGACGCATTATGAATTAATCATGATTTCAAATTTTATTCAATTATTTATAATTTCGCTGATTTTAGTTTTTCATTTATTTTATGAGATTTCGCAAGTTAAATATATTTTGTTAAGTTTAAGATTTTTAGTAACGTTGTAACTATGTTTTATTTTTAGATGAAATTTATTTGATTTAATTAAAAAGTCATGTTTTTTAAAAAAAAAATCAAGCTATTTTCATATTACTTTGTTATTTGAATTTTGCAACAATTATGTTTTACAATAAATGGTAAATGATATGTAATGCTAATTGTGACCTCCTGTGAGGAGGTGTTATATGCAAATAGACAGACATTTTATATTATTCTCAAAACTTTCTAAAAAAAAATACCAACAAAAAATAAGTAGTTTCTTATTTTAAAAAGTCAAAATCTATCACTACAAAAAAAAAAAAAAAAAAAAAAAAACAAACAAACCGAGAAACTCAATACAAAGAATCTAGAAATATACACCAATTAATTCTTGATATCACCGTAAAATCATACATATATATATATATATATATATATATTGATAATAGATGACAGCATAAAAATCCCAACACAGAGTACACAAATAAAGTTACATTTGATCTCTAGCATGTTCTTCACATTTATTTGAAAACTTGAGTAAATAAAAACAACCACTTTGTCGGCATAGGGAACTCGTTAGTCGGCTCTTGAGCAACTTGAGGCCTGTTTTTATCGCCAGACACACTGTATATGTATATGTAGATTTATATATTATGAATGCTATTATAGACAAATATGTCCTTAAATATTTATTCTTGCAATAAATTTTAGGACTTTTTTTCTCTCTAATTATGCAGCTTATTTTTTTTTCTTTTTCCAAACATGTCCTTATATATATATTTTTCCCCCTCTAAAATATTATTTTTATCAACTATGGTCAAGATAAATAGATCAATACTAGTGGGTACCACGGATAGGCTCGAATCTAATATTTGTAACGCTTAACACAAGTGGAGCTCCCAGACAAATTTTTCTCCATATACCCCTACATGTACACGTTTGTTCCACTCATATGTATAGCCCCAAATTTTCTTTTCTAATTGACATGTCAAATTAAAATTTACTATTAGATATATGCTTAATTTATTTATATGTCGAGACAAAGCACACATTTTAATTAAAACGTGCATTTTGGTCAAACTATTTTTTATTTTAGAAATAAAATTTTGTATTTTTAAAGGGTTAATTCTATAATTATATACCTTTTAATTTTAATTATCTTTCATTTTTTTCTTTTAAGAACTACAAATATATCCTTTAAATTTGAAAAAATTGTTCAATTTTATCCCTCTTGGATAGAAAAATTGGACGTAAAACAAAGATATCCTTAATTAGAACAAATTTGTATATAAAATATATCTTTTTTTCCTTTGAGAAAAAATTTTAAAAAATATTTTAACATTTAAAAAATCATAAAACTTAAATTTTTTTTAAATTGCTGTTATGTTTTAGAATTTTTTTATGTTTTTAATCTTTAAAATATTTTTTCATTAAAAAATCTATAAAATATTTTTCATAATTGTTTAAAATGGTAGTTATGTTGTTTTGTCTAATATTTTCCACTCCTAGGGATGAAATTGAAATATTTTTTTAAAAAAATTTAAAAGATACCTTTGTAGTTTATAAAAACAGTAGAACAGATTGAGAAATAATTAAAACTAAAAAGTATTGTTAAGTAACTACCCTTTCTTCAAATGTGCCTCATTAAAATATTTTTTCTATGTATGTTTCCACTGAAATAATTTTCCTCCAATCTCTCCCGACTAATATATTTTTGTAGTCCTGTAAATCATATATTTTTTAAATGAGGCCCTTATAATTACTTATTTTATTCCCTTAGTGAAATAATGGTTTTAGATATCCCTCACTTGAATATCTTTTTCTTGCAATGCTTCCAAATACTATTGTCTCATATGTAAAAAGTAGTTTTTCCTGTACTTTGCCTCATTTTTTTTTATTTTTTCTCTAAAATGTGTTTTATTCAAAAAATTTTCTTATCCTTGTTATTCTTTCAAAATTCCACTTCTTTTTTATATAAAAATAGAAGGTGCATCTCTCGCGTTAGCTTAACATTAAAATTATATCCGACTCTACTACAAGATGAAAAGTTTAAATCCCTATCTCATGTTAAAATAAGCACACAATAAATCGTTAGCATACGAGAAAGTTTAATTATTTATTTATATTTCTAAGTAGAATAAGAGGGGGAACGAGGGATTTCGAAAGAACAGAGTGCAAAAAATTGTCACCCCATGCCAATGACAGACAATACAAAACGTGTCCCCGCATATAAAACTAATATGTGGCAGCAAAATCTGATTCTACAAAAAAAAAAAAAACAAAAAAAACAAAAACAAAAACAAAAAAAAAAAAACAAAAAAACAAAAACAACTTAAGAATACCCTCACCTACTTCTCACCGCCCCCCTTTAACGTTTTGCACCTACTTCTCTTATTTGACCGCTACGCGTCATGAAAAATCTTCCTTTATTTGTAAATGCAAAAATCATGCCCATTAGAGGATATAAAACGATTGCCTAAAAACGGATAGATTTTGGAAATTGTTTTGTTTCTTTAAAGTGTTAAACACGTGGACTATTTTTTAGAGAGAACTAAGTTCAAGAACCCTTTATAAAGACATAAATCTTCTGTTCAATTTTGATGTCTCAGACGGTGTCTAATCAACCGATACTAAAAAATTATTTAACTAATTGTTCATTTATTTGAGACTTTTTTGATTCACATGATTATAAAATAAAATCCACTACAAGTACCAAATCTAAAAGGAGAAATAGAAAGAAAAAATTTAGGGGCTGTTCAATAAATTATTAGAGATCGTTAACAAATTAAGATAAGTTCTTACATGGAAATTAAACTCTACAAATTAAAGGACCGAACTTCCTCTGTCGTTTTCAATATTACTTCTTGCAAAGGGAGCACAATTATACAGTTGTCTTCTTCAATATAACTTATTGCAAAGGGGACACAAATCAAAGCAACATTTATTTGTCGGTCTACACGTGAAAGCTACATGCCTCGCTATTTATTAACTTGTAATGCATATCACATATTTAGCATCCATAAATAGAACTACTTCTTCAACACTTATGTATATCTATTCATTAACATATACATATATCTATAATCTACACTATCTATAATTCTATTTATCTTCAACTTGCACTTGTTATTCCACACAACATGTCATTACCATGGGCAGTGCAAAAACCAATTACCATTCTTTCTATCGATGGAGGAGGAGTTAGAGGGATCATCCCTGCGGTTTTACTTGATTTTCTTGAATCTGAACTTCAGGTGTGCGTGTGTGTGTGTGTATATATATATTACATTCCAGAAATTTACTATATTTGTAATCACAAGTAGATGTTTATCTATATATCTAGATGTCACTCCTATAATGGGACTCAATTGTATTTGCTGTTCAACTTCAACCTGTCTTTTCTTCTTTCTTTTCTTAAATCTTATAACCCCATTTACACAATTATTTTCTTTCTCTACAGCCTTTACATTTAAAAATCATAGAACTCTCGTTTAAAAAAAAAAATTTTTGTTGAATTATTTACAAGCCTTCGAATTTGAGTAACTCATTTATAAACTGTTTTTCTGTTCATGATTCTACTGGTGTAGAATTTTAATTATCACTCCAATCTCATTTCTAATTACAATGCCTGCAAAACATATTCAGAGTCAATAATCAAAATGCTTATTAAAAAGGTCAACTTGACAACTTGTAACTGTATTGAGGAAGAACTTGCAAAAAATTTAGAACCTAAAAAGACTTGTCTAGTGAAAAAAGATTCAACTTTTTGTATTGTTTCCCATTTGAGGAAGTCCTGCTTTTTATTTATTTCTTTTTAAATTCTTGTAATCTAGTTTTTTTTTTCCCTTGATGTTTATAATTACATATGTAGTTCACAATTCACATTATATATCAAAGCGAGCACGTGCCTTGCGCATGATGGTCTAATAATATATATGCACATGCATATGAAATGGTGATTAAGTGTTTGTATCATGTCTATGTGCAGAAACTCGAAAACAACCCTGATGTGAGGCTTGCAGACTACTTTGATGTAATCTCAGGGACTAGCACTGGTGGTCTTATCACAACAATGATATCAACACCCGATGAGAAAGGGCGCCCTAAGTATGCAGCTCGAGAGCTTGTGCCTTTCTACAAAGAGAACTGCCCAAAAATTTTTCCAAGAAGTGGCAACTGGTGAGTGTAGTTAAATATATCCAATCAAATTATTTAATATATATATATATATAGATGCTATGACTTTTAGATGCTAGTGTACTTGTACTTCACCCACATTAAGATTTCATGGAGACCCGAAAAATTAGTTTATGGAATACCCCTTTTGAACTTTTTTTTTCTTTTAGACACCAAGAGAGTTTTTGGAAGTGAATTGAAACTGAGACTTACAACTGAAAGTATTGTAGTATACAAGGGCTTTACACTATAGCATATTTTTGCTTTACTCCGTAATATGTGAGAGCTTTACACTATTTGACTTGAAATTAATAAGTTGAAACTAAGTTTGTCACTCAACGCTAAAACATTGAATTACAGGTCCGAAGAAAACAAAACTTTTGCTGGGGAAATACAAATGAAATATTCAGAACATTATAATTACGAGGGGACATCAGTCTTAGAAGAATCTAGAAGCGAGGCGAAATTTGAAGAAGGTAAAGGTGTAAAAAAACCATCCTACGATGGTAAATACCTTCATAAATTAGCAAAAGATCTTCTTGGGGACAAAAGACTGCGTGATACCTTGACAAAAGTTGTCATTCCTGCGTACGACGTTAAGAAACTCTCACCTGTTATCTTTTCTTCTTTTGAGGTGATTTTTTTTTTAACTTAATTTAAATTTATGATTTTGATGTTATATATTTCGTTTATACAAGAATACACACAAACCTAGAATAATATATGTGGTTGAAAAAATTTTCACACTAAATATTTGGATCCTACAGGTGGAAAATGGGAATAAAGCGTTGGATGCTCTTCTTTCAGATATCTGTATTAGTACCTCGGCAGCACCAGTTTACCTTCCTGCTTATAAGTTTAGTAACGAAGGTGTAGAGTTCAATATGATTGATGGCGGGGTTGCTGCTAATAACCCGGTAAAATTTTATTAAATTTACAAAATGTATTTCAGTTAATGAGAATATGAATTATATGGGAACAATTCATTACATATATAATGAATTTCCAAAAATTTTGGGAGGAGGTTTTCAGGAAAATTTTAGACGCTCGCTTAGAATGCCGTCTTAGAGCCTAACAAGGAGGCGATTTTTCTGGAAACAGCAATTAAAAGCACAATATAAATTTCTAAAACACAAAAAGCTCTGTGCCATCTTTTTTGAGACATATACAAATTGTCGTCCAATTGACATTGGCTAATCTACAAATTATACTGGTAAATTTTGTCATTATTAAAAAATAGATAATGATAAGCTGACTCATCTTACTAACATCCAAGAAAATGTAATTCTCTATAATTAAAAGAATGTACGTATACATACATACATTCCAAATTTGCTCATATGTGTGTGTGTATATATATATAGGTCTATCTGTATGTCACTTTGCGATTGATATAGCTAATATAATAGCTTTTTCGAGTTGTCTTAACAAAAAAATTCCAGACTGTAGCTGCCATTACCGAAGCAGTCAAAAGAAGGTCTGAAGAGATTGACAAGGATGCGAAAGTTGACCTCAATTCTTTTTATCTTGTTGTACTTTCATTGGGGACATGTGAAAACAAGAGCCAGAAATACAATGTTGATTTGGTTAATAGCTTTTGGAGTATTAACTGGTTGATTTACCCGTTAAAGACATTCTGGAAAGCAGATCATCCTATACTCGAAATTCTATTTGAAGCAAGCTCCGATATGGCTGACTACTATTGCACAATGTTTTTCGAAGCCTTTCGTCGTCCTGAAAACATCCTCAATATTCCTGAAAATTTCCTCCGCATTCAGGTAATTCTATGTATTTTGATTTAGTTAAAAAAAATATGAAAGAATATTTGTTTATCTTCAAAAAGAATAGTTCTTGGTGGATTCAATATAGATCTCCTATAGAGTTGCAAATTAAACTATTCAATTCTTTATAGACAATAATCTTGACACATAACTTAAAGACAGTATATCTATGAATCGTTTTAAAATATGTTGCGCACGTTATTTCTCTTTTGCTTTTTACAGATTTTCTTTTCCTGGATTTTTTAGTAAGACTGCATAATTTCTATTGATGTATATCTTCTAATTATCTTTAATGAATTATATACATTACATTCAAGGATGACAAACTGCCAAAAGAACTTGCTGCGTTGGATAACGGTACTCCTGACAACTTAAATAAATTGGAGCAGTATGCCAAAAACTTGTTGAACAGGACGATTACTCGCATAAATCCTGGTACCTTCGAACGTTCTGAGGTTGACAGCGCTGAAACCTATGGAGAAGCACTTAAAAAGTGAGACATAATTTTCTATCTCATATGTGATATTTTTGACTTTGTAGTTTTCTACATCTAAAGAAGATAAGAAAATGGAGGATATATATGTTGTTTTTTAACTATCAAACAACAAATCAGGTTAATAATTATTCTATTTGTTAATTTTTAAACCTATTTTAACATGTTTATCTGTTTGTAATAATTAATAATTTGTTATATGCGTTCATAATAGGTTGGTTAGTCAATGAAGGATATTGATTCTTAATTACAAATGTTTGCAGGTTTGCAAAGCAGCTTTTTGATATAAAGCACAATCCAATTTTTGATGGGAAAAAGCCGTAACAAAACAAAGTTCATTGTTGTAATAGAGCTCAACAAGGTCTGATGTTTGTCAAGTTCTTCAATAAGCTCACTCAGAAGTCCATTATCCTTGTGTGGTGTGGTTCCAATGTAAAGTCACAATGCTAATAAAGTAACAATTACGTATAAGATTGTTACATGTGTGATAATATTGTATTGTTCTCCCTTTGTTTGTGTCGTCTGATTCAAGTCTCCTTAAGATATATAGTTGAATGTGTGATTGTTGTATTGTTCTACTATCCTCGTGTTGTCTGGTTCAAAAGAAATACAAACATTGTGTTCATTCGAAAAAGGTGGAAGGATAAAAAAGGAAAAAAAAAAAAAAGACCATACAGTGTCCTGAGTTATTTCATCGAGTTTTCCTCTAGTTGCAATATGGGTGTATATATGGGTGTGCGTTCCAACTGTGTAGTTTTAACAGTCACTCCAACATTTACCCATCGAGGGATATCGTTACTTTAGCTATATGACGAATTGAGTTATTGACCAAAAAAATATTACGGTAAATAATGAGCATTTAACATTGAGATTTCATTAAATATGTTTTGAGTAGACCACTTGTTTGCGACTTATATATACACAGACACATTGTTTTTGTTACAAAGTGTCAACACGGTCTAAACAGATATTGTTATGGTGTACATAACACGTTAAAGGCACTCTGTTTAATCGATAACCAAATATAAAAACAATGTAACCAAATTGTAGAAAATTAAAAAGATGAAAACAGCGACATGGTTGTTTAATGTGGCCAAAAACACTTGTGGTATATAGACGGTTACAAAGTTTGAAATTACAAGAGTGTCTAAAATGTACATTAACTTATAACCAACGATACTCCTTCTGTGGCTCACCCTCCTTCAAACTCTTCGTCTTTCTCCAAACCGTTTTGCTCGCCTTCTATCCAATTGACGTACTCCTTGGACCTTCTAGATTGGAAGGAATGCTCTAGGTCAACATAGGGATGAGAACAATGTATTGAAGTCCAATAAAACACTTAAGGTTTTTACTCTGGTTTTCCCTCATAATGAAACACTGAAAAATAAATCACAATATATAATTCTTTAAATCGGCAAAGCCTAGCCCTAAAGAAGTGTCCAAATTGGTTCTCCTAATTCTAAGGTCGAATCTCTTTGAAATCAGAATGAAATTCGAATCCTAGCTGTCAAATCTTCACTTTGAAACAAATCGGGAAAGTTTGACTATGTTGTGACGAAAGCTGTCTTGACAGATGTCTACGCCTTTTGATTGTGCAAATAGGCAGATGTTTTGTATTATTCCTAAAAATTTCTACAAACAGATACCAACCAAAAACAAGTAGTTTTCCATTTTAAAAAGTATCTATCACTATCAATAAAAGCAAACCGGAAAACTCAATAAAAAAATCTGGAAATATTCACCAAAATTGAGGGTATTTTGCGTAATTTATTAAGTCAAAATTGAAGATTAATTTGAAAATGACATAAATTTGTATATTAAATCTGATTGATAATATAACTTTGTATATTAAATCTAATCTAAAATATACATTCGATGAGATTAAAACTGAAGGTATAGTATTTGAATAAAGGTAAAATACAAGGTAAAAAAGATAAATTACTCAACAAGTAACAGTGAATAATGTTTGAAGTCGTTATTTAATTTAATTGATATGCTTCATCATTTTCATCATTTAGGTTTTGAGAATAATCAAAATTTTATTTTTATGCTATCCAAAATCATCTTCAGAATTGATGAATATAAACCAAAACGATTTTCTGAATGATTACGATTTTCTGAATGATTACAATAAACAAATAAGTTTCTCTCTCCTTTTTTAGGAACAAATAATAAAATTAATTTATGCTTGTAACGAGCATAATGTTTGATGGAGATTCTTCTTTTTAATAGTTCTCCTCTATCTTGCTTCTCCTCTCATTCAAAAGTAAAAGAAAAAAAAAACATTAATTTTATAAAACTATCCTACAATGGTTGGAGCCATAGCTTAATAGTAAACCACACCCGAAGATAAAAAGTTTGAATCTTTTCACCATAAGTTTAAAAAAAAAATCATCCTAAATTCTACAAAAAAAAAAAAAGAAATTAAAAATCATTCAACAAAGTAATACCGCAGAAAACGTACATAATTTTGTTCCAAAAAAATTGAACAAAATATCACATCAAGATAAAGCACAACTAAAATCTCTCAACTCTTAGCGATATTGTACACCCTTCTTGAGATAAGAAAGGCTTTAATTTTGACATAATAGTACGTACCCATATTTTAGAGTTGCCCAACTTCATCCATTAATCTTAAAAATCATGATCTTTCCGTCTTTCCATTTATCATATTTTCCAACTAGCACCACCTAATAGGATCTTTTAGCCCAAAAAAAGGTACCTACTGTCATGTAACTTTTTTTTTTTTTTACGTAGACTTTTTTTTACCTACCGTCACGATTAGTCAATGTGACGTTCTTAATATTATAACGCTTTAATGCGCACTGAATTCACCTAAATGTGATAAATGAAAAAATAATTTTAACATTAACATCCCAACTAATCGTCCATACCCTGTCTAAATATGTTGATAAATGTTGCAGCCAAAAAACTACAACTATCCTCGAAACTCTCGAAAGGACCAAAAAAGACGAGTTTTAATCCACCACTTTAATTGGTACATGGGGTCCATATGATTTTAACTCATCAGTTTACTTCAAATTGATGTTTGGTCGTGTATTTGCTGAAATGATTTTGAATCTATACAGAAGTAAAATTTTCTCTAAATTCTCATACTTTGAACCATTTAAACCAATCAGTTTAAACTATATAAGATCAAAACCACCAGTTCAAATCATAAATTTTTAAACCATATAGCATGTTAGAAAACATTCTATCCGTATTTTCTCATTTAGTCAATGTGTTATGTCTCTTTTATTTTACATTTTATTACATTTGTCGTTATATAAGTCACGTTTTACGTTTTTCTTCTTTTTTTTTAAATTTTTCTTTTGGTTCTTTACACTTGCATCTGCTATAATTTGTCAAAATAATAAATTAATATTTTCATGACTGAAATAAAATACGTCAACACCATTATGTTTAACTATGTTAAATTTAATAATAAAATAAAAAAATACACATTTAGTATCAACTATAGATCTTGGTCAATCTAATTTAAGCCCTTTATTTCATTTCACTGGACAAGAACAACCATAAGTTGATAGAGGTCATCACTAAGCCGGCCCACCACCCCCTTCACTGCTGTCGTCTTCCATGCACATACGACCGTGGGAGTGCTAGGGCATCGTCTTGAGCATCGGACAACAAGCCTCGACCCTCTCACGAACTCTTTCCCTCAGGCTCTCTGGTCTGGTGATTACCCTCCCAAACGATTTGTAACGATGTGCACCTCTACTTGGTATAATATTGTATGCTTTGGGCCTAAGCCCGCACGGTTTTGTTCTATAAGCTTTACCCCCAAAAGGCTACATACTATTAGCAAATGGTGTCTTTACTTATGAACTATTCCCAACGACTATTCATGTATAATGTGGGACTTCACAACCCACTCTTTTTTGACCCTCTTTGCTTCAAGGGAATTATGGTTGTCACAATCACCCCACCTTTGAAGGCCCAATGTCTTCGTTGGCCACACTTTTGATTGGTTTAAGGCTTTGATACCATCTGTAAGGACCCGCACCTCTACTTGATATTATATTATCCGCTTTAGGCCTAGGCCTGTACGGTTTTGCTTTTAAAGTTTCCCCAAAATGCCTTATATGATTGGAAGATAGTGCCCTTACTTATGAATCATTCCCTATGACTATTCCCAAGCAATGTGAGATTGCACAACCCACTCTTATTTGAGGGTTAAATTTGACATTAATCCAAATGATATTTGGCACTATTGCCTTTTAAACTTGTCGTACATTTGCAGTTTACCCCCTAAACTTTTAATTTTACCTAGTTGCCTCTGAACTTATAAATATATAGCAAATCACCCTATTGATAGCAACTTTAATTTTTTTAACTAAAATTGACAAATAATTATTATATAGGTCATTAATTAAGAGTATAAAGGGTTTTTTTTCATATAAATGTTAACCGAAATGTATATAGAAATCAAAGTTAATTCAAAATTTTCTTTTAATAAAAACATTATCAAAGATATTAATTATAACAAATTTGAGTTTAAATATATGAAATAACCATTTATATCAATAACATGTATAATTTACATATCAATTTCAGTTAAAAAACTAAAATCGCTGTACATGTATAACTTACAATGCCAAATACGTAATCCAAAAATGTAACTCCATAATGAGCCCATGACAATCTATTTATTGTCCTTGGTGAATGCTATAGGGTTGGGACATTCTCAATCCCTATAGAGGGAATTCGCCCACATCTCTACGTGGAAGGTTGGTTGGGATCTATTTATTGTCTTTTATTTTCTCCTGCTATAACATTAAGTTGTCAATTTTATTTGCCACCAAAAGTACAACAGTAGCAAAAATTAAATCACAAAGTTTTATCAGTCCAACGAAATCTTGATGCACAGCAGAAAAGAGAATTGCAACCAAAAACTCAATATTTTTGTAGTGTTAACTAAAGGGTAAATTTTTGAAATTTTCCTCTTCTTTTTTATTTTTGGAAATATTAGACAAATGACCTATTTGACTACTTTTTTAATAAATGGCTAAACTTTATAAAAAAATTAGAGAAATAACCAAAATTGTTATAAATTAAGAATATGGTTTTTTTTTTTACAACAGTACATCATCAATAAACATCAGTAAATCATTGATGTACATCATTGATCAACTTAGTAAAACACTTATTAACTATAGTTTATCACTAATAAATTTGTTTATTGTTAATCTACTAATAATTTATCATCAAAAAATTGATAAATTATTAAGTAAATAAACTACCAAGTTAATTAATAATAAATTATAAATCAATACATTATTGATGTACTGCAATTTATTAATGACATTCATTGATATACTTTAGAATATCAGTGATATACAAAAATGGTCATTTTCTTAAATTTTAAAAACTTTGACTATTTAATTTAAAAAAGCTTAAAAAGAGTTATTTACCTATATATATATATATATTTATATACACACACACACACACATTTACCAGTCAGTTGCTACTTTTCTCTTCCAAGTCAATTTTTTATTTTCGTCTTGCATAACTTTAAGGGTGCTTGTCTCGCTAATTTATTAATGTATTATGCATGGTACAGAACTAGCATCTATAAATACAACTACTTCCTCAATTGTCTTCCCACAATAAGCATTAATACGATTTTAATCAACTTGCACTTGCTATTCCATACAACATGTCAACCAAATTACCATGGGCGCCAAAGCCAAAACCAATCACTATATCGATGGAAGAGGAGTCAGAGGGATCATTCCTGCGGTTTTACTTGATTATCTTGAATCTGAACTTCAGGTAGATATATTGCATGCCACAAAATTTACCATATTTATAATATCCACACACACACACACACACATATATATATTTATATGTACATATACATATGCAATTGTCGTTATGATTTTGTCGAGAGATTAATGAAATGGTGATCAGGTGTTCTTATCTGTCTGCAGAGACTTGAAGAAAACCCTAATGCAAGGCTTGCCGACTACTTTGATGTCATCTCAGGGACTAGCACTGGTGGTCTTATCACGACAATGATATCCACACCCAATGAGCAAGGGCGCCCTTTATATGCTGCCCGCGAGCTTGTGCCTTTCTACAAAGATCACTGCCCAAAAATTTTTCCAAGATCAGGCAACTGGCGAGTTATTTTTTTTTTCCCTCAAATAGCCAATACTAAAAAACCGTTTTCATTTTGGCCTATGCATTGAAAAAGAAAAGCACTCGACAATGCGCTACTATCGTTTATTTTGCGACTTTCTAATCTTGTTTTGGAAAAACTTCAACAAAAAAACTCCATTTATATCTCGGTTTCCACTCACTGTTGTTTATATTCTTCTTTCTCTAGCTAGAGTACATATAAAATTTTTCGTTTTAATTTCTGAGCTCCGTCACTGCTGGTGATATGGAGAACAATGGTGAAAGGATTTATGTTCTTCTCTCAACCTCTAAATTATCGAATCATAGGTCCGAAGAAAACAAAGCTTTTGCCGGAGAAATACACATGAAATGTTCAGAACGTTTTGAATATGAGGCGACGTCAGCCACCGAAGAATCTAGAAATGAGGCAAATTTGGAAGAAGGTGGAGGTGTAAAAAAACCATCGTATGATGGTAAATACCTTCATAAATTGGCAAAACAACTTCTCGGGGAGAAAATACTCCATGATACCCTGACAAAAGTTGTCATTCCTGCATATGACGTTAAGAAACTCTCACCTGTTGTCTTTTCCTCTTTTGAGGTGATTTTGTGTTAAAGTTAACTTAAATTATGAATTATCATGTCATAGTTCACTTATATGTAAATATGCACGTGCTCACACTCACTTAGAATAATATATATACGTACTTAAAAAAAATTATACACTAAACATTTGGATCCTGCAGGTGGATAATGGGAATAAAGTGTTGGATGCTCTTCTTTCAGATATTTGTATCAGTACCTCGGCAGCACCAGTTTACCTTCCTGCTTATAAGTTTAGTAACGAGGGTGTAGAGTTCAATATGATTGATGGTGGGGTCGCCGCTAACAATCCGGTAAAATTTCATATAGTCTATGAAATATACGTGCTCAATTAATAATAATATAAAATATGTATATAAGAACAGTTCATTGTGTGTATATTTGCATACATAAATACACACATATATAATGAATTTCCGTAAATGTGAGAGGTTTTTGAAAAAAAATTTAGAAGCTCTAGTAGATTTTTATTTTTTTATTTAAATACACAAGAAAATAGTTTTTGAAAATGTCGTCTAATGTCTAATATCAGACGACGATTTTTTTTTTTTAAATCGTTGTCTAATGCACGTAATGAATTTCTAAAACACAAAAATTTCTTGGCTTTGTTTTTTTGGAGAATCTAGAAGCCGTTGTCTGGTTGGTGTTGTCTAATCTATAAAGTTTAGTAGTGAAATTTTATCATATTTTAAATTAAGTAGTTAAGATGAGCTGACTCAGATTTACTAATGTGCAGGGAATTGTAATTCTTTAATTATAGGAGAATGTGCATATACATACGGTAAATTATATACACATATATGTATAGTTCTATACATATGTGACTTTGTAACTGATTTAGGTAATGTATTATCTTTTTTGGAATGTTTAACCCAAAAAAAAATCGGACTGTAGCTGCTATTACTGAAGCAGTCAAAAGAAGGTCCGAAGAGATTGATAAGGATGCAAAAATCGACCTCCATTCTTTTTACCTTGTCGTACTCTCATTGGGAACTTGTGAAAACAAGAGCGAGAAATACAATGTTGATTTGGTTAATAGCTTTTGGAGTATTAACTGGTTGATTTACCCATTAAAGACATTCTGGAAAGCAGATCATCCTATACTTGAAATTCTATTTGAAGCAAGCTCAGATATGGTTGATTACTATTGCACAATGTTTTTTGAATCCTTCCGTCGTCCTGAAAACATCCTCAATATTCCTGAAAATTTCCTCCGCATTCAGGTAATTCTATTTATTTTGATTTAGTTAAAAAATATAAAAAGGATATTTGTTTATCTTTAAAAAAGAATAGTTCTTGGTGGATTCAATATAAATCCCCTATAGAGTTGCAAATGACAATAATTTTAGCACATAATTTCAAAACAATATATCCATGAATCGTTCAAAAATATGTTGGCTAAATTATTACTCTTTTGCTTTTTCCAAATTTTCTTTTCTTGGATTTTGCAAGTAAGACTGTATAATTTCTATTAATGTACTTATCTTGTAATTAACCCTATTGCATAATGATACATTACATTTAAGGACGATAAACTGCCAAAAGAACTTGCTGCCTTGGATAATGGTACCCCTGAAAACTTAAATAAACTGGAGCAGTATGCCAAAGACTTGTTGAACAGGCCGGTTACTCGCATCAATCCTGGTACCTTCGAACGATCTGAGGTTGATAGCCCTCAAACCTATGCGGAAGCACTCAAAAAGTGAGATTTAAATCTCTATTTCATATATTATACCCCTTAATTAGTAGTTTATTTTATATATCTTAAGAAAAGAAAAAAAAATGGAGGATATTGTATTTTGACTATCAAACAACAGATAATAATGCATTAAATCTTGTAACATGCTTGGACTAAAATATTCTATTTATTAATTTCTAAATTGACCTCTTGTAACGATAAATATGTATTGTATGTTTGAAATAAGTTGGTTAGAAAATGAAGGTATTACCAGAAACTACAGTCCATTATCTGTTTCACATATGTATTGTATGTCTTGATTAATATGTAAACAAATATATGTTTTACAATTGTATTCGATATTTTCACGCTTATACAATGCACATGTTTGGAGTTTTGCAAGGCAGCTTTATGATGCAAAGCACATTCCAATTTTTGGAAGGCAAAAGCCGTAAGAAAACAAAGTTCATTGTTATAATAGAGCTCGACGAGGTCTGATGTTTGTCAAGTACTTCATCAATAAGCTCACTCAGAATTACTCCATTATCCTTGTGTGGTCTGGTTCCAAGGGAAAGTCTTAGACCCGTTTGTTTCGTGGTTTGAATCATTTTACTATAGTATTTTCTCTCATAAAAATTTAAATCTTCATTCAAATACTTTATTCAAATACTCGAACCAAACGGGACCTTAATGTCTAATAAAGTACGATCATATATACGATCGTTAAATCTGTAATAATTGTATTGCTCTACTAGTCTGGTTCTAATGGAAAGTTCCAGAAAGTTCCAGGGTCTAATAAAGTCCACATCGTTGGATGTGTGATTGTTGTACTGTCCTACTACCCTCGTGTAGTCTGGTTGACAAGAAATAAAACTTTGTGTTCATTCAACAAAGGAGAAAGGGACGAAAAAGGAAAAGAAAGAAGAAGAAGAAGACAAACGCAAAATACATTATAAGATTATCGGAATTTTCATTTTCCTTCTTTGGAATTTTTGGTTTTAAATCAAAAAAGTTATCTTAGTTTAGCTTAAGAAAACGAAATTATTTTGGTAAAATACAATTGGATTATGAGATTTTCATTTTCCTTCTCCGGAATTTTTTAAGGCGAGAGTGGGGTATAACCTATAAATGTGGAAGGGGGAGTGAAGACAGGTCAGGATAAGATGGGAATTGGTGTAATTAAAGCGGATGATGGCGGTCGGGAGTCTTTATGTGCCCTCCAAGTGCGGTTCAATCCTTATGTGGCTGAATTTCTGGCGGTTCAAATCGGTTTTACTAATTAAATCCTTGAAACAGATACGATGAATTTGGTTCGTGTTGTTCAAGGATGTTCTATATGCGATCTTCATAAGCAAATATCATTAGTACATAAGATAAAATTTATGATTAGTCTTGCTCATGGTAGCATAGTTTGCTACATTCGTTGAAAGGAGAATTAGGTAGCCCACTATCTAGCAAACTATATGTTTGTTTGGTTTGTAGCTTTGTAAAAAAATTTAAATTTTTGTAACAAAAAAACTATAATAAAATGGTTTGCATTTGGGTTGTTTTTGAAAGATTGTTTTAGATGTAAGAAAAAAGTGGAACTGTGTTTGCGTATATGTTTCTAAAAACATGTATTATATGTCTTAGAAAATCAAAACGAAAAAGAGCAACATCTTCTAACCTTTTTTTGTTTTTAACAAAAATAATTTTCACCATTTTTTTGTTTATCTTTTACGTTTTCAAAGCACTTGCTATTGAATATTCACAATCCATTGAAGTAAAACCAACAACAAAGGCACAGGTTCCTTTGGCGACAGGAAAGGCAGTTGAGTTTGTTGACCGGGATTTAGGCAAACACTCACTACATACGAAAGAAGGAACTGCAGTATGTATATTAGTTCTTGCTGACCAACTTCTAAAAAAACTAAATATTATGTTGGCTCAGTAAAAGGTAAAAGCACTATCTCGCGACAATATACAAAACTACTTTGAATAAATGCAGATGTAGATTTAGAACCAGTTTTCTTTTGGACGGATCCGGTTCCCGTTTGGGAGTCAAAGCTTAAAAGTAATTTTCATATCTGTGTCTCAAAATATGTGCAGAAACAATTTAAAATACAACCAAAAACAATATCTAGCATTGGAAGGAATGTTAGATTAGGTTTTTGAGATGTCTGTGCTTTGAAATTAAACCAAGGAATTTAATCCCGAATATTGACTGGATCGACTAGTAAAGACAGATGAAACACATCTACCAAGGTCCAATGAAGAACAACCCGTTTGATTGGCATATAAATACTCTTGCACAACCAAAGCTCGATAAGAGAACTACCATATAGTCGATGAATAAGACCAATCGAACAAAATGAAACCTCATCTATGTTCGATCGGCCATATGCACAGCATTAGAGGGCCGTCATTTCTTGTAAAAGCTACTAAAAAACTGGTAAAATTATCAACAACATGATAATATCGAATGGAAACTACGAATGGAGTAAAGAAAAAAATATATATACTACTAAATCATCAATCACAAAAGCACTTTCTGATTCCTACGGGCATATTATAAACAGTCGACCATATGTAGTATTAGAAAGCAACAACTGTATTTGAGACAATATCAGAAACACACATGAAATCTGATGGAATGTTTAGACTTTTTTAAATATTTCGTCCATCATATTAATGAATATGTCCAGTATTCTTATATAAGTTAGTGTTTATTGTTTTATTTTAACGACATAGCACTCGGTTTTTTTTTGCCTTTTACATGTCCTATAAGGTGGTGCTTTCTTCGATGTCACCAATCTTATAATAGATATATTGAATTAGTCGTTTGAGCTTGTTAAGCTCTTATACGATGATAAAATTTAAACTTACTAAGAACTTAAGTTTCTATCATAAGGTCGACTTGTTAAGTGTGATGACTCAATTGCCTTATAAGTTGGTGTTATATTGGGCTATCAACTGAACACCTTGAACTTTGAAATGAAAGCCCAAGTCTATATGGAGTCCAAATTCCATCAAAATCTGTCTTTCTGGATGAGATGATAGTTTTGAACCAAAAATATAGTTGGATCTATATACACAATTTAGTGATTTACCAGCATGAAGTAACTTCTTCCTAAGCTTCATTAAGTTATTGTCGGGCACTATCATAAACCAACAAAACCCTAAAAAGCATCTTTTCCATGAAAATCCAGGCCAATAAAATTATCATATGTTAACCGGCATAGAAATGGATTTATGTTTTAGCCCCAAGTCTATGATCTCCAACTCCAACATATTCCCTTAACGAACTACAACTCAAATGGAGCATTTTTAAATGGAGGAGCATTTCACAAGCTTCACTTGAACATGTTGGAGAAATTGTAATATCTATGAGAAGTTGAAAAGTCAAAGGCCCCTATTGAAAATATAAAATGAAGGTGAGTATCTTTTATGGATTTGTGTGCAAGAAGAAAATACATGCATGTAATGAGTGTATGTTGCTAGTGTGCATCGAGGCGTATGGGTGTTTAGGGCACTTTTGGAGGCTCACTTTGCGCTTTTGGGCACTGTACGCATCATCGCAAGGAGCTAAAGAGCTTTCTTTTCCTTTCTTGGAGATTTCTAGATTTGAACTGGATTGTTGATTCCATCGGTACTATGATCTAGTGATTAAATTTAAATATCTTTATTTTAATCTGAAATGTTAATCAAATTGTTATGATCCAATGGTTAGAATTAAACTGCTAATCAACAGATGCATTTGTTGAAATGGCTGTCAACTTATAGATGTGTCTGTTACAAATTTTCTTTAGCAGAACATGACTCCCTAAAGGCAGAAAAATGAAAACATAGCAAAAGATTGCTTGATAAGTGCAAAACCAGACAAAGTGACAAACAACTTTAAATACCATTTGAGAGTATTAAATAGAAATTATTTCTAATAATGCATGACTTAGTCCTAACCAATTTGAGAGACATTGCGTCTGATATAATGTTAGTTTTTTTTTCTTATTTTAAGTTAAAATCTCTTGAAAAGTGCTCCCTTGTTTGTAAATGCAAATATCATGTGCGGTAGAGAACATGAAACTTTTGCTTTTTGGAAAATGTTTGCTTCTTTAAAATATCAAACATGTGGACTATTTCTTGAGAGAGAAGCAAGTTTACGGGCCTTTTATCAATCCAACCTAACGGCAATTTGCATAAAAAAAATTTAACCAATTGATCATTTATATGATATTTTTTTTATTCTCATACTGTTTATAAGGTCAATGGACTACAAGTGGTAAAGTTAAAGGGAAAAAAGAATTTAGAGATTACTGAATCAATTTATTAGAAATTTCCAATATTAGGAAAGTTATGAAACGGAAGAGCTCTACAATAAGGGCTTCAACCGTGTTTGGAATGACTTAAAAAGGTTTTTTGGCTTAGTTATTCTAAAAGTTGTTTTTTGATATGTTTGGATAGACCTATAAAAAGTATTGTTGACTTCTATAAACACTTTGAGAGAAGCCAATCATTCGGTATTTATGAAAAAAAGTGCACATGAGAAGTTTTTTTGTTTATGTTTTTTATTCTTCTATTTAAAAAAACAAATTAAGAATTTCATCTATATTCTTAAATTATACTACTTTTTATACCAATAAGAGTTTTGACTTATTTAATTAAATCGATTCAAAAGCTCTTTTGAAATAAAAAGCACTTTTTTATGCATTATTTAAACACTAATTAAAAAGTTATAACTTATTTTTTTCTTTTTCTACAGTTTAAAAGTAAAAGTATAAATTGTCCCAAACAGGCCATTCTATTAAAAAACCAAAAAGGAAAGCTGTACAAAAGGACAAAACTCCCTCTGTCTTCTTCAATGTTAGTTCTTGCAAAGAGAACATATATATAGGCTTAAATTTGGATAAGTTGTGTTCCTGCGAATGACTAGACTCAATAAATAATGAATTCATCTTAATTTGCTCTCTTGCGTTTCCTTGTGTTGATCGGCTACATTGACTTTCTAAAATTTTTGCAAATAAAAGCAAGCAGTTGGCGCCGAACTCGCTTGTCGTTTTTCTTATATGGGAAAACCGTACAAAAGGACTTCCATTATCAAGAAAAACAATCTATAAATCTTCTTCAAAATCAGATAAGTTGTGTCGTTGTGAATTAACCTGTTAATATATATAATCATTTTTTCGTTTGATAAATAAATTTGAACTAAAAATCTTACTTTAAATTCATTTTGTTATAATATTTTTTCACAAATTTAAATTATTAGGGTGCAAATTCTCTCCTTTTTTCTTTTTTCTTTTTTTCAAACTCGAAGTCCGAATAGCCTATTGATCTCCGGTGTTTTTTTGTATTGATTGGCCACATTTACTTTAAAAATGTTCGCGAATAAAAATAAGCAGTTGGCGGCGTAACGAACTCGCTTGTTGGTTTTCTTATGGGAAAATACTCTAAAAATGACTTTCATCAAGAAAACAAAAAGAAAATTCTATAAAAGGACTAAACTTCTTCTGTGTAATCTTCAATATTAATAATAAGGGTTTGGTATTCTTGGTTTCAACCAAGACTTTTGATTAATATTGTGTAAATTTTTCACATGCTACAGTATGAAAAAAAAAGTTATAATGTAAAGCTTTTATATGCTATAGTAATTTTAATCAAAATTGGTTCAAACCATTAATTTGAACCAATGCTCATAAACATCCTATAATTCTCTATAATTCTTGTAAAGGGCACGCATCTTGATTTATATTTGAATAAACTGTGTCCTTACAATGGACTTTTCTTACTTATTCCTCTTAATTTGAAATCTAGCTTTTTCTTATGTTAGATTGGCTAGATTTGTTTTCAAAATTTTTGCAAATAAAAGCAAGCATTTGGTTCGCATACCGACCTGTTCGTCGGTACTCGAGTAAGCTAACACTTTATTTTTTCCTTTTTAATGTCGAATAATATGTCGATATATATATATATATATACACACACATACATATTGAGAGTACCATTGAAATTAATTCTATTCAAACTAAAAACTCTAAGTTTCAGCAAAAAGTGGGAAAAAATAAAAAAAGATAAACTCCGGAGTCTTGCCAATACATTTTATTAATTTATTTGTCCAGTGAGCCGTGAACATCACATGTTCCAGCCAACCATCCTCTCTTTGAAACTGTAACTAGTAGAAAAGTATGCGTTTCGTGCGAGCATGTTAGCAAAATAAATAAATAAATAAATAAACATTTTGGAAGGAAGAAAAGAAAAAACAACATTTTAGGTGGAAAAAAGTGTTTCGGCAGCTTAAAACGATAAAAAAAGTTTCAAAAAAAAAAAAAACATTTCATCTAAAAAAATGTTTTACAAAAAAAATAACAAAACGTTTCAAGTTTCGAGCGTTCTAGAAGCACCGCACGTTCTAGAAGCACCACACAAAACTTATTCTCTCCTCGTATTTATGTTAAAAATAATGTTAGGCCTATCCTTAGTCGTTCACAAGGCTATTTTCTTTGTTTTTCGAGCATCTATATTCTATATATTCCATCTATATTATTCTATTACCATATATATACAAAAGAGGGCACAGTATCTCCAACTAGCTCAACACATGACAAAAAGGCCGTTTTTCAAATTTTTTTATTTTTTTCTTTCATTTTTTTATTCATTCATTCATTATTATTATTTTTTTACATTTTCTTTCTTCAGCTTTCCTCATTTACTCTTAACTGTTACCTCGACCCATGGCATGAAGGCCTTTTTCCCCCTGTTATTTTCTTTTTCTTTTCCTTTTCTTTCTTTCTTTCTTTCCTTAATTTTTCTTTTCCTTTTCTTTCTTCAGCTTTCCTCTTTCATTCTTTATTATTCTTTATTATTAGCTCGACACATGATAAGAAGGTCATTTTTCCCTAGTTTCTTCTTTTCTTTTCTTCTTTCTTTATTTTTTCCTTTCCTTTCTTTAGCTTTCTTCCTTCATTCTTTTTAGTCTTTTTTCTTTGCTTTGTTCTTTTTTTTTTTTTCGTTTTCCTCCTTTCTTTCTTTTATTTTTCCTTTCCTTTCTATCTACAGCTTTCTTCTTTTGTTCTTTACTATTAGCTCGACACGTAACAAGAATGCTTTTTTTTCTTCCTTTGTTTCATGTTCTCTTTTTCTTTTTTTTTTCCCCTTCTATTTCTTCAGCTAATTTCTTCCTTTGTTCTTCATAGCTTTTTTTCCTAGCTTTTTTTTTCTTTTATTTCCTTCCTTCCTTCTTTCTTTCTTTCTCCCTTTCTTTTTTTTTTTCTTCGTTTAGGTTATTAACATTAATGACCCTTATTTTGCTCCTTGAACTTTATAAAATCACCACTTTAATACATCAAACTTTTAAATTGTTTCACTTTACCCTGTCTAATTTTCTATTAAAAGTGATGAAAATAAACCCATGTAAGGTGTACATGGAGGCCGTTGAAACTATTTATGGCTTTATAATGCCCTTCTTACCCTTTGTAACATAGCAAAATCTTGAATTGACAATCCTTGAATTATTTTTTTCTCCAACTTTCCAAATGAGAATGTAAACTATAATTTTCACTTGGGACTAATAAAATGTCATTTTTGGCCTGACAGACCACCCACTTATAACTCACGTGGGTCTATTTTTGTCATTTTTGATGGAAAATTGGATAGATGGGGCAAAGCAAGGATATTTAAAAGTTTGAAGTAGTAAAGTGATGATTTTTTAGATATCAAGAGGTAAAGTAGAAGAAACACTTAAGTTCAAGGGTCATCGATGTTAATAACCCCCTTTTCCTTTTCTTTTTTAGCTATCTTCCTTCATTTTTTACTATTAGTTGACACATGCCTAAAAGACATTTTTTCCTTGCTTTTTTCTTTTCTTTCCTTCTTTCTTATTTTCTTTCTTTCCTTTTTTTTAGCTTTTTTCCTTCGTTCTTTATTATTAACTTTACATGTGTCAAAAAGGCCTTTTTTCATGCTTTTTTTTCTTTTCTTTCTTTTTCCCCTTTTTTTATTCAGCTTTCATCATTTGTTCTTTGCTATTAACTCGACACGAGACAAGAATGCCTTTTTTTACTTTGCATTTTTATTTTCTTTTCTTTCCTTCTTTTTATTCTTTCTATTTTTTTCTTTTTTTTTTCTTCAGCTTTCTTCCTTTATTCTTTACTATTTTATATACATATATATATATATATTTTTTTTTGGTGGGCTCTGCCTCCCTATTTTTTAATAACTTTAAGACTTCTTCTTTTATTTATTTTTTATTTTTTTCTTTTATTCCCCTTTTCCATAATTTTTTTCCTTTTCTTTTTTTTTTTGTTTTTCTAATCCTTATTTTTTATTTGTTTTTCTATCCTATATTTTCCGATCTCTCTTTTCCATCCAATTTTTTTGGTTACTCACAATTTTTTTACTTCTTCATCCTTTTTTTATTCTCTTTTTTTTATTTATTTTTTTCTTCTTCCTTCCTCATTTTCTTTTTCTTTTTTTTTTTTTTGAGGTAAGGCTCTCATTTGCATTTTCAGCGCCTCATTTTTTTTTCTTTGTCTTTGTGCTATTTTTGTTGTTTCTCTCATGATATTTTGTATATTTTTAAATTCACATAATTATTTTAAAAAATGTATATCATCAAAAGACCTCTAATCATTCTCTTTTATCACTTTGTCATTTTGGTTCACAAATATTTCCCCACCTGCATATGTTCTTTTTCTGCAATAGCATTTTGACTATTACTTACCTCATGAATGTAATCCTGTCTAATTTATTCATGCTGAAATATTTTTGTTTCTTGAATTCTTAGATTTGTTTTTGGTAAAAATTTTTGTCATGCTAACACTCTTAAATATTTTTTATATGTAGCTTATAAATGATTTACTGACCAACTTTTCTTACTACTTTTTTTTCTCTTATATACTAAATGTTTTCACTAAACTAAACTATTAAACTATCAAGAGAATAATAAATAAGTGAAACTAAACTTTAAAAAAAATTATAAATATCTATGTTAAAAAAATACAATTAAATGCACACAGCCATGACTACTCTATATACAAAAAGCAAAGTTTTAAAACATTAGGGCTGCTTTTAGATATTTAAGTTTAAAAGTTATTTCCGCAAGCATTTGGATGATTTGTTAGGAATGCTTTGCCTCTCGAGAAGAATTTGCAATCAAAGTTTTCTTAAAATAAACTTTGGAAATAGATTTTGAAACTTGTACAAGAATTTTGTTGAGACATCATAAACTTTATTATAATAATTTTTTCCCTTATCAATAATTTTATTTTAATCCCTATTTAGGCTCTTTTTTAAATTTATAGTTTGGTACTTATCGAAAAGTCATAGCTTTTATTACTCTTTCTCTTGTTTTACGAACTAAGTACAAGCAAAAGCTCTGTCACACAGCCGTATTTTCAAATTTCTAGGTTATGATCATGATGATTGAATAGGGTTAATTTTGATCCTCGATGAGTTTTTTGGAATGACGAACATTATTATTGGCTGTTCTAAATGAATCAGATCAAATTGAAGTGACAGTGAATAACAGGCAATAGATAAATTAGAAGTCCTCTATGAAACTAATTTAAATGTGGGCGAAACTCAATTCATACATTTATCTGTGAAAGATCATATTGACCCTGTATATAAAAGGTTGTTCTAACATTTGAATGTCAAATATTTTTCACGACCAAAAAAGCAATTAACTTTTATGACCGAATTTCGTTGGCCAAAACGATATTATTGACCACATTCAAAGTCCCTTAGTAGATATTACTTGAGTTATTTAGAGGCTATCTGATCCCGAACTTCTTTCCACCGCTGATTAAATGTTTTCCAACAATATTTATGCAAAGGATATTAAGGCAATTTTCCCCTCTTTTTTTCTTCCAATCAGTTGATCCTTTTCTTTTGTAGTAGGTGTTATATTTCGAAAATGATTTAATGAAAATAGTAGAAATATGGTTACGGTACGAAACATATATAACAAAATTTTTTCAAAACTTTTGTAAAACATGTTACCACTATCTAACAGGAAATCTTTGCTTACCTAGATGAAGAGAAGATATGGAATTCTTCTAATGGGAAAGGACATTCTCAAGGCGAAACCACTATCTTTTTCGCCTAATTCTCGGTACTAGAGGGACGAAAGGGTGGGCATACTAAAAATTAAAGGTTTCTAAAGATCATTCTCACACTTTAGTTACTCGCTAATTTCTCCTCTAGTCCTCGGCACCAGAGAGACGAAGGAGTAGGCATACTGAATTAAAGGCTTCTAAAGATCAATCTCACATTTTAGTTACCCGCTAATCTCAACGCATAAGTAAAGCAGGACCTAAAATGAAGAATACTTCGTATTCTTCTCTTTTTCTCTCTCTACATGCGTAACTGAGGAGCTTTTGGCAGAGTTTTTTTAGTCTCTTTAAGACTCACAAGTGTATATATTGAATAGAGGAGGCCTTTATTTATACATAATAGGAGACCTAATTAATTCTAAAAGCTCTCTTTAGATTAGTTTTGTATATTAAATATTTAATTAAAATGAAAGAAACAATATTCTCTTTCCTTATCTGTTGTAGGTGCCACTCACCCACAGATATTCTATCTATGTGTGTGGCACCAATCTAAGGAGGAAGGAAAAAGAAAATATGCTTGTTACCATAATTTGATTTCTTTTCAAATTTAATTTTCTATATATGAATTAAATCACTTTTATCCAAAATAGAAATTCTAAACACGGAAACATAGTGAACAAACTTTGGACTACACATGGGAAAGTTTCCCTCTGCTATATGCGCCAACCACAGTGGGACCCACCCACTATGTGTCTTCTAAAATTTATTAATTATTTATTAATAAATACTTATTATTTAATAATTATATATTAATTTATAATAAATTTATTTTTGAGTGATATATATATATAATTCTAAATTAATAATTAAACTAATAATTCCACTTGTGCAAACAATATTTACAAGGATGGTGGTGAACTAATAGACCTATAGTTTCAAGCTCCAATAAAACCAATATGATAATTAAACATTTTAATTAATATATACCTCTTTTATTAATTCCAATGTGACTCTACTAAAAACTTGTAATTGCACTCTTAAAATTATAAATATAATTATGTATTTTTTAAAGTCGTCCATTTGATATAGTCAATATATATAAATTGATCCTCCATAAATCATTCATAATTAGAAATAGATAAAATCCATTAACCTCTCTAATTGAGAGCTCATATTATTCAAGACCCGAATCAATACTCAAGAAAATTATTTATCTGCCTCTCATTAAAAAAGGAATGGATTCCATCTTTTGATATTAACATTAATGGTTGCTTGGTTCATTATGCCTCCAAAATACAAGGGATAAGATTAGATTCTCGAATCTTTACCGAGTAAACGAAAAGACATAATTTCATAAATAGGATTCTACTAATAACTCAAGATTAAGGTCATCTTATATATGACCATCAGTCGATATTATTAGAACTTCTTATATTTAACAAAAATTATTTGCTATTCATATTACATCACATCCGGTGCTATTCATATTACATCACCTCCAGTCCTACATAGTCATGTCATGTACAATACACTCATTTAATGACTCACTACATAAATGGTTCAAATAAGACTATTTCATTCTTAATGAAAATAACCTACACCAGGACGCTCAATTAAAGATTCCATACCTTAATTGAATATTTAGTTATAATAATAAATTATATATTACTGACCATTTTATTATCATCCTTATGTATTATCCTCTTCTATATAACACTTATATACAATATTTAATGTCACATAGATAATTATGAAATTTCAATGATATTCATAAAGTGTTTAAAATACATGCATAGAAATATAATGAAAATTTTACTTTATTTATTTATAAATATATTCTTTACAAAACATCATATACTTTAAGAGCATCTATTTTAATGAAGGCTCACGGTACTGGCATAACCTTAAGTACGTTAAGCTAGTGTTTAAGACTGCTAATTTTAGGAACACCTAAATTTCTTTTTTTAAGCCTATATTATAACTATCTTTTATATATTATTGTTTTTTGATAGAATTCCCAAAGAGCTACTGATGAAAATGGCTTTGAGTAGTTGCACTCCTGATTTAATGACCCTTAAAATGTAGGGTTCAAAAGCCACCATTAATAGAGAGATTATAAATAAATAAATAAATAAAAGAAATCATGACAAAAGCCATAGAAAGTATCATCGGAAGACTAGATAAAAAAAAGATTCAAAGCAATATTTAAAAATTATTTTTCCTTGTCTTATTTAAAATAAATTCTTCTTTTTCTTTTTCTTCGTCTTCTCCTTCTTCTTGCACAATATCTCGCCTCTGTCTCAAAACAAAAGTCCATGCTCTTTAAAATCTTTAAATTTTCAAGAAGTGCTTCTCTCTTTTAATATTTTTGGGTTATTGGCATTTTTACAGCCTAAATTTTGAGTATAATGACATTTCGGTCCATGAACTATTTATTTTGGTAAATTAGTCTTTAAACTTTTATTCTTTTGATAGTTTTGGTCCTTCATACAGAAATTGATGACCGATTTTTGAAATTTTACATAAACAATCACATCCTTATCACACAGCTTGAAATTATACTATAAGAATTATATTATAACTATTTTTTTCCCTTTCTTACTATTAAAATCTAGTGAAAGCTATATTTTACACTTACCATTACTATTTATGAAAAAATTTTAGTTTTTATGTGATAAGGATATGATTATCTGCATTAAATTTTAAAAATTAACCGCCAATTTTAGTATCAAAGAGCACAACTGCCAAAAAATAAACGTTTAGGAACTAATTTGTCAAAATTAAAAGTTTAAAGACCAAAATGACATTATGTTCAAATTAGTTCTTAATAGTGCCAATGCCCCCCTCCCCCTATTCTTTTTCTTTCTATGTCATAGGGCTAAAAAAAAAATTGATCAATTCCAAAAAATTTGACTTTTGAATTTGAAACTTGCTTGAACTAGATTAGCTATTTCCCATTCCCTAGCCCCACCCCACCCCCCCTCTTTTTTCCCTACAAGACTCCATGTTATCTTTATCTCTTGCTTACTCATTTTTTATCTTCTTGTACACTATTGCCTTTTCAATTCTATATTAGCTATTTTATTTTATTTTTTTATATTGTTGTGTATTGTGTTGATTTGGTTTTCATATATACATAAATTAAGTCTTATGAATAAATATGTCTAAAAGAAAATATGCATGGGTATGACAAATTTAAGAAAAAGCGGAAAATAGAAAATTTGACTTTGTGGTATTTTTATTTTGTTAGCCTGTTTCCTTCTATCAAATGTAGTGTTTTTTTTTTTTTTTTGGTTATTTTAGATGATATGAGAAGATATTCTTTTAATTTTCTTTTCAATACATGATATTACATAAAAATACATTTTTTGCATAGGCCTCTTTCAAAAATCTCACTTAAAGAACCAAATTAAGTCAAGCCGGCCCTAGAGGCACATGTTTAGTTTGTTAAATTTATACAGTTATTCATTAAATTACATATATATTTTTAATAAGGATCATAAAATTTTCAGACGAAAAAGCAAACAGAAAAGTAAAGGAAAAAGGAATAAAAATAAAAAAGAGGAGATTTCATGGTTGAAATCCCAAATTTTAAAAGTAATAAAAAGGCAAAACGCATAAATTTTATAGTAAGAAAAAAAAAAACAAAGCGTTAGAAGGAAAATGCCTGTTTTTGCTTGAAAAGTGAACAAGCATATTGACACTTTTTAATGTAGAATCTGTTCAGAAAACTTAGTTAGAACTAATAAAACTGAAACCAAAACATTAAAGTGTATGAGAGTTTTATGCTATAATATGCTTTTGTGTTATATAACATATGTGAGTTTTATACTCTACTAATTAGAACTAATAAACTCTAACGAAGTTGCTAAATAAAACCTATGGCAAATATATATGTGCCTGTATGCAAGTTAAATTTTAGCGGTTTAGTTCCTTGTTCTTCCCCGTCTTACGTACGTACACAAGCGTCAGGTAAATGTGACGTTTATAATTTATTATTCATAGTACACAATTGGCATCTATAAATAGAACTACTTCATCAATTGTTTTCTCACAACAAGCAGTATATCAACTTGTTATTGCTACTCTACACTACAATTTCAACTTATTAACATGCGCAATGGCTGAAAAAACAATTACCATTCTTAGTATTGATGGTGGAGGAGTTAGAGGGATTATCCCTGGAGTTTTTCTTCGAGAGCTTGAAGCTGAACTTCAGGTAGATATATTGCATGCCCCGGAATTTACTATATTTATAATCACAATCACACACACACAGGGGGATATATAGGTATGTATGTATTTGTGCAGTTATGAAATGATTTCGTTTAAGGTTTAATGAAATGGAGGGGTGTTTGTATCTATGTGCAGATACTCGAAAACGACCCTAATGTAAGAGTTGCAGACTACTTTGATATCATCTCAGGGACTAGCACTGGTGGTCTAATTTCGACAATGATATCAGCGGCTGATGAGCAAGGGCGCCCCTTATTTGCTGCCAACCAGATTGAGAAGTTCTACATAGATAACTGCCCACATATTTTCCCAAGATCAAGCGACAGGTGAGTAATGCAGAGCCATTGATATGAGTTGGTTAGTTATCTCTACTAAAATATTTGTTTAATTTTATCTTCTTTTTTTTTAACAAAAAAGGCTCATACTAAAAGTTAGTTATCTTTTCTCCCTATACATTGAGAAAAAGAAACATATTCAACAATGTATATATGTATATATAAATTATTTCCCGGCTTCTTATTGATCATGTTTTGGAAAAGTAGTTTCAAGAAAATTCTTGTCTTATATCTTGGTTTCACTCACTAGCTAGTTTTATATTTGTCTTTTTCTATATTTATTTGATCATTTGAAAATTTTCAAAAAATTCATTCAACAAATATTCTAGCTCTGCCATTTATTGGTGATGTATATATATATGGAGACCAATATTATACATTCAATGAATTCTAGATGCTAGCGTATTTGTATTTCACACACTACATTAGTTTTATGGAAGAACCCTTTTGAATTTTTCTTTTTTAAACAAAAAACTGTAAATTGTTGAATCATAGGAATGAACCAGAAAAAGTCGAAGAAGAATCTGGAACTGATGCAAAATTAATTGAAGAAACTGGAGGTTTACAAAAACCATACTATGATGGCACCTACCTTCATAACTTGGCAAGAGATATTCTTGAGGAGAGAAGGCTGCATGATACCTTGACAAAAGTCGTCATTCCCGCATATGACGTCAAGAAAATGAAGCCTGTTGTCTTCTCCTCTTATGAGGTGATTCTATATCAAACTTAGTGTAAATTTGTGAATTATGATACTCTATTTATTACTTTTAATACTGAAAATAACTTTCACACTGAATATTTGAATCCTTCAGGTGGATCATGGGAATACAAAGTTGGATGCTCTTCTTTCAGATATTTGTATCAGCACGTCGGCAGCACCAGTTTATCTTCCTGCTTATTGGTTCAGTAATGAAGGTGAAGAATTCAATATGATTGATGGTGGCGTTGCTGCAAATAATCCGGTAAAATTCTATCAACTTGTTGTACCTATTTTATTAAAATTAGTAATAATATATGCGAACAATTTGGGGTGTGTGTGTGTGTGTGTACACTAACACTAATTTACATGAGACATGTAAAATCTAATATATCAAAATATTAAAATATAATCTAAAATAGAAAAATAATATATAATTATACATATATATCAACATATATATATAATATGAATAAATTGAGAGTTTTTGGAATAGCTCTACCTAAATAGGATTCATATATAGGGCTTTTACATGTAGTCTGCTATAACAACTAAACATTTGGTTCCCATTAACGTAATAATGCAGTTTAATTTATTCAGGAATCCTTATGCAATTCTTAAGCACCACATGCTCCGAAATGAGGAAAAAAAAAACCCAACTATAATTATTTAAAAGTACGAAAGAACAAGCGAAATTAAGCCCAAGCATATGTACTAAATAATTGATTTATAAATGATAAAAGTTATGCTTAATAGTTAAATCGGGTTACTCATTATAGAGTAATGACACATTGGTACTAAGTTTATAAAATTTAGCATAAATATATACTTTCATTTCTAATAACCTTAAATTAGATTAACATAGAATTGGAGAGTGATCCTATTGCTCGTCTAAAATTGTCAACAAAAGTAAAAAAGATAAATTATTAAACATTTGTATAGAGATTAATATATTTTGAAGCCGTACGTACAAAATATTTTTAAAATGCCTAAATGGTTCATTGTGATTTTTTAACTTTTTTTATTTCTATATACATCAGGGCAGATTATGTTATTATTTAAAACAAAAGAAGTAATCCGGTTGACTTAAAATTACTAAAGCGCAAAGGAAATGTTCTTTAACTAGAGGAGAATATATATACACAAACATGCTCCATTTACACACACACATATGCATATATATATATGTATTTAAAGGTCGTGACTTTCTAATTGATTTAGCTAATGTAGTATTCTTTTTCTAATTGCTTTGATTAAAAAAAATTCCAGACTTTAGTTGCTATTACCGAAGCAGTAAAAAAAAGGTCTGAAGAGGATGCAAGAATCGACCTCAATTCTTATCGTCTTCTTGTACTCTCATTGGGAACATGTGAAAACAAGACCGAGAAATACAATGTTAGCTTGGTTAATAGTTTTTGGGTTATTAACTGGTTGATGTACCCGTTACGGACATTTTGGAAAGCAGATCATCCTATACTTGAAATCCTCTTTGACGCAAACGCGGATATGATTGATTACTATTGTACAATGTTTTTTGATTCCTTCCGACAACCTGAAAATTTCCTCCGTATTCAGGTAATGCTATATATATTTATCTATACCAGAAAATTTTTCATGATGATATGTTGTTCTCAGTAAATTTTCCTTCTTGATATGTTGTTCTCAGAAAATTTTTGTTGATGATATGTTGTTCTATAGAAAGTCCCCTTAATTAACATCTTTTTTTAATTTAATTAATAAATATAAAAGGATTTTTTTTTTAATTTAGAAGAGATTCTGTCTTAGTGGATTTATTATATAACCCTAGCAAAACTATAACATATAGACAATATTCTCAAGATATTTCAATAAATATATATTTAAAAATGGTTCAAATACGTTACGTTGTGCATGTTATTTCTCTTTTTCCTTTTTAAATATTTTCTTTTATTGAATTTTGTAAGTGCGCTAACTATCGTTCTATTACTGTTAATATTGTTGTTTAATCTCAAAATGCATAATGGCATTACATAAAAGGATGATAAGCTACCAAAAGAACTTGCTGCCTTGGATAACGGCAGCACAGAGAACTTGCTTAAGCTACAGAAGTATGCTGAAGACTTACTGAAGAAACCTGTTACACGATTGAGTCCTACCTTCGAACGTTCTGTGATTGACAGTGCTGAAACCTATGGCGATGCACTCAAAAAGTAAGAACTTTTCTGTTTCTTTTTATATGTATACCTCTGATTTAGTAGTTTTATCTTGAGAAAAATGGAAAAAAGTTAGGACAAACAACAGTGTATTCAGTCGTAAATTGTAATGAACAATCTCTTTTAACATTATTTGTTTGTCTGTAACAATGACGTACTTGTAATGTGTGTTCATAATAAGGTTATAGAATGAAGGATGTTTGTTTCTTACCCAAGAAAAAAAAAAAAGGAAGCCCATCATCTGTTTCACATATATGCTACGTACGTATCTTGATTTAATATATAAGTTAATAACTTTTATAATTGTATTTGATTTTATGATGAAGATACACACAGACCAGGATTCCTGAACCTTTTTTTTTTATATTGCATGTAAAATTTATTAAAATTTATATTTTATGTCTCATAAAATTATATTCCTCCTTCACTTCCTCAGGAGATTATACTCTGCCCCTTGGACTTTTATATCTCTGTCATAATTGATAATTTATATGCTTTGCTTCTTGAGTAATTTTTCTGGGTCCGCCCCTCTAATCTAATATACATACACGGTTGCAGGTTTGCAAAGAAGCTTTATGATATAAAGCACGGTTTCTAGAAATGACTCTACAAGGTCTGCTGTTTGTTGAGTTAATATCCTTGTGCAGTTTGGTTTCGACGAAAGTCAGTGTATAATAAAGTACGATCATGTGTGCAATTGTTGAATGTGTGATTTTGTGGAATTGTTCTACTATCTTTGTGTGGTTTGGATCCAATGGAAGTCCCAATGTAAAATAAATAACGTACGATCATATATATACGATCGTTGAATATGGGACTATAAATGTACTAGGTGTTTTGCAAATGAATTTGAACTCATTTTTTTTAAGTTTAAACCTTATATTATGTAAGAACTTTATATTACAGTATATTTTTGTTTTACACTATAATATATAAAAGCTATATACCGTGGACGGTTCAACCTAACACAAGGTTATAGTAGTTTTGTGTATTATCTTAGTAGTTCTTTTTAAGTACAAAAGAAAATGATGCAAAAATTTGAGGGCCAAAGACTTTGCGTAAAATCAAGTGGTAAGGCGAGTATCCTTTCATGCATGTGTAAAAATCGGCCAAGTACTTTTGACTAAGGTTATAAAAATCATAGGATTACGATATATATCTTCAATATAAATCTTATATAATGAATCTTTTTCAGGATGAATCTTATAATTTGGGTGTTGAATCTCCCCATTAATTATATCTAATTGTCCGGTTTACAATTCATCCAATATTTTTTTATGACGAATAATAGTATATAACTGAAAACGTAACTGTAAGAATTAATAAAATAATTAAATATGCTAGACAATAAATCCATTATTGGACTGTAAAATAAAAAGTTGAATAGTAATTGGGTCCTCCTTTACATTCTACTAAACTTGTAAGAGTCTTAATATCGGAAATTGTTGAGAATGCATCATAATTTATTTTTTTCAAAACAAATGCAAGTGACAAGCTGAAAAAAAAAAAAAAAAAAAAAAAGAGGCAAAATGTTATTCAAAAAACTTAAAGTGTATCTATACATATACATGCATCATAAACTTTTAAAGACGCAGCTGAGACGTCAGTCACAGAAAAATTTAGAGATGGGGCAAATTTTGAAGAAGGTGAAGGGGTAAAAAAAAAAAAAAAAAAACCTTCCTATGATGGTAAATACCTTCATAAATTGACAAGAGATATTCTTGGGGAGAAAAGACTGCACAAAAGTCATCGTTCCTCCGTATGACATCAAGAAACTCCTGCTAGTCATCTTTTCCTCTTGTGAGGTGATTTTTAGCCTGTTTAATAAGATTGTTTAAGCTAAAAGTTTAAATCAAAGTTAGTTTAAAATTTAAATTTTATAAGAAAAAATACTACACAAAAGTTGGTTCGAACCATAAAGTAAATACAAACTAGCTTTGGAATTGTTCGAACTTACTTTATAATTATAACTTATAATGCTATGTACTTCACTTATATTTTTATATATATTCTTAAATCAACTTTTGCGGTGAATATTTGGATTCCGCAGGTGGATAAGGCGAATGAAGTGATAGATGCTCTTCTTTCAGACATTTATATTAGTACCTCAGCAGCCCTAGTTTTCCTTCCTGCTTATAAGTTCAGCAGCCAAGATGTAGAATTTAATATGATTGATGGTGGAGTACCGCTTATAATCTGGTAAGCTCCCAAGCAATTTAGAGCATGTTTGGTTGGTAGGTTCGAAAAAAAAAATAAAAAAAAATTCAACCTTTTGTGGGAAAAAAAATTGTAGTATAAAAGTTTGAATTATGGTTGAACTTGTTAAACTAACTGGTCAATGTACATACTAAGTTTTATATACTACATGACAACAACAAGACTTGTATAGGATACTTGTATTGGCCTTATACTTGTAGTCTACTTTGACCAAACTTTTTTTTTTTTAACAATAATTATTCAATTTCATTCACTATGGAATCCTTAAGAACAATATGGTCTAAGATGAGGACAAAAAAAACCCAGCCATAAATATTCAAAACGAAAGAACAAGCAAATTTAGCCAAAGCATAGAACGAAATAATTGGTTAAGTAATAAACAAGGATATACTATTGCAGGGTAATCGACATAGTGGTATTATGTTTATAAAATTTAGTATAAATATACTTTGATATCTTGTAATTGCATTATTGTATAACTTTAAATTAGATTATCTTACATATTAATTAGCACCCTAAAGATCTATTTACTAGTGTAATATTAAAAACAAAAACATAAAAATATGTAGAACTTGTACCAAAAATATATGTTTAAGATGTAGAAAAGTACTTTTAAAATGACTAAATGCTTGGTTGGAAGTTTTTTTGACATTTTAATTTTTATGTTTTCCTATACATGAGAGCAGATTATGGGAATTTTCGTTAACCATATGGTTGGTTGGGCCGGCTTTGTCTCTTTCCTTCACTTTGGGATCAAACCCTTGATTTTTTTTTTTTCCTCTCTCTTTCTCAAGAATTATTTGTTAAAAATACAGTAAAATTTTAATTACTTCAGTGTCGCCAACTTGCATCAGGATGGCTTAAATTATTAGAATTATTTTGAGATAAACTTCTATTGACACGCAGCAGTCACAAGGTGGCTGTAGTTTAGTGGTAAGAATTCCACGTTGTGGCCGTGGAGACCTGGGCTCGAATCCCAGCAGCCACAAGGTTTTAGCTTTTGTTTTTTCAAATTTATCTAAGAACCAGATGACAAAGCCCAAGTTCCGGTACTATGGGCTGAGATTCCTGGTCGTAGTTGGGGGTCAGTTTGATAAATGCCACGCGCGTCGCATCATTTTGATTCCTACGCTTTTGTAAAAAAAAAGTGAAACAAACAATTTTTAGGAAATAGAAAGAGAAAGAGGAGAGAGAAACAGGCACGGGAGAGAGAGGAAAAAATATGAAATATAGAATAAGAGATAAGAGAAATAAAGAGTTGGGTGGTGAGATTTTTTGTAAGGTGAATTTGAACACATTGTATATTAAAAGTAACATAAATCAAAGGTTTAGAAAAAGAAACAAAATATTAATGGTGTTAAAAAGTGATATGGGGCTTAATATTTTCATTTCTAATCTCTGGTATACCTTCATATTACTATTTTGATATAAAAATTAGACAAATTTTTTTTTAAAAAAACATGTTTAAATTGAACTATATGGAAGTTTACTCTTTTAATTCACCAAAATTTACTGTAATACTTTCAATGTAAAAAAGCAATGCCGCAACCCCTTGTGGGACCCTTAGGTTAAGTGGGTCTTATACTTATTAATTATTTGTACCAAAATAAATTAGATGGTATGTTACTTTTTTAGTATTACTATTGTATTCTATCACTTTTTTTTTCTTCCTTGGATTCATACTATTCTTTATAACCAAAAAGGCTAAAATAACCTCAAATAATACTTGTTTATTAAACCTTAACTCAAAATACTTGTAATCAACAATGTCTTTATACTATTTGAAAATGATATGTTTCAAACATTCTTTTAAAGGTAGTAAACTTGAATAACAATTTATAGAAGTTGTTATTTCTCAAATTGACCTTTCGTATTGTCCCTTCTGGGCCACTGTAACCCTCAAGGTTTTCTTTCGCGTCTCCTAGCACTCGAATCTAAAACCTCCTACTTATAAAGATTAATTGGTACTAATATTTGACTTTAGAGCCTTATAAATAAGAGGTCTTGGGTTCGAGGGTCGGGGGACATGAGAGAAAATTTTGAGGGCTACAATGGCCCAGAGGAGACAGTACAGATTATTCATTTAGATTCAAGATTAGGAGAATTAGAAGAATGAACCAATTGGGAGGGGCATTAAATATTTACTACTTTTCTATAAATAGTCATTGAATTTTTATAATATGTGACTTGGTTTTTTTTTTATAGCAAAAATATTTCTTTGCTTTTAAAATAGTTGCATAAATACCAAAATTTATAATGAACTTAGAGTTTGGAAAAAAAAATAATGCATTGGACATCACTTTTTACTAAATTCACCAAAATAGACCTCAAAATAATTGTAAAAAAATAACAAAAGAGATACTCGGTAAGCCCACCCCATTACAAGCAAGATACGATTGAGAGTACCCTATCACTGTTGTAAGCGAGGTGATTGAGCCACTAAGTGGTGAAGCCAAAATTTTTTCTCAGTAAAAGCATCATATAAAAATTAGAAATAGTATTTTATTAAATAAAGATATATAACTATACATTTCAATGACTATGTGAGACATAATTATAATTTTTTTATGAAATAAAAGTACAACAACAAATTTTAATTATTTCATAGAGGCACAACAACATATTATAGTTATTTCATAGGGGTACAACACTATGCTTTAATTATTCTGTGGGAGCACAGTTTGAATTTTTTTTTTAAATAAAGACATAACTAAAATTTTAAATTACAAATTAGAGGTTAAAATCGCCCCCACTCATGACCACCTGGCTCTTAAATCACCAGTGGAGCCACCCGTTGCAAACTCCATCCTCTGTGCGAGTGTAACCTCGTTGCCACTGCCTCCCTTGTCGCAAGATTTCTCCTCCATGCGACCCCCTACAAAACCTGCCTTGTTCGTATGAAATTTGCAAAAGGTTGGTTTTTTATTTGCTTTGAAATTTTTAATTTATGAGGCACTCTTTTAAAACTAAAATAGCCTCGAATGTTAGATCATATGCAATATTAGATAGTTTCTTTTTTATCCTTAAACTTGTAATTATTTTCTTTTATGTAATCAATAGACACTAGTATACATTAAAGGTATTTGGTTAAGCCATCCCACAAATTGCCTCTCTCTAAGATATCCTACCTAAAAGGACCACATACAAAACTTAAAAAAAAAAAAAAAAAAAAAAAGAATTAGAATGACAACAAGAATCATTGACAAAAATTGGACCCTACACGGCAGGCTAATATAGGCTCATTACGATGACCATAACTAGAAGTTGGAAAAAGAAAAGTATCATCAAACACGCGAAAATTGAGCAAGTTAACCAAGCAAAAGCCGGCCTCATCAACCACTTTCCACGTGGTAGCGCCGCTTGCTTGTGGCGGAGGAGGAAAAAAAAAGTGGCATTTTTTAGGAATGTTTCTTTGGAAGATCCACAAGACTTTGATTGAGAGGCTATAAATTAGAATGAAAAAAAAAGGGCATTGTTTGTCGGTAAAGCAAAGTCATATTTAGTTGTCCCTCACTCAAAACATCCAATGTATTACTATTCATCTTCTCTCCAAAGTCCACTCTGTTAGATATATATATATTTATTTATTTATTTGTTTTAGCCATATGGTTGGTCCTCCAAGCTCTCCAACCTGGGTTGATCTAGCCTTTGTTGGCACCGACTTTTTTTTTATATTATAAAAGAAAGTGACAGCTTTTTTACCACTTTTTTTATTCTATATTTACTCTCAAACGTTTTTGTTACAATGACAATGCGAAGAGTACCATGTCCTTATTTTATTTTATTTTTATCTATTTTCTTCTCATGCTTGATTACATCTTACTGTATGTGCAATTTTGGGAAATGATGAAATATGAAAACCAATTCAAAGGAATACTTAAGGTTAATGACTTTTGTTAGGGAAGAATTCATGGTATTTGGAGCCGTGTAATGTTGGTCAAAGTGGATAGAGTCGGCAAAATCTTGACCCCTTGTTCAACTTTGACAAATCTTTTTCCTTTTCAAATTTGTTTAATATTGACATTTGAATGAGTTTCTTTAACTTGAGTAAACGTGTTCTTAAAAAAAAAAATTTAAGAAAGTAAATAGCATATTTTACAATATTTGAGGTAATTAAATAGTATGTTTACATTGTGAATAGTTTATTTACCTCAGTATATATAATGCAAATAACTTTTATTTATTGTGTAAATATGTTATTTATCTCAAATATTCTAAAACTGGATATTTAGTTCAAAAGTTTTCTAAAAGAATGTTTATTTTCTTTTTTATTCCAAAAAAAAAAACAAGAGTATAATATTCTTGCCCTTGGACTCTCGGTCCAATGAGTGGAGATTTGATAGGATACTCGGACTCTAATTAATTAAAAATTAGAAATCAAGCAATAAATATAACTTAGATTAGAACTCTATTTGATCCAAAATTAGGAAAGTTATAAATAACATTATCCGTAAAATACCTAATTAATAGTTATAACTTAAAGGACGCTTTCATAAATATGTTAGGACAATGCTAAATGGACTATCCATTGCTGAATTTTGAGCCATTACAATAGAATTCTCCATCAACTTTACATTTTGAAAGCTTGTTACACTAACAACTTTTAAGACCTTTAATGGTAAGCAATATCCATTTTTCATTTTTTTAGAATAAAATCTGTGGTAAGCAATATCCATCCTTCATCCCCAGGAAAAAAAAAAAAAAGTCTATTTTTCATGGATATTTAAAGCCATAGAATCTGACAAAATTTAGTAACTTAAAAGTATTCACTATCTCCCTCATAAAAAAAAAAAAAAAAAAAGAAATGTTCCCTGTATTTTTTAGAATTTTTATGGTAAGCAAAATCCATTTCTCACGGACATTTATTACTATCTTTTAGAATTTAGTAACTAAGAAGCATTCACTATATTCTCTCCAAAAAAAAAGCATTCACTATCTTTTAGAATTTCGTTTGTATAAAAATCTTTAAGCAACTATCGATTTTTCATGGATATTAAATAGTATTTCAATAAATTACTAAAAACACTCATTAATTTTATTTTTTTTCCCAAATTTTGAGACGATGAATTTTTAAAAATAGAAAGAGAGAAAGATTTTAAGTTTGAAATGTAAACGTTAAAAGAAAGAAGCATAAATGCAACTGTAATTTATGCTAAATTGCCGCCACAAAATGGTAATTCATGATTGTTTACTCGCTGGTATGAAAATATTTAGTATAGGGCATAAATAAATGTCTTACACATAAAAGAGTCAAATCTATCTCAAAATTTTGTTATTTTTGTCCGTTTATTTTATCTTGTGATGATTTTTACCAAATTTAACATTCAAAAATACAAAACATGTACTATTAAAAGCTTCCAATAAACAGTATAGTTGTAAAACTACACCTAGTTTCTTGTGTCACTCCAAGAAATATTACTTTTGTGGCATTTTTTTTTATCTTACTATTTTTACAAAAAGTTTGAAATAAGACACTTTTAAAGAGTATAATAATATAACTGATAATAAGGGGGTGTTTGGTAGTGGTGGGAACCACTCAGTTCCCACCACAATCTCAGTTGTAAACAGTGTAAAGCTCTCATATGCTACAGTAACAATAAAAAAATATGCTACAGTATAAACTCTCACATGTTACAGTAAAAGTGGTTCCCACCACTGGTTCTCACCACCCTTCCAAACACCCTATAAGTATTTTGTATTAGGCTAAAACAAACAAATGTTATATAACAATATTTTAATTTTTTTGACTAAAAAAAAAATGAATCAAAAAAAGAAAAAATAAAGGGTAGAATTCAATGCAATAGCAGAGAAATAACATGCCACGTAATTTAGTACGGCTCCACACCAGATATAGTGCTGCAAAAAAATGATTTTAGTTAGATTTAATAGTAAAAAATAAAACCTTATTTACTGTTAAAAAAAGAAAAAGAAAAAGAAAAATCCCTTGTTTAATTTTTTTAAAAAAAATGGGTATTTTTCTCCCACAACGGTCATTTCAGAAAGTATGGGAACGCGGCAATAAGAGCAACAAAGAAGGAAAGGTAAAACGGATAAACTCTACATAAGTCATTCATTCTAGTTCGAGACTACCTGCGTTTGAGTTGAGTTTGGCAAGAAGCTCAGGCAAGCCGAGCTTGACCAGATATTTTAGAGAGAGAATCAAATATATATATATATATGTTATATATATATATATAAAGAGAAAGAGCTGACAGTAACATCTATCGCGTGCTTTCCATTTGTCTTCTTTGCTTGTTTGTTTTTATAGCTTGTTTGTTTTATAACGTTTCTATTTCCATTGTAACCCCTCGTAAAAGAAAAAGAACAAGAAAAAGAAAAGAAAAGAAAATTGCCCAAAAGAAAAGAAAATCCATAGGTGTCGTTTCTGGGTATTTTCAGTAGCTAAATCACCGTGTGGGCGTCATGGGATTTGGCTCATGATCTGCCCCATTCTCTCCCAAACCCAACCCTGATTTCTTTTCTTTTCTTTTTTTTTCAAAATTATTCTCTTTCTGATTTTCCATAATTTAAGCCCTTTTTTCCTTTCTTTTCTCTTTTGGGATTCTCTGTGCCATGGGGTGTATCGTTCAGGTTTTCTGATCAGGACAACATGAGGAATCTCAAATCCGTTATCCTTGATCGATCTGACCTGTTTAGATAAGGGTATATATACATATATACAAATATATATTATATATCTATAGATGGTACTTGTTTTTTGCTTCAGGATCTTCTAGCCACTTCATGTTGGTCTTCACTTATTGAGGTTAGTCTCTCTCTCTCTCTCTCTCTCTCTCTCTCTCTCTCTTGTTTATTTGAATTCTTCTTTGACAATTTTTGGATTGGAGGGTGAAGTTTTATTTGGGGGAAAGATGGGTTTTGCTTAGTTTGTTTGGAGGAATCTTTTACTTGAATCAGAGTGAAAGTTTGATTCTTGGCTTAATTGAAAAAGGAAAAAGGGGCTTTTTTTTTTTTTAAAAAAAAAAAAAGACGGTCTCTGTGGAAGGTTTAAGAACTAGCTGAAGCGGTGTGTGACTTGAATTTTTGAGAAATTTTTGAGAGGTTTTATGTTTTTGGGTACTAAAATTTTTGAAAGATTAGGATTTGACAGGGTGGGGAAAAGGGGCAAAAAAAAAGTGGGGAATTTTACTAAAAGGTGAGGACAAAGTGAAGAGAATAACATAACCCAGAAGTAGAATAGGGCAAGTAAGGGTTTGATTCTAAACTCCAAGAACCCTATAAAACTTGTACATGTAAAACTGGCATACCCAAATACCGTGTCTTCTCTTAATTTTTGTGTAATTTTACCTCATTTTCTGCCAAACTCTCCAACATTTTGGTTATGTCATTTAGATTGTAACCTCTAGTAGATGCATTAAAGTCATTTGAAGGTTTCGAGTGATTTTGATTATGTTGTGGTGAATCTGTGTAGCGAAAATGGCGACTTTGGTTGAGCCTCCGAATGGAATTAGGCAAAGAGGAAAGCATTACTACTCAATGTGGCAAACATTGTTTGAGATTGACACCAAGTATGTTCCCATCAAGCCCATAGGGAGAGGGGCGTACGGCGTGGTGTGCTCGTCCATCAACAGGGAGACCAACGAGAAAGTCGCGATCAAGAAGATCAACAACGTGTTTGAGAACCGCATCGATGCCTTGAGGACTCTGAGGGAGCTCAAGCTTCTTAGGCACATCCGGCATGAGAATGTAATTGCTCTAAAAGACGTTATGATGCCTATTCACAGGGAAACTTTCAAGGATGTTTATCTGGTTTATGAGCTCATGGATACCGATCTTCATCAAATAATCAAGTCTTCACAACCCCTTTCTAATGACCACTGCAAATATTTCTTATTTCAGGTATTAGATTCAATGGATTTATCTTTTTTTGAGGCGTCTACTGTTCTTGTAACTGTGGTTTATGTTGTTGCTTATTCGCATTTTTGTGTTTGCAGTTGCTTCGGGGACTCAAATATCTTCATTCAGCAAACATTCTTCACCGCGATTTGAAGCCCGGGAATCTCCTTGTCAATGCTAATTGTGACCTGAAGATATGCGACTTTGGTCTGGCCAGAACCAGCAGAGGAAATGGCCAGTTCATGACTGAATACGTCGTCACTCGCTGGTACCGGGCACCAGAGCTACTCCTCTGCTGCGACAACTATGGAACCTCCATTGATGTCTGGTCTGTAGGATGCATATTTGCTGAAATCCTAGGTCGAAAACCGATCTTCCCGGGAACCGAATGCCTCAACCAACTAAAGCTGATAATCAACGTTCTCGGCAGCCAGAGCGAGGCTGATCTTGAGTTCATCGACAATCCAAAGGCAAGGAGGTACATAAAATCCTTGCCTTACTCTAGGGGGATGCATTTTTCGCGTCTATATCCCCACGCGGATCCATTGGCCATAGATTTGCTGCAGAGGATGCTTGTGTTTGATCCAACAAAGAGAATCACTGTCACAGAAGCACTCCAACACCCTTATATGGCGGGGCTATATGACCCGAGTCGCAACCCTCCCGTCCAGGTCCCGATCAGTCTCGACATGGATGAGAATTTGGGCGAACAGATGATAAGGGAAATGATGTGGAGCGAAATGGTTCATTACCATCCTGAAGCCGGCTCTGAAAATACATGAGTAATAAGATTCAATGTCTGATTTATCTTTCCTTCCAAGAAGGCCCTTTTTGGCTTCTTCAAGTTGTTGCTTCACAATTTACATAGTGAGAGCTTTTGGAATTAGCAGCATTGTTTTTTCCTCTGAAATTGAACTCCATGATTCTAGTTTCTATTCCAAAGATTTTTTTTTTTTTTTAAACATCTGGCTTAGTAGCATAATATAAGGCCTTGTAACTGTGTAAATAATTGTGCTAGTTTATAATTATTTCAGGGCATTTTGAGGCATTTCCTATGAAAAAACCAGAGAAGTGAAATTCATTCGGGTAATTTCCTCAGCTTTATTTTGTTCCTTTTGGTATTCATTATTATTTTTCTTCTTCTTGTTGTTACATTTGGTTATGCTAATTCTGTTTGCGCAATAAAATGCAATAAAGTTGAAGAGTAGAGTGGCACAAATGATCTTCTAATAGTATCCAACCTTAAATTATGCAGTTAATTTTATTTGTGGTTTCCAAACAGATCTTTAAATTTTTAATTAACATAGTATTTGGGAGTATTGATTAGAACCAATTTTGATTGAAAACGTAGCAACATGTGAGAAGCATACTTTTTATTGACATTGTAGCGTTTCTAATCTATTCAGTCAAACACTAAATGTTACGCAAATGATACCTAAAAGTTAAAAAACTAACATATTTTATTCGGTGAGGCATACATTTTTTGGTTTAAATACCCGCCTAAATGAAACTATTCCGATCTAGTTTTATTAGATTTTCTGCTATATTTGATTTGTGGATGATCCGAAATTTTATGATTAGATTATAAAATTATCAAATTTTTTCATAGGATAATCCAATAAGTCTTAAACTTATTACTATTTACTAGTCATCCAAAATTTATCTCGTTTATTTTTTTTCGGGTCCAAAAAAAAAAAAAACGATTTGTTCTGTTTTTAACGCATACACAATAGAAATGCCAAGCACCAAGCATAAACGTCTCTTCATCAGTTTATATGTGTCCTCACACAAGCCTCGTTTGAAAAGAAAAAAATCATGGGGACACAAGGAAGACATGAATATTCCCTCGTGTCTCTAGCATTTCTCACATACTAATCTATCATTTTCTTTTTCTTTTTTTTAATGTATCACTTTCCTTTTCCTTTTCAAGAAACGTGCCTCTTTCCTTTTCAATCAAAGAAATAATGTAAATATTTTAATCATATATATTATTATACAGGGAAAATTATATGTGTATATGGCCACCAATTTGATATAAGTAAAATACCCAAAACGTCCCTACGTTTTACTAAAATACCACTTTTGCTTTTTTATTATAAAAATGCTCGAAACAACTCATGTGTTATCAAATTTATATATAAAATATCCCTGAAGAGATTAAACTTTTAAAAAACTAAAATTGTTCTTTCTAACTTCTACTAAATACAATTTGAAATATTATTAAACTAAAATACTAAATACAATCAATCTTAAAAGTTAAAAACCCTCAAAAGTATTTGCTTAAGTGAAATATTTATTTAAACATTGTAAATTACCCTTTTTTTAAATATTTTCCAAGTAATATTTAACATAACATTTAACATATATTGGGAAAGATAATTTAAGAATTTTTTAAAAAAATTGTTTCAGGGGTATTTTGAATATGATTTTATAAACGCACACGGTGTTTTAAGTATTTTATAATAAGATGGGCAAAAGTAATATTTAGGCAAAACAAAAAGGATGTTTTGGGTATTTTCTCTCAAATATATAACAAACATTTCGAGTGTGTATTCAATTCATAGTATGAACCGTTTTCAATTATTAAAAAGACCAAAATATCATTCAAAAGAAAAGAAAATATTGAAAAAAAAAAAAAAGAACCTCAAGTTGCAAACTGGCTTTTTTTTTTCTATAACAAAAGTTTTTTTAATTTTTTTTAAATGAATTTTTATTCTATTTTTCTTTGAAGGAGGGGTAGGGCTGTACAAAAACCACCCCACACCCGTCAACCGCCCGTGCCCGCACCCGCCCATCTCAAAAAAAGCGGGTTTACGTTAGCAACCCACTGGTGGGCGAGTTGAACCTGCCCACTGGTGGGCGGGTTGAACCTGCCCATCAATATATTCGGTGGGCGGGTTTGGTTTTAAGTTTTTGAAGGCGGGTTCAACCCGCACCCGCCCGCCTATATTTTTTTAAAAAAAACTTATCATTTATTTCATTTTGTTCTTATTTTAGAGATGATTGAACAATCCAACACTTCAAGTATGGGCTCGGCTGCCTCTTGACATATTAGAAACTAGAAATTCTTCAATTATTTTGTGAAGTGATCAAAATTCAAAACAAGTAAGTTAGTAGAGAAAGCCCTAAAAGAAAAAAGAATACTTGACTTTGTTCATGATTTCATTTGTAGCATTCTATTATTTTCGAACCCAGTGAATAGGCTTTAATTTTTATGAACTCTTGACTTTGTTTATCACTTCATATGTAGTTGATGTTTCTTGTTGCAGTGAATGATTATGTTTCTTAATTTGTACTTTTGAATATGGTCACTGTCTTTAAGCATCAAACTTGTTGGGAATGCTTTATGTATTATCATCTTATATTTTCTACAATTTTTCTTCACTTTCTAAAAAAAAGGTCCAAAAAATTACATTGGGCAATAGCATAGGTCTAAACCGCCTCAACCCGCCCGCACCCGCCCGCAACCACCCAAAACCGCCCGCCATGTGGTGGGCGGTTTGCAGGTTGGTTAATCGCCAACCCGCCATCCAAAAAAACCGCACCCGCCCAAAAACCATCAAACCGCCCGCCGTTCACCTCTAAGGAGGGGTTTATTATTAAATTAGTCAAAATTAAGTATTACTTTATAAATTTGTTAAAATTTGTTACAGACTTTAATGTCCTGGCATATAAAATAAATAATATATTTTTATGAATAAGTCCCCTTGGTACTATTTGTTAGAAAAATGGCAGCAATTGGATGAATGAGAAATTGATGCTCATTGGTGGAGATTAATGGAGGTCATAAACCTCATATTGTAACACCCAAAGGCATGGATTAATAGGTGATTATGAGCTTCATAATCATGAAAAATGAAGGGTTACAACCAATGGTTTAATGGGAGATTATGAGCACCATTATCATAATTATGAGCTTCATAATCATGAAAATGGAGGGTTACAACCAATGGTTTAATGGGAGATTATGAGCACCATTATCATGGAAAATGAAAGGTTGCAACCAATGTCATTATGCACATAAATTCTGATTAATGCCTCATTATAATGTGGATTGTAACTTCTATTCTCTTAAGCCTATATAATGAACTCTCCTCCACATGTTTGAGATACACTCAATTGCATAGAATTTGTACTCACTAAGTCATAGAGTTTTTCCTTTGTTTTTCAAGTTCCATCTAGTTTTTTGTTGTAGTAATTTTTGGTGATAGAGAAAAACAGTTTCGAGTTCGCTGGAAACGGTATCCAATAGTGCTTAAGATTCCGTTGGTAGTCGTTGTATCCTGGGAGACAGACGTCCGTAAAATCCTCGTGCACAACCGGAGGGGACGAATCTGTTTTAAGGAAAGCGTGACCTACACGTGCCTCGACCATTTTCGTCTAATTTCCATATTGCATTGCTTACATTGAAGGTTTTGTTGTATTTATTTTCTTTAATTTCAATTTCTAATTTTTTTTTTCAATTGTAACCTGTTCATTTTACATATGCAATATATTGTTTGCAATTCTTGGTAATAGTACATACAATATTGTGCTAACAATCTTAAAACAGAATCGCTTTTGAAGATGGACAGGTTACTAGAACGGAGAAATAAATCTTATTATTTCCTTCTGGAATTTTCGTTTTACTATAGATTTTTGTTTGCTTGTATATTTGATTATGACCATTTGTTAAGTTTCAACTTCTATAAATTTGGTTGGCTTCTGATATTGGTTTTTGTTATTGTTATAAACGTTTGATTGTTTTGAATATTTGAATTGATCATTCAGGTTGCTTTTTATTGATTTGTTCGTGAACTTTTGTTCTTGTTTTATGCGTGTGTATATGTGTATATATATATATATTAATTAGTTAACGTTTTGTGCATAATCTGTAAAAGTTTTGTTTCGTTCCTGTATGTTTACATTTTAAATATAAAAAGGAACTGTTCGTGTAATAGTTATAACAAAAGAATTGCTATACATATATTTTACGTTTTCATGGTGATTATAGACATTGAGTTTTGAGTATGGAAAAGTCTTTTATACTATTTCGTTCAAGTATTAATTTGGTTCAATTTCTTTATTTCATTTAATTGTAATTTGATTGTGTGCTTTCAATCAAAATGTTATATAACTTTAACATTAGTGATATAATTGCTTTTCGCATTAGTATACATTTTGGCATTTAACTATTACGGTTCTATTTGCCTGTGATCATTTAGTGTCAAGTTTGTAAACTTTTGGTATTATTGCTTCTATTTGTGCTGCCTGCTTGGCTGTTTTTTTTTTTTATAAACACATGGTGTTATAAGTATGTACAGTTTTATATATTGATTTGAATAACATTTGTTTCCTATTGGAATCAGTTACTTCCTCATAATTGTTGGAGGTTTGCATTTTTATTATAAGTTACTGCTAAGTTTTTTTTTGTTTCGTCTTTTATTATATATATTAGGTTCATATATATAAAAGATTAAAACAGTTTTGGTTTTATTTATTGTTTCTTTCAAATTGTCTAAAACGTTTATGTTTTAAATCAATGTTTATGTTTTACAAAACATTTACAGTATTTGTTCTGTTAAGTTGTGATGATTATTATATATGTATAGTTATATTACGGTTTCTATAACCAGTTTTATATAATTTGTTTTGTTTTGATTTGTTGTTAATAACAGATTGTTTAACATTTTATTGTTATCAATCTGTTTCTTTAATTTCAAAGGAAACTAATTTTGGTGTCATTTTTGAAGTCCATTGAAGTTAAAGAAATGGGTGATAATATGAATGTTGTTCCAACTGAGAATGTTCCAACTGGGAGCACTTCTGAGACACCAGTGCCGTCTCCTCGGGTTCATGCCGTAACCTCGACGCAACCTTTGTCGGTTACAGTTCCTGTGAACCACAATGAAAAACCTGAAAAATTTAATGGACTAAATTTTAAAACTTGGCAACAAAAGATATTGTTCTATTTGACAACACTAAATCTTGCGAGATTCTTGAAAGAGGATCCTCCTACTGTTAGAGATGATGAAACAGATGCTCAGACCTTGCTTGCTGTTGAAGCATGGAAGCATTCTGACTTCTTGTGCAAGAATTATATTCTGAATGGCTTGACTGATGCACTTTATAATGTGTACAATCCGAAAAAAACGGCCAAAGAAGTATGGGAGTCTTTGGACCATAAATACAAAATAGAAGATGCTGGTGCTAAAAAGTTCATAGTTGGACGGTTTATGAACTACAAAATGGTGGATTCTAAGACTGTAATTAGTCAAGTACAAGAACTACAATTACTCATTCATGAAATTCATGCTGAAGGAATGGTAATTAGTGAGTCTTTCTATGTAGCTGTAATTATAGAGATGCTACCCCCTGCGTGGAATGACTTCAAGAACTATCTGAAGCACAAGTGTAAGGAGATGAGCGTTGAAGATCTTATTGTTCGACTTCGCATTGAGGAAGACAATAGAAGATCTGAGAAAAAGCTTTTTAACAAGTCTGTTGCCAAAGCAAATGTGGTGGAGCATGACAAAAGCTCCAAGATCAAGAAAAATAAGTCGGGGTCCAAGCTGGGGCCTAAGAGTGGAATTTCAAAGAAGCAGAAATTTCAAGGAAAATGTTTCAACTGTGACAAGGTGGGTCACAAGTCGGCAGATTGTAGGCTGCCAAAGAGAAACAAGAAGAAAGAGGCTAATGTGGTGGACACCATCACACAAGAAGTGTCAGACATCAGTCTCTCTGTTGTGGTCTCTGAAGTCAACATGGTGGACTCCAACCCAAAGGAGTGGTGGCTAGACACTGGGGCCACACGCCATGTTTGTTGTGATAGAGCTGCTTTTGTTGAACTCGTACTGTCAGATTCTAGAGAGAAGCTGTATATGGGCAACTCTGCCACATCTGAGATTAAGGGCCAAGGGATGGTGGTTCTGAAAATGACATCAGGCAAGGAAGTTAAGCTTTAAAATGTGTTGTATGTGCCTGATATCCGAAAGAATCTCATTTCTGGAACTCTACTGAGTTCACATGGCTTCAAGATGGTTTTTGAAGCTGATAAAATAGTTTTGTCTAAACATGGAATGTATGTGGGAAAGGGATATGTGAAAAATGGAATGTGGAAAATGAATGTAATGGCTATTAAGCCCAATTCCATTAATAAAAATAAAAAGTCTTCCGCTTATATGCTTGAGTCTTCTAATTTATGGCATGGTAGACTAGGTCATGTTAATTATAATACTTTGCGTAGATTAATTAACTTGAATCACATACCCACATTTAATATTGATCCCAAACACAAATGTGAAATATGTGTAGAGGCAAAACTAACGAGATCTTCATACCAAATGATTGATAGAAATACTGAGCCACTTGATTTGATACATAGCGATGTTTGTGACTTAAAATTTATTCAAACTAGAGGTGGGAATAAATATTTTGTTACATTCATAGATGATAGCACAAAATATTGCTATGTATATTTGCTTAAAAGCAAAGATGAAGTTATAGAAAAGTTTGCTCTCTATAAGCAAGAAGTTGAAAACCAACTTAATAAGAAAATTAAGATGGTAAGAAGTGACCGTGGTGGTGAATATGTAGAACCATTTAGTGAATTTTGTGCACAACATGGTATTATCCATGAGGTTACGCCACCCTATTCACCTCAGTCAAATGGTGTGGCTGAACGCAAAAATCGTACCTTAAAGGATATGATGAATGCGATGTTGATAAGTTCTGGATTGCCACAGAACATGTGGGGGGAAGCCATTTTATCGGCTAATTATCTTTTAAATAAGGTACCCCGGAAGAAAGAAGACAAGACCCCTTATGAATTGTGGAAAGCTAGAAAGCCTTCTTACAAATACTTGAGAGTGTGGGGGTGTCTTGCAAAGGTAATGGTACCTACACCAAAGAAGATGAGAATAGGTCCAAAAACAATTGATTGCATCTTCATTGGTTATGCCCACAACAGTAGTGCTTATCGGTTCCTTGTGTATGAATCTAAAAACCCAGAGATTCATAAGAACACGATAATGGAATCTAGGAATGCATCATTTTTTGAACATGTATTTCCTTGCAAATCCAAAGAGGATGGTCCAAGTTCATCTAAACGAACGTTTAAGACTATTGAAGAGAATAGTCAGGATCATCAAGAAGTTGAAACCGAATATGAAGAGGAAAAGCCTAGACGAAGCAAAAGGGGACGAACAGAAAAATCATTTGGACCTGACTTTCTGATCTACATGCTAGAGGCTGAACCTCAAACTTTCAAAGAAGCTATAAGCTCATCTGAGGGTCCTTTATGGAAAGAAGCCATAAAGAGTGAAATTGATTCCATCATGCAGAATCATACTTGGGAATTAGTGGACCTTCCTCTAGGAAGTAAACCGCTAAGTTCTAAGTGGATTTTCAAACGTAAAATGAAAGCTGATGGAACAATTGACAAGTATAAGGCTAGACTTGTTATAAAAGGTTATAGACAAAAAGAAGGCCTTGATTACTTTGATACTTATTCTCCTGTAACGAGAATAACCTCCATAAGAATGATCATAGCGATTGCTGCTTTGCGGAATCTTGAAGTACATCAGATGGATGTAAAGACTGCTTTTCTTAATGGAGACCTTGAAGAGGAAATTTATATGGAACAACCAGAAGGTTGTATTGCTCCAGGACAAGAAAAGAAAGTCTGCAAATTGGTGAAGTCTTTGTATGGGCTTAAACAAGCACCAAAGCAATGGCATGAGAAATTTGACAATGTTATGATGTCAAATGGGTTCAAAATTAATGAGTGTGACAAGTGTGTTTATGTCAAAAGAACAGACGATGGATATGTTATTCTTTGTCTGTATGTAGATGACATGCTAATCGTGGGTAGCAATGATCGGATGATCAAATCAACTAAAGATATGTTGAACTCTAGGTTTGACATGAAAGACATGGGACTTGCCGATGTGATTTTAGGAATCAAAATCAAAAGGTCACCTGATGGACTCATCTTGAGCCAGTCACACTATGTGGACAAGATACTTGACAAATTTAGTAAAAATGACACTGGCGTGACCAGAACACCAATTGATACTAGTCAACATCTGTCCAAAATTAGAGGAGAAAGTATATCCCAGGTGGAATATGCTAGAGTGATAGGCAATTTAATGTACTTAATGAATTGTACAAGACCAGATATTGCCTATGCTGTAAGTAGTCTGAGTAGATTCACGAGTAATCCAGGAGATGATCACTGGAAAGCGATTGTTAGAGTACTCAGATACTTACGGTATACTCGTAGTTATGGGCTACATTATACAAGAGATCCTGCAGTTCTTGAAGGGTATTCTGACGCAAGTTGGATATCTGATATACAGGATTCTAAAGCTACAAGTGGATACGTATTCACTTTGGGAGGCGCAGCAGTTTCATGGAAGTCTTCAAAGCAGACGGTAATAACCAGATCTACTATGGAATCTGAATTTGTAGCTTTGGACAAAAGCGGTGAAGAAGCTGAATGGCTAAGGAATTTCTTGGAGGATATCCCTGAATGGCCTAAACCTATGCCTGCAATATGCATACATTGTGATAATCAGTCTGCTATTGGCAGGGCACAGAATGTGATGTACAATGGTAAGTCGAGACATATACGTCGTCGACATAATACCGTTAGACAACTAATCTCAACTGGAGTCATGACAATAGACTATGTAAGGTCTAAAGAAAATATTGCGGATCCGTTAACCAAAGGACTGAATAGAGATCAAGTTGAGAAAACATCAAGAGGAATGGGACTTAAGCCCATAAAAGAATAGGTCGAAACAGTGAAAACCCAACCTTGTTGACTGGAGATCCCAAGATCTAGGTTCAATGGGATAACTAAACTGAATAGACTGAGTAAGATCACTATGGGGGTTACCCCAACCCATTCCTATAATAAAAACAGTGATATCCGTAGGGAAAGGTTAAGCAGTTTGCTTTTAATGATTCTTATGCGTCGAATATGTTGAGAATTCGAGCGGAGTAATACAGGTTACTCTTAAGTAAGAATCACCTATGTGAGAGAGAAGTGGGGCCGCTTCAAAGGAAAATTGCTAGGGCTCAATTCTTTAGAAACTCTTGCAGAACCAGGGAGATGTTCATGGCCAAAAATGAACATAACCATGAGAATTGAAACTGTGTTAGGAAAATATCTGTGTGAGGTATGTTATCGTTTACACAAATGGCAGAACAGTTCAAGGACATCGCGTCTACTAGTCAGCCAGTAAAGTAAACATACTTTCACAAGGGAAGGTTCAAGGGTTAACGCCTACCTATCCTATGCAGATATTAACCGTAGAACTCTATCATCGTGTAGTGTCTTTGTTTTTCCTCTGTAGTTTGTCAATTTCATTCATGTGGGGGATTGTTAGAAAAATGGCAGCAATTGGATGAATGAGAAATTGATGCTCATTGGTGGAGATTAATGGAGGTCATAAACCCCATATTGTAACACCCAAAGGCATGGATTAATAGGTGATTATGAGCTTCATAATCATGAAAAATGAAGGGTTACAACCAATGGTTTAATGGGAGATTATGAGCACCATTATCATAATTATGAGCTTCATAATCATGAAAATGGAGGGTTACAACCAATGATTTAATGGGAGATTATGAGCACCATTATCATGAAAAATGAAAGGTTGCAACTAATGTCATTATGCACATAAATTCTGATTAATGCCTCATTATAATGTGGATTGTAACTTCTATTCTCTTAAGCCTATATAATGAACTCTCCTCCACATGTTTGAGATACACTCAATTGCATAGAATTTGCACTCACTAAGTCATAGAGTTTTTCCTTTGTTTTTCAAGTTCCATCTAGTTTTTTGTTGTAGTAATTTTTGGTGATAGAGAAAAACAGTTTCAAGTTCGCTGGAAACGGTATCCAATAGTGCTTAAGATTCCGTTGGTAGTCGTTGTATCCTGGGAGACAGACGTCCGTAGAATCCTCGTGCACAACCGGAGGGGACGAATCTGTTTTAAGGAAAGCGTGACCTACACGTGCCTCGACCATTTTCGTCTAATTTCCATATTGCATTGCTTACATTGAAGGTTTTGTTGTATTTATTTTCTTTAATTTCAATTTCTAATTTTTTTTTTCAATTGTAACCTGTTCATTTTATCCGTGCAATATATTGTTTGCAATTCTTGGTAATAGTACATACAATATTGTGCTAACACTATTTTTATCTGAAGTTTGGAATATTGTAGGTTATTTCAACTCTGGACTGGGTCTTTTCTAGTATAAATTGGGCCTTGTAACTGTCCTTGCACGAAACAAGGTCCAAGTTTATTTGATAAAGCTTACAAAAATTAGAGCAAATTAGGTGCCGTAACTCTGTTTTTTTACCTCCGTTATAATCTTCTACTATTTTTTTTTTATTTGATTCGTACCATTTTTTTCTAACTAAAAAGGCCAAAATATCCTCAAGTAGCATATGTTTTACTTCCCTAATCTAAAATACTTGTAATCAATTATGTTTCTATACTCTTTAAGAGTATTAAGAAATGGTAAAATTGAAAAGTATTAATATAGAAGTAATATTTCTCAAATTGACCCCACTAATCATGTGTATGCTAAGTTGGGTTTCAAAACTCTGTCTCTCTCTCTCTTTCTCTCTCTCTCTCTCTCTCAAGGGAATTGGGTATTGTTTTTGTGTGTCGTAAAACTCTTTAAGTATGAACTTTTTTTCAGATGAAAGTGGTATTTTGTAGTGCCAAATTCTCCAAAATAATTAAGATTCCTCTAATTAACCCTCATTTTAATGAACCCTGCATGTTTTGTAGGCGAATTGATTTTAGTAGAGCAGAGTACTGTTAGACTACTAGGTATAGTAACCTTTTGACCGAAAACTAGGTTATATTAACTGGCTATTTACAACTCTATTCAAGATTTTGTAATTGTCTGCAGACATTCAGAACATTAGACCGAGGTCATCGCTAGTATTAAGCACAATAACTAATAAAATATACGTCATATTTGTGGGTATCGGATCTACATTATGAGACTCACTTTCTATTAGTGGATGATATCATACCTTATAAAAAAAAAGAAAAAAAAAAGAGGGGAAAAAGGAAAAAACAAAGGAAAAAAATGAAATAAGGCTTATTTTAAATAGTGACAAATAAGAATATACAAAAACATATATGTAGCAAATTTAAAAGAAAAAATAGCAGGGAGTTTAGTCAGAATATAATGTGCCCTTGCGAAATAAGAACGTCCGACCTTAGTAGTCAAGTACAGCGGATCTCACATATACGAGACTCATCCAATACCAATTATGGTACCCGTGCTTTAATTTATTTTTTAGTTTATACATGCTCAAACCAGATTTAGGAACATAGTTTTTGTTTTATGTTCTCCTATGTCCTGTTACTACAAAAAAAAAAAAAAAAGTGGTAATAATTTTCTTTAAGAGCAACAATAAAGGCTGTAAGGAATCACAAAATTAAACCGACTAAAACGTTGTCCCACTTTACAAATTTATAAAAATTTGGAAGAAAAAAGAATTGTTTTATAAAATATAGCTCTTCACTATTAAAACTTTGTCTTTATATCATGAAAATCATGATAAGATCCAAGTATGGAATGTCAAAGGAAGTATTGCGACCTTCAAATATTGACTGTCAAAACTATAATATATATTATACATATGTGTCTATATATATATATATATATATATGTTCATGCATCTACTCAAATTCAAAGTAGCCAAAGTTCGGAGAATTTTGACAATCGGACACAAATTATAACACGTGATAAAAATGAATGAATAATCGTTAATAGTGAAATATATGAGTGCTTTTTTGCATCGCTTAGAAATTACCTTGGGTCGAAGTTTTTACTGAATATATGAAGTGGGTGTGACAGATTATGTGCAAGGAGGAATGTATGTGGAAAAATGTTTGTTGAATGATTTTGACTTGCTTTCCTTCGTCTTGAATATTTTCCGGAGCCTCCATCATACTTTTTGATTTTAAACATTTATTGTCTCCCGACTCTCCACGTTGACATGCACTAAAGCAACCTTCTTTTTCTTAGCAAAAGAAAAAAAAAAGTAATTACAACGTTTTTTTTTAAATAACACTATTTATTTTTATGGGGTTATGACATAACCTCGTTCTTTTATAAATAATAGATTTTACTGGAAATAGAGTCAAACAATTTAGTCAAAAGAGCAGACGAAATACTAATATTATCATAAAAAATTAAATAAAGATCATGTAGAATTTTAAAGAGACAGAATAAAATTTTAAAAAGAACAAAAACTAATTTTTATGAAAATTAAGAAGGTAGAATAGAATTTTAAGACGGCCGCTCACCCTACTCCATGTATAGCTTCGTTTTGTATTCTATATATAGGTCCATCTGATTGGTCCTTATAAAAGATTGGGCTCTAACTATAAAAGGTTATTAAATATTCTTTATTTTTGAAAAAAGTTTATGCTATGGGACAACTTTGCTGCGGTGATTTGCATCCCTAGCGGTGATAAATTGTATTTTCTTTTAAGATAAACCTATCTTCTCTCAAAATTTTTGATAAGTTTTCCTCTGCAAAAACTGTTAATAAGTAAGTTTAAAACTTCTTTATACACCACAAAGAGATCAAGATAAACTTTGGTGATTTTTGGAGAGGAAGAAAAATATTATACTTTTGGCAGACAAGAGAAATTACGACCACTGCCAATCGCCAATCCAATAGGCATTAGTAGATATTAAAAGCAGGAGAACAACCATGCCATTGAGGACATAGTTTTTTTTTTTTTTTTATGGACTTTGCAACGGCGACAATAGTCTACATGTTTCAACCCCACAAACCCACCAACATTTTACATTATAGACTTCTTTTTAATTGATGAAATTTATCTGTTTTTGGTTTTCTTTTTTTTTTTTTTTTTGGCCTCAACAAATCATCTCAGGTTCTTTGTGAAAAATAAATTGTATTTTTACATTCTAAACTATTCACTCTTTCCATAATGTAGCTAAAATTTTCAATCTTGACATAATGCACTCGAATTTTAAAATCGTTGACAATTGAAATTTAGAATATACTTTTAATTTTCGTTAAATACTCTTTTTCACATGTTGAGTTATAATTTTTTTTTTCTTAAAATGACGAGCTCTATCTTTTAAAAAAACTTACATATGAATTGTATGACCAAAATTTTTCATACTTTTTAACACTTATTAGCCATTAGACCTCAATTGCTAATAATTTTAAAATTCAAAGTATATTTTGTCAAAATTAAAAGTTCAAGTGTATTATATAAAAATAAATAGATTAAGATGCAATAGTATAATTTACTCATACTTGTGCATTATGCAACAGGGTACATGTTACATCGTATCACCATATTTAGATACCAAATATTCTCTCTTATATATTGGTTGGTACTTGTTAGTACCCCAAAAAAAAAAATCTAAGACTATTCATAAATTTAATTCTAAATTTTTCTACAAAAATAATTTATTTGAATAACAAATTTCTAGTATTTCCCTAATTCACCTAGAAGGTGATCCGTTAATCATGAATTAATGTTGAAAGTTGTAATACAGCATATTGGTTTGGCATATGATGAAATTGTGTTGTAGTTGAAAAGGTAATTGTATCAAGAGATTAAAAGCATCTTTGCATCTCAGAGGAGGAATATCCTAGTTTTTTTGGAGTGGATAATCTGAAAGGGAGTAAAAAGCTTTTGAAATTGACCTTTTTTTTTAAATAAAGACAGTCTACAAAGAAAATAAATTCGAGCATAACAAGAATAAATTTTTGTTTTTTAAATACTTTTCGGTTCTAGTGTAGGTACTTTTGATTGATATATAGTAATGATTTGGTGTTGATGATATTTTTTTGCCCATCTAAATTTTTCTTTTCTGAAATTAAAAGCTACCGAATAAATTTGACAAGAGACTGTATAAAAGCTCAAAATAAAAAACAAATTTATCTAGAAAATGACAACTAGATTAAAAAAAAAAAAAAGCTTATTGGAAAAAGAAACCCTAGAGAGGACTTCACCTCCTTGCTGGAAAAGAGTGTCGCTTGTAAAATATAGACCTGAGAGAGAAAATAATTAAAAAATATTTTTATGAACACTCACAGAGAGTAGACCCTACCCTATCAGCCTCATATGGGACCCACTTCTATAAGTGTATGGGCTGCTATCTCGTCGAGCCCAATAGGAGTGCTCAGAATATTTGAAAGGAGACAAAAAAAAAAAAAAAAAAAAAAAGAGTTCATGAATCCCATTTGCTGCTACGCTAATTGGTTTCAAAGGCGAGAAGCACTAAGTTTTGGACCATACTTATCTTGAATTTTATCGAAAGCTCCACTCTACGTGATCACCATAAGGTAATGTGTCATGTGACATTTCAAGATATGACATCTGCCTTATCAATTATGTTAGTTTCCAAAGAAAATTCATCAATCAAATATTAGCGGAAAAACACATAATAATAAAAAACAAACAGCAATTAAATACGAGCACACTGCACATGCCTCTTGGAACACAGTTCCAAGGCATGAATTTCCTTGTCTCCTTTCTCTTCTTTATTTCCACTTTCCACAAAAGAATGTAATGGAACCAAAGGTAAAAGATATACAAGCCACGATCTTAAACTCTAAAATATATATTAAGTTTATATAGTGTTAGGCAGGATCGTTAGAATCAGTGGTTAAAACTGTTTTTATTATAGTATGTAGGAGCTTTATATCGTAACGGTTTTTTTATTGTTATTGTAGTATATAAGATCTTTACATTGTTTATAATTAAAAAAAAAAGATCTAAATGACAACTTATCAAACACTCTTTTCATTAAATTTTAATAAATTTTGATGGTATTTGACTAATAGTTTGAACCTATAAATCTATTCAAATTGATATTTAGTTGTGTATTTTTAGAGGTAATTCGAGCCTAGCATGATGTTTTAAACAAGCTAAAGCCGAAATTTTTTTTTAACTCACCCTTTAAATTAATGTGATTTGAACCTATTTGTTATATTATTGTACTCTCATAGTCTCATTTAATAGTATTTTCATACTTTATTATAAAATTTTAAATAAAATAAAATAAAATAATATCAGAATTTTTAATATTTAATAGCTGGCTACTACTAATATGGGGCGGTCGGCGGGCCCAGATTTCAAGGCATTTTTATACGCAGAATTCTGACAAAAGACGTGCTATGGTGCGGTGGAGCTTAAGACTAAATGCAGTTTCGTCCATAACATACGTTGACGTTTTTTTATATAAATCAAAATCTGTTGTCTTTATTTTTTTTGTTTTATTAACTATTTTTTTTATTTAAATTTTAACATTTCATAAATAACTCAAGTATTTTTAGTTTTTTGTTCTTATTTATATGATTAAATTTTTAAATTTAGATGATATAAAAAATAAATAATGAAGAAACATCTATCAAAACAGGAAAATAACGTTAAACTAAGACTTTTTCAAGTAATAAAATCCAACTTCTAATCGGTCTGTGACTTCTTTGACTAATGACTTTCTCACACAAAGGTGTGTTTTTTAGATAGTTCACCTGGTTTTAACAAAAAATTATACTTTGAATCAGTGTTTAGCAACAAACTTTGAGTTTGAAGTTAAACCATTAATTTGATAGTTTGAACCCAAAAAACAACCTAAATTAGGAATATTTCCCTCTGTTGTCAACTTCTTAAACCTGTTTTTTAAGGTGTTTGATAAATTGATTTGAACTGAAAAAATAAGCTTAAATGTACTGTAATATATGAGAACTTTTTCATTATAATTGCTTTTTATTTTACATTGTTTCAACCGATGTGCCAACAGAAGGTTCAAATCACCTTTTTCAATCAATAAGAGTATGTATAGGAGTTTAAGAGCATAGTTGGAACTAATAAGTTGAAAGTATGTGAGTGCTTTATACTGTAGTAATTTTTTTGTTTTATACAACAACAATATTTTACTTTACATTATAGCATACGAGAGTTGTATATTATAACAGTTGAAACTATTAAGTTTTAATAATATTACCAAACCAAACAAAATTTCAATAAAAAAAAAATTCAAACAATTAAGATTCCAATTCTTTTTCCCCACCGTCTTCCTGCTGTATTTCTCGGGAAACAAACAAATCCTTTGCCAGTTGTGCACGATCCGGTGGATTTGTCACCACCCCAACTTTAGTAGCATACATCATACTCTTTTTGCTCCGTCCGTAACGGTAAATCTTTAAATGGAACACTAACCCTACGGCTAATTTGGCTTAAAAAGTGAAAAAAAAAAAAACACTATTGCCAAGAGAACAAGGAAAATAAAAAATTATGCCTTGGCAATAACACATTTGTAATAGTGGTGCACGTGAAGTAGCCCATGAATTTCAGCTGCCACTGGACAAACAAGAATTAATATGTACATACACACGCGCACACAACCAATCAAAATATCCCAACATAAAGAGCCCCTTTATTATGTTTTGATATATTTCTTTTACCTTAACCAATTCGATTATTACGTATTGTTTGATAAAGAGTATCTAGATTATAAATAATATAATATTTTTATATATTATAATAAAAAAATACTATAATATAAAATTTTAATATACTTTAATAAAAAAAACTTTAACTAATAATTCCTACCAAATACCCTTTTAATTTCGTGACAGCTTCCACAATTTTCTTTGTAATAATTTTTTAGTCCCAAGTGGGCCTTTCTCTTGGTCTATATATTACACCTTCCTCGCCTTCCCAAAGCCTCTTCCACCTTCCTTATCTTCTCCTCCTAAAAATTCCTGGTCCAAACTCTCTCTCTATCTCTTTCTCTCTCTAAAACTTGTCTTGATAAAATCCCTTTTTTCTAGTCTCTTGTTTCCTCTTCAATATTGGCTTGATCGTATATACACACACTCACACATAAATATATACTTTTTTGCAAGCATATAATAATTCATGTATTGATGTTTATAATCAAGATCAATAGTTGTAATACTAGTACTGATCATGTCTCCAGTACTCAGTGAAGTCCTCCTCTCTGGGTTTATGATAAACTCCAGCCTCCGCCGTAGGACCCACCTCGTTCAATCTTTCTCTGTTGTTTTTCTCTACTGGTTTTACGTTTATTCCCCCTCTTAATATAATTAATTAATTTTAGTTAATTATTTCTAGGCATAATATTAATCTTCTTTTTTAGCTTGTTGATTTTAATTATTTATAACAAATTAAGTACGTAGTATTATTATTATTATTATTATTATTATTATGGCTTCTTCTAGTACTACGGGGGCATCTTCAGGCTCAACGAGCTCTGATCAGGAGGATCAGCAGCGGCTGCAACTGGTTGACCAGAGAAAGCGCAAGAGAATGCTGTCCAATCGGGAATCGGCACGTAGGTCTCGGATGAGAAAGCAGAAACACCTGGATGATCTACTGTCACAGGTCCGTCAGCTAAAGATGGACAACGGACAAATCATGTCAAGCATCAGCATCGCAACCCAACTTTTGGTCAATCTTGAGGCTGAGAATTCTATCCTCAGAGCTCAGATGGGTGAGCTCACCAACAGATTGCAGTCCCTCAACGAGATCATAAACTGTATTAATTCAAGCACCGATAATTTCCTTTGTGATCATGATATTGTTGGGGATGATCATGATGCCCAAGTGATGATCAACGGCCCTGATGTGTTTATGAACCCATGGAATTCCCTTCCGCTGAATCAGCCAATCATGGCCTCTGCTCATGATCAGATGTTCATCTTCTGATTAATCCTTATGTGGGTCCATCTTTATTTTTAGAGCCTTTTATTGTTGGACACGTTGTTTTGTTCTACGGATTTTTGTTTTTTTTGCCACTCGATTAAATCAGACCGTTGACACGTGATCGAATGGCTAAAAAAAAGTGCCAAAGTTGGAGGATAAAAAACATGCCCTATTTGCCTAGTGGTTTTATTTATGTAATTTTGGAGCCTTGGAGAAAAGTTAGCTATATTTGAGTTTACCATATGGTTTTAATTTGTAATACTATGTGCTGGTGTAAGTGGTATCCTTCTAGCTTGTCTTTATGAATAAAATAACTCCATTATTGTACCTTGTCTTTATCATTTTTGTATTTTTTTTTAAATTTTTTTTGCCTCCCCAGTCCTAGCTCTCATATATGATATGCCTTTTCAATTCAATGGGTGCTGTGTCACTGTACATTATGTACTTTAGTACACAAAATATATTAATATATATATATATATATATTGTTAAATTAGAGGTGTGATTTGAAAAATAAATAAAGCAAAATCTTAATCATAAAAAAAAAGAATATTCAAGCATAAAATAGTACCATTATTAATGGATTGGTATCAGGTGGGTATAACTTTGAAGATAGATAGATATTATTATTGTTCGACAGACTTATATATAATATTTACTGGACCACTAAAGTGTTTATTTTATTCATATAAAGTGGTGGAGGTTGCGTTCTAAGACGGTGTATATCAAGGTATATACGCATGAGATGAATACACATCTATTTGATAACTATTGTATATGGAAGAGTTTTTAGTCTGGCATCAGATCAGTTTGATTTTGTAATTTTTTTCGGTTCTCGGTCGAGAATATAACTTAATTTATGCATTCATATAACTCTTAAGTTATTATCGTATAACACATGTAACATTATAAGTTATATTTTAATAAATTAAGTGGTACAAGACCCTGTTAGCAGAACTAAAGCGTTGGACTGATCAAGTGTGGAATTTAAGATAAAATTTGCATATATAATAAATGTAACAAGACCTAACGCCTATGATAATATCAATAGCCAGTCAAAAAACAAAAGTCTACATGGGAATTATTGCATCCTAAATTATTGTGGGTTCTGGCCCCTTCTACATCGTCCTTCCACCTAGCTATTATGAGTGTCGGTTGGAAAGTTGTTGCTGTGTCGTATAAATATAGTTCAGCTTATAAGGTACAAGAAATTTGGGTATTTTTTGTTTGCATGTGGAAACAAAAGATGAAATGAATTCTTAATCAACGGGGAACTCAATTTGTTTGGGTATCATTACATGGGTTTATCTATTGCTACATAATATAGCACTAATAACCCCTATATATACATGGCTAATTAGAATTTTAACAAACAATTTGGAACTCAATTTGAACCAATGCTTTGAATCGAATACTATAGTGATTTAAATTTTTGTGAGAAAAATACTGTAACAAACCTAAGTTGAACTACAAACTACGTTTTGAATCATAACTCCTAAACACCCTTTTAAATAATAGTAAAATTTTATTAATCAGGTTCTATTTAATTTGGTTTTAAACTATATACACACATGTATTATATCTCGAGCATTGTTTTAGTTAATTATTACGTTTTATCTACTGTAAGATTACGAATTGCTACATATATTAACTGAACTAATAAGGTGAGATAAATGAACTAAAAAGGTGAGATAAGATAAATGAAGAACTTTTAAGAAAACAACATGCAAAATTTTATAACATTTCATATAAAAAATATTAAAAAAATATTACAAATAGGGCAGTTGTCACGCTGATTGGTTGGTGGATCCGTCCCTGCGCGTGTTGAACAAAATAATCACACCAATGTTTCAGTTTACTTCTTGGTATTAAATATTAACTTAATAACTTTAATTAATCGAACATATTATATTGCCTTTTTTTTCTCTCTCTCTGGAGAATTCTCTTAATTAATTCATGACCTTGATCGTTTTTTCTGAAAGACAGTAGAGACAAACATGAGGAGAGATAAACTAGCTACATGTTTGTGTTGTGTGTATGTATATAGTTACGCAAATATATATACATACGTTATGATTAATTTTGTAATTCAGTCACTAACTTGTTTTCTTATTCAAGAAAGTACAACAATGTGTGGCTGTAAGACAAACCATATTTCATCGGACCATATTTAGCTCTCTCCATTTAATTATCAGTCAATTTTAAAGTCTAGAAGCAAGGAAGATTACGTACTTAAAAAATAATTATTCGGCAAAGCATAGGTTAATATTTTGAAAGAGAAACCAATTACTTTTTGACGGAAAATACATATTGAAGTCAAAAACCAGCGCCCATTAATATATATTTTTTCGGATATAGACGTAAATGGTTTTTTTAAAAAATACTTTTAAAATAAATGGTTATAACTTTTCATTATTAGACAAATGACCGTTTATCAGTGATAAACTTAGGTTTATCAAGTATAACAGTGATAAACTCTTAAGTTTATCAATTAAACTCAGTTTATTATTGATAAATTTATCGAATTTATCAGTGATAAACTTGAGTTTATTGAGTTCTACACTTAAAGTTTATCAGTTAAACTTGAAAAGTTTATGAGTTAAATTTAGTTTATTATTGATAAATAATTATTTGTCTAATTTTAAAAAGTTTTGATCATCTATTTTAAAGAGGCCATAAAAAACACCATCAACCTCAATTTCTCTATTTTTTTTATACAATACTAGTCGTTTTCAACCCCACTCCATTATCAACTGGACTTAGCTCTATTTGGCAGTCCCATTAATACCTTGGCAGGCCAAGAAAGTAACCAAACATGAGGGAAAAAAAAATCAATACGTCACCATGTAGGTGCTCAACCTAGCGTTGATCAAATTAAACTTCATTTAACTCATATATATGTGGTCGAAATAGTTCATGAAATTTCTGTGGGTTATATATAAAGAAATCTGAGAATATAATGTTGCTTAAGAACCTTGTTTATGATGTACCTGTGTGTAACCCATAACATTATTTAGTGGGTTGGCAAAAAAGTATATTTTAGAGCCATAAAAAATGTAAAAATGGGAGTGTGGCTTAAAAGATCATGCCAAAGGAATTTGTGCCCCACTACATGAAAAGATCAAATAGACCAAAATAATAAACAAAAGTGATTAGGTATAACCTGTGTATATTATCAGTAATTGACTGGCTTAGTTTAATATAATTAGAATTTGTATAAAGCAGGATTATTATTTGATTTTATATCTTTTATAACTCGGTAAGATGGGCTACTAAATTTCCTGTTTATCAAAAGAACTGATGAAAGCATGCATGTGGCCAACCAATTACGACAGAAGGCTAACATGAGCTAATTAGGAAAAAAAAAATTAAAAAGACGGTTGTTTAATTTAGTCTTGATTTGGCTTAGTGGAGAGTTGCATGTCATTTTAATATATTATATACGGCACTGCAGAATCTTTATTGAATGGCGTCTGCGATTACAAATCTGGAATATTTGCTTTCTTTGTTGTTGTGCTTCAATTAATTATAGGGTCGCTCTTGACTAATTTTTATACAACTGACAAATTACTTTCTAAACTTTCGCTTTGGTATATTATTATAAAAATTAATAGAGTGCTTCAATTTGCCTTTAAATCAATGGTAATTATGATATTTTAGACAGAAACATTTTCAGAATATGTGTCTGTGTGTATATATATCACGTACATGAGCATTGAGGGGAATTAATTCTTTGTAGAGTTTAAGAGTGCACATTGTTAAAAGCACTCAATATTTTTAATAAATTCAAGTGGTAGTTTGCCACAATGAACAGTTTATTGGCTAACTTTCTAAATTCGCTAAAATTTCAAAAAACATATAATTATAATATAACATTTCATCAATGCATCTTGAAAGGATAAATATAGATAAGCAAAAAAAAATTCTCATGAATATGTGATTCAAATTACCTTACTTCTGTATGGAATTAGGTTTAAATTAATTGTTAGGTATAAAAAAAGTATTTTTTTCCCTTCAAACACCATCAAGCAGTTTGCTAGTTACATTCACAAACCCACAATGAGATTAATTATCTTACAATTAATATATATATTGTAACACTCTGATTTTTAATTTAGTGTAATTAGTATGAAAATAATGAATTAGTGTACCATAATGTAAGTCTAAACTTAATTTAAGCATTTTGTAATATTTCCTAATTAGTCTTACTTTTAATTTTTTTAATCACTCCTTTTTTTATTTGTTATTTTGAATTTTCAAAATAAAATAATTTGTTAAATATCTAATATGCCCCTTTTTGGGAAACCATGTGTTGGAACATGATTTTCACTCTGCAAAACCACATTTTTCTCTATTTAAATCTCTCTCTCCCCCCCTTTCTCTCACTCTCTCTCAGCATACTCTCTCGCCCTTCCTCTCTCTCTGCGTTTCTTCCATCTTTCCCTCTCTCTTTTATTCAAAAATTTTTTGAATCCAAGCTTTGAATCTTAGCTGGATTGGAGGTCTAGGAACTCGATTGAGCTTCCACAAACTTGTTTTAAAGCTTCGATTCGAGGTCATTTGTGGTTCCATGGAACTGTGACACCCGTTATTCCCCTAACGGGTATTGAGGTAATTAAATTAATTTTTAGTGTATAAAAAAAAAAAAAATTGAAGAAGTTGAAAGGCCTCAGAACAGAGAGACGAGAACAGGAGAGAGTCCAAACCAGACCCTTTTGGTAGGCGACGTCGTTTAAATCGGAGCGCTCTCTCTCTCTCGCTCTCTCTTTTTCTATTCTCTCTCTCCTCCGATCGAGCTCTTCAAGATTCCGGTTCACCCGTATCCCCAGAGTATTATGCGAATTTCATTTTCCCCTTTTGTTAGGGTTAGGGTTGCGCCATGATGATATCTCTCTCTTGATTTTTTTTTTCTTCAAACGGAGGTTCAGTTTCGAAGGGTTAGGGCAATCCGAGAAATGGAATCGCCCGGCGGCAATTCCGACGCGTACAAAAGTCCTTCTTCGTCGTCTTCTTCATTGAGTAGTAGTGGTAGTAGTAGTTCTAGAAGATTCGGATTGCTATCTGCTTCTAATGTAATCCAGGCTCCGCTCTTCGCGTTGTTGGAGTACTCTGGAATTCTCCGTGGCGGACCCGACCGGGAGAGAAATCGAGCTGAGGTACGAGCTCGGCCGGGAGCTCGGAAGGGGAGAGTTCGGAATTACGTATCTCTGTACGGACAAGGCCACTGGGGAGACTTTGGCTTGCAAGTCGATTTCGAAGAAGAAGCTGAGGACGGCCATAGATATAGAGGACGTGAGGAGGGAGGTGGAAATCATGAGGCATATGCCTAAGCACCCAAACATAGTGTCCTTGAAAGACACTTACGAGGACGACAATGCGGTTCATCTGGTTATAGAGCTCTGTGAAGGTGGGGAATTGTTTGATCGGATTGTGGCCAAGGGTCATTACACGGAGAGAGCCGCTGCTGCTGTTACTAAGACTATTGTCGAAGTTATTCAGGTTTGCCACAAGCATGGTGTGATGCACCGGGATCTGAAACCTGAGAACTTTCTGTTTGCAAATAAGAAGGAAACGGCACCTCTAAAAGCAATTGATTTTGGGTTGTCTGTCTTTTTCAAACCTGGCGAAAGATTCACTGAAATTGTTGGAAGTCCGTACTACAGGGCTCTGGAGGTGCTAAAACGGAATTACGGCCCAGAAGTAGATGTTTGGAGTGCTGGAGTGATTCTATACATCTTGCTTTGTGGTGTTCCACCTTTTTGGGCAGAAACTGAACAGGGAGTCACGCAAGCAATTATTCGGTCCGTTTTGGACTTTAAGAGGGATCCTTGGCCTAAAGTTTCTGAGAATGCAAAAGACCTTGTGAGAAAGATGCTTGACCCCGATCCTAGGCGTAGACTTGCAGCTCAGGAAGTATTAGATCATCCTTGGTTGCAAAATGCAAAGAGAGCTCCAAATGTTTCTTTAGGTGAAACTGTTAGAGCAAGGCTCAAGCAATTCTCTGTTATGAACAAGCTCAAGAAAAGAGCATTGAGGGTAATAGCTGAGCATTTATTTGTGGAAGAAGTTACTGGCATAAAGCAAGGATTTATTCTTATGGATACCAGCAAGAGAGGGAAGATTAACATGGATGAGCTAAGAACCGGATTGCATAAGCTTGGCCATCAGATTCCTGATGCAGATCTTCAAATTTTGATGGAAGCTGATCAAGGGAGTGTGGAGCTAACGTTAATTGATTCCAGGATTAAGAGACTGTTGATAAGCTTGAAAGGTAGGGATTCTATTACTCATCTTTTGTGAGGTTTTTATAGAATTAAAATTGATTGTTTTGCTGCAATATATATATATATATCTATGTTGAACTGATATTATATGTGTATCACATATGAAACTATGACATGGACTCGTCTTGTATTGTACGGCGAGGAACATAATGAATTGACACATGTTATAAATTGAGAAGCATGGTTAGGAAAATTAACTCTATTAATAATGATTTAATATAGAGAAATTGTGAGACATGAAAAGGGCGACGGTTACGTCCTTGGGCATGAATACCCTAAAAGGTAAAATAGGGGGAAGGTGATGACGCTTCCTTGGGTTGAAAGTCCCAGAACACACTGTACAGGAATTGATTTGGTGAGGACTCGGGGCTTGATGTCCCCTCACCGGAACACCCTTGGAATGTTTATAGGGTGATCAAGTGCGCCCATTTGGGTTTTGATGAGTTGAGTGATACTCAATTTAACATGGATACCTAGGAACAATGATGATTGGTAATATTTGTATAAATGTGTAATTATGACACTTGGTAATGATTAACTACGGTATCCATAAGATGTGATCATAATAAACCTCATAATCTGAAATATGATGTGACTTACTAACCATGCAGATTTTAATGTGGTAATGATAAAAACCTAAAGGTGAGTAATGGCTTTCTCTACTGAGCATAGTGTTGCTCATACCCTTATGTTTATATCTTTTCAGGACTCACTAAGTGTGAGGTGGCTACGAGAAATATAGTTGAGGAAGTGATGTAACTATATTACATTGGGACTGCTTCAATTGTTGAGAATGTTCTTCATGATAATGTAAGCATCAATTGTTACTTTCTGTGACTGTATTACAATGTGTTGAGGGTTAAAATGATGATGACAACAGTTTATATTATTAAATTTAAGGTGCTACATTTAAAACTGTGGTTTATTTGTCGTTTATATTTTTATTTTTGAGTTGAGAGTTTTCATTTAAGTCCCGGGCAAATTTTATTTTTAAGGTTTTACTTTTATTATTTATTTTTATTTTATCTCATTAAAAACTGTTAACCCCCATATAGGGGCGTTACAGGAACTAACATATAGCGAAGCGGGACTACGGTGGTGAGCACCGATGCAGAATATCGATGTAGGACTTCTAGCCCTTTCTTGGTAGTCAAGTTTTTAATGGTTTTGGCCTTAAAGATTCTTTCAAAATATTTTCGATAAATGACAAAATGTTTTAAATATTTTCAAAAGGGGGCCTTTGGCTACAAAAAGATTTCTTGCCAAATGATCTATTTCAAATTGATTTTTAAGGAATGATTAAAATGAATTTCTTAGTATTTTTCATTCCTTATTTAAGAATGAATGTTCATAATAAACCAAATAATGAATATAAATGAGAATACTTAGTAAGAAAAGACCTGAATAATGACATAATACCAGATGCGTTATAAATACCCTCCGGAATGAAGCAATAGAGCATGATGCCATGTACAGAGATCGGGTTGTGGGGAGCGCGACCTTGAGGGCAAGTCTCGAAACCCAGCTAGGCCATCCAGGTGGTAATACCATGGCTTTGCCAAAGAACAAATAATAAAATATAATTCCAGATGTATAGGAATTTTAAAGGTAAGGATGAAATTAATATGTTTTATTCATGTTTATGAAATTTTATAAATTATTTTTAAATATGAAGATTTATGTTTAGAACTAATGTTTTTCTAAACCTAGTCCTACTGAGCCTTCCGCTTACATTTTTTTATTTGTTTTAAAACCCTTTCCCCCTAGGTGAATTGCAGCTTACGACCGACATGGAAACAACAGAGCAAATAAGTGAGTCATAGGAATACTGTTTTAGGTTATTGCTTTATTTAGATCAAGGCATGTACTATTTAAATGTTTATCTCTCGTATTGGACTGTGATTGTAATATTTTATTATCAAACCATGTGTGTGTACTAATGTGGGTCTAATGGGGCCCAGCTTGTGTTTAACTGTCTTTAATATTTTACTTTCTAATTACTGTTTCAAAAATAACGATAATTTTTTAAAACTATTTTGAACTATCACGTTTTTTAAAATAATCCAAAACGTTTCATTGGTGATTTTCATCAAAAATTTTGGTTTAATTAACTTGATTAACCCACCACGTCACTACCTGTACTTTGGGACGTGACATATATATAGACATACACACATACATATATTGTTATTTTGGAATTGGTTGGCATATGCCTTTTTCATTTTTTGTTAGACGTTAGCTTGACTTTTGATTTGTTTATTAGATTTCAATGCCTTATGCATACTTCGTTTGTCTCAAGGGGACCATCTTAGCTTAATTGGGAAGCAAAATACAAGTACCGAAAGGACCTTCAAACTCTAGCTTTAAGGTCGATTTGAGAAATTCATGACTTTATATATATATATATTTTGGCTAAAAGTATTAAGACATAATTGACCATAAGTATTTTAGGTTAGGGTTAGGCAAATAAGTGTTACTTGAGGGTATTTTGGCCTTTTTAGTTAAGAAAAGTGGTGTGAATCAAAAGAAGAAAAAATAAATGATAAAACACAACAATAATAACAATAAAGAAGTGGCATACTACCTAATTTACTTCTAGCTCTAAGCCATTCATCAATCGATCGACTTCTTATTTGAGTACTTCTAGAAAAATAAAAAAAGGAAGGAAATATGAGATTTCATCCAATGACATGGAATAGGAGCTTAAAGAATATTTGGCAAAATCAACTCTAATAAAAACTTTTGATTGCTACAGTGTAAAACTCTTACATGTTATAATAATCAGAAAAAAATAAAACTATAGTGTAAAGCTCTCACATGTTATAGTTTTCAGTTCAAAAGTTTCAGTTTTAACTACACTTTTCAAATTCGTTATTAATATGCATAAATTGAAAAATAAAATTTATATCACCACTAGCTAGAAAGTTCTCGGATGCAATTAGGGAATGGTTTGCATCGGAAAAAATTCCAATGCCAAAGTTGTAGGCTTCCTAACGGACTATAGGCATCAAGAATTGTAACGCCCCTATATGGGGGTTAATAGTTTTTAATGAGAAAAAATAAGAATAAATAATAAAAGTAAAACCTTAAAAATAAAATTTGCCCAGGACTTAAATAAAAACTCTCAACTCAAAAATAAAAATATAAACGACAAATAAACCACAGTTTTAATGTAGCACCTTAAATTTAATAATATAAACTGTTGTCATCATTATTTTAACCCTCAACACATTGTAATACAGTCGCAGAAAGTAACAATTGATGCTTACATTATCATGAAGAACATTCTCAACGATTGAAGCAGTCCCAATGTAATATAGTTACATCACTTCCTCAACTATATTTCTCGTAGCCACCTCACACTTAGTGAGTCCTGAAAAGATATAAACATAAGGGAATGAGCGACACTATGCTCAGTAGAGAAAGCCATTACTCACCTTTAGGTTTTTATCATTACCACATTAAAACCTGCATGGTTAGTAGGTTACATCATATTCCAGATTATGAGGTTTATTATGATCACATCTTATGGATACCGTAGTTAATCATTACCAAGTGTCATAATTACACATTTATACAAATATTACCAATCATCATTGTTCCTAGGTATCCATGTTAAATTGAGTATCACTCAACTCATCGAAACCCAAATTGGCGCACTTGATCACCCTATAAACATTCCAAGGGTGTTCCGGTGAGGGGACATCAAGCCCCGAGTCCTCACCAAATCGATTCCTGTACAGTGTGTTCTGGGACTTTCAACCCAATGAAGCGTCATCGCCTTCCTCCTATTTTACCTTTTAGGGTATTCATGCCCAAGGACGTAACCGTCGCCCTCTTCATGTCTCACAATTTCTCTATATTGAATCATTATTAATAGAGTTAGTTTTCCTAACCATGCTTCTCAATTCATAACATGTGTCAATTCATTATGTTCCTCGCCGTACAATACAAGACGAGTCCATGTCATAGTTTCATATGTGATAATCATATAATATCAGTTCAACATAGATATATATATATTGCGGCAAAACAATCAATTTTAATTCTATAAAAAAACCTCACAAAAATGAGTAATAGAATCCCTACCTTTCAAGCTTATCAACAGTCTCTTAATCCTGGAATCAATTAACGTTAGCTCCATACTCCCTTGATCTTGAACTCCAAGCAAAACAGATCCAGTTGTATCTCGCTGTATCTACGAAGCATCCTCTGTAGTGCTCCTCGAGCGACTATGAATGGCTAGGAATGCTTCCTGGAGATCATACATTCTTGAAAACATCATTCTGGACTCCGATACTGCTGTTTGAATCGCCTCGATTCGCGTGCAGTTGGTACCGGATGATTTTCATTGGAGTAGAATTTGCTCAAACGGAGGTCACCATTGCATCCAGAGCATCGAAACGAGTCAGGAGGCGGTCTCGGATCTTCGATCGGAGGTCCGGATCACAAAATTCCAATTTAGCCTTTGACTGGCCGTTGACCGGCGTTGACCGGCGTTGACCGACTTTGACCGGCGTTGACCGGCGTTGATCGGGGTCCGTTGGCAGCTGGGCTCGGGCCTACCCCCCCTAAATCGACCCTTCTGAGTCCAATGGCGGGGTCAATTTCACCCAATTCTGCCTCTAACATAGCGGGTCGTGAAGTACAACGTCGGTAGAAATGGATGAGCTCCGATCTTGATTCTCCGACGATGGAAACCTGAAATTGGCTGAGGGCTTTTGCTACCCATCCTCCTATGAGCATTTCCCCTCATCAAATTTGAAGAAACGTGGCTGGGAAGAGCCAAAACGAAGGCTCCCGCGGCGGTTGACGGCGGCGTTGGCCGTTCTCCGGCAAAACCGGCTCCTTCCGTGCAATTGATCGAGGGGTTTTACTCCCCTTGATCCTCTGAACTCATTGGGAGGGGTGGTGTCAGTCACCTCCTCCGGCAAGGCGGAGTTCCACCACGGGGGCGGCGGTGCACGGCGGCAATAGGCGGGCAGAGCAATCCGGCGGTTGTTGAGCTGCCACCAAGGGTGGGTTTTGTTCCTCTCATCACGGTGGTCGTGTAGGAACAAGAATCACGTCGATCGGATGTCGGACGGCGAAGATATCTCGTCAGAAAGAAATGGGTTTTGCCGCCACTTTGGGCGGCGCGTGTGGTCTCCTCCGGCGGCGTTTTGGGCGGCACGGCACCTCGTTGGACTCAGCTCGTCGAGAGCTTTCCATTGGTGCGGGAGGTGTCGAAAACGGATGCCGAAATCTCAAACGATCTTTGAGGAGAGAGAGAGAATTTTTTTAGAGAGAGAAAGTAGAGAGAGAGAGAGTTTCGAATTATGAAAGATTTTCTGATTTTTTTATATATATACTAGGTAATTAATCTAATTACATTCACAAACCCACAATGAGATTAATTATCTTACAATTAATATATATATTGTAACACCCTAATTTTTAATTTAGTGTAATTAGTGTGAAAAAAATGAATTAGTGTACCATAATGTAAGTCTAAACTTAATTTAACCATTTCGTAATATTTCCCAATTAGTCTTACTTTTAATTATTTTTAATCACTCCTTATTTTTTTTATTTCTAATTTTGAATTTTCAAAACAAAACAATTTGTTAAATATCTAATATGCCCCTTTTTAGGAAACCATGTGTTGGAACATGATTTTCACTCTGCAAAACCACATTTTTCTCTATTTAAATCTCTCTCTCCCTCCCTTTCTCTCACTCTCTCTCAGCATACTCTCTCGCCCTTCCTCTCTCTCTGCGTTTCTTCCATCTTTCCCTCTCTCTTTTATTCAAAAATTTTTTGAATCCAAGCTTTGAATCTTAGCTGGATTGGAGGTCTAGGAACTCGATTGAGCTTCCACAAACTTGTTTTAAAGCTTCGATTCGAGGTCATTTGTGGTTCCATGGAACTAACATATAGCGGAGCGGGACTACGGTGGTGAGCACCGATGCAGAATATCGATGTAGGACTTCTAACCCTTTCTTGGTAGTCAAGTTTTTAATGGTTTTGGCCTTAAAGATTCTTTCAAAATATTTTCGATAAATGACAAAATGTTTTAAATATTTTCAAAAGGGGGCCTTTGGCCACAAAAAGATTTCTTGCCAAATGATCTATTTCAAATTGATTTTTAAGGAATGATTAAAATGGATTTCTTAGTATTTTTCATTCCTTATTTAAGAATGAATGTTCATAATAAACCAAATAATGAATATAAATGAGAATACTTAGTAAGAAAAGACCTGAATAATGACATAATACTAGACGCGTTATAAATACCCTCCGGAATGAAGCAATAGAGCATGATGCCATGTACAGAGATCGGGTTGTGGGGAGCGCGACCTTGAGGGCAAGTCTCGAAACCCAGCTAGGCCACCCAGGTGGTAATACCATGGCTTTGCCAAAGAACAAATAATAAAATATAATTCCAGATGTATAGGAATTTTAAAGGTAAGGATGAAATTAATATGTTTTATTCATGTTTATGAAATTTTATAAATTATTTTTAAATATGAAGATTTATGTTTAGAACTAATGTTTTTCTAAACCTAGTCCTACTGAGCCTTCCGCTTACATTTTTTTATTTGTTTTAAAACCCTTTCCCCCTAGGTGAATTGCAGCTTACGACCGACATGAAGACAACAGAGCAAATAAGTGAGTCGTAGGAATACTGTTTTAGGTTATTGCTTTATTTAGATCAAGGCATGTACTATTTAAATGTTTATCTCTCGTATTGGACTGTGATTGTAATATTTTATTATCAAACCATGTGTGTGTACTAATGTGGGTCTAATGGGGCCCAGCTTGTGTTTAACTGTCTTTAATATTTTACTTTCTAATTACTGTTTCAAAAATAACGATAATTTTTTAAAACTATTTTGAACTATCACGTTTTTTAAAATAATCCAAAACGTTTCGTTGGTGATTTTCATCAAAAATTTTGGTTTAATTAACTTGATTAACCCACCACGTCACTAACTGTACTTTGGGACGTGACATATATATAGACATACACACATACATATATTGTTATTTTGGAATTGATTGGCATATGCCTTTTTCATTTTTTGTTAGACGTTAGCTTGTTTATTAGATTTCAATGCCTTATGCATACTTCGTTTGTCTCAAGGGGACCATCTTAGCTTAATTGGGAAGCAAAATACAAGTACCGAAAGGACCTTCAAACTCTAGCTTTAAGGTCGATTTGAGAAATTCATGACTTTATATTAAGACATAATTGACCATAAGTATTTTAGGTTAGGGTTAGGCAAATAAGTATTACTTGAGGGTATTTTGTCCTTTTTAGTTACGAAAAGTGTGTGAATTAAAAGAAGAAAAAAATAAATGATAAAACACAACAATAATAATAATAAAGAAGTGGCATACTACCTAATTTACTTCTAGCTCTAAGCCATTCATCAATCGATCGACTTCTTATTTGAGTACTTCTAGAAAAATTAAAAAAGGAAGGAAATATGATATTTCATCCAATGACATGGAATAGGAGCTTAAAGAATATTTGGCAAAATCAACTCTAATAAAAACTTTTGATTGCTACAGTGTAAAACTCTAACATGTTATAATAATCAGAAGAAAATAAAACTATAGTATAAAGCGCTCACATGTTATAGTTTTCAGTTCAAAAGTTTCAGTTTTAACTACCCTTTTCAAATTCGTTATTAATATGCATAAATTGAAAAATCAAATTTATATCACCACTAGCTAGAAAGTTCTCGGATGCAATTAGGGAATGGTTTGCATCGGAAAAAATTCCAATGCCAAAGTGGTAGGCTTCCTAACGGCCTATAGGCGTCAAGAATACTCTCTGAAAAACGCTTTGGACACATATAACACATTTTTGCCGTCAATTTTTACAACAAACAATGTTTTAGGTAAAAAAAAAAAAACTACATAAATAAAACTAATCATTATAATGTTAAAAGATAGAAAAAATAAATTTAAATTTATGCTGCTAAATTACAATAATTAATAATAAAAGTCCGATTTATGTATTTACTTAGACATGTAAGGAGACAATGATCAATTACGTATTCAAGTTGGCATGCATACATTTAGAGCAAATGTCAATTAATATCATCAATTACTCATTGCAAAGATGTTGTAATGTTAATGCTTTTTTTGTCGCATCATTGAAGATAGATTCTAGGCAGTTATATAAAAGTAAGATATTATTGCAGCCAAAAAAATAAAAGGTACGATATCATGAAAAAGAAAAACCAATACTGAGCGTGTGATATGACTCAGAACATGCATAAATGGTATTTATTGCGTTAGTGCAAGAAGTTATTGTAAAGGAGATTCAAATCATAGTTTAATTTTGATGTCTTAAATAGTATTTAATTAATTTTTTTATGATATATTATTTAAAAAATTTAAAATAATATTTAATTGACTTTTATATATTTTTTATTAAATGATATATTATAATATAATTAGTTGAATACTATTTATGACAAAAAAAATTAGACGTGAACAAAAGACGGATCAAAAAGGGTCAAGATAAACTTTTGGTGACTCTTGGAGAGGAAGAAAAATAATATACTTTTGGCAGACAAGTGAAACTACGACACACAAACAGGCGCCAAACCACTAGCTAAAAGTAGTTCTTGAAAGCAGTAGAACGACCATGCTGTTTTAGGACGTTGTTTTTGATGGACTTTGCAATGGCAACAATGGTCTACACGTTTGAACCCCACATACCCACTAACACTTAATATTTCTGTGTAATGAGTCCAAATGTCCTTTCTGACCTCCCCCTTATAATTATTTATGTATAAAGCCAATTTCACAAAAATAAAAAATAAAAAAAGACAGCCAAAAGATGAAATTTATGTCCTTTTTTCTTTTGGGCTTCAACCAATCAATCTGGTGCCTTTCGAGGAAGGTAAACCATTAGCCAAGTAGTAATGTGGGAACGTGCCGTCATATTTATGTATGCCAATGAAGAAAAAAATTGTAAAACATCTTTAATTAAATCAAGAAATTAACTAAATCCTGGCATTTTTGCATCAATGGAGAAATATCCTATTCTTTTAGGAGTCAATAATCAATATTTAATAACATAAAAACCATCGTCTAATGACGTATTTGCAAATCACTTGGTGCGCCAGACTCACCTTTGACAGATTAAATCATCATCTAAGAAAGCGACATATATAACATCGCTCAATAAGACAACTGTTTCTTCTACTGTAGTCTCATCATTTAATGACGATTTAAAATCGTTGTTAAATCTGTCATTTGTTCTAGTGAAAGGAGTAAAAAGCTTGTGATTGTTAAGAAATAACCACGCTCTAATTCTATAAAATTAAGGACAAGGATAAATTGCAGAAGAAAATAAAATTGGAGGCATCAAATTTTATATAGGTTCGTCCAAAATTAGACTACGTCCTATTTCTATCTTACAGATTCCACTATGATGAAGATGATGAGTACTAATTACAAGGGAATTCTCACACACCTAAATTGTGTTTTTTCTCACTCTCACAATCTCTCTCACTATGTGTTTTCAGCCCTCACTATTGTCTAACACTCACATAAGAAAAAGAACCCCAACCTTCCTATTTATAAGTTTACAAGGAAATGGAAACAAAAAACCACAAAACAACATTTACACATCTTCAGCATCGCTTGCCAGACCAACATGCACTGTCGCGTCTTTGCCTCGATGCTACCGTGCGAAATTATGTTCGCTTCAAATTCTTCTTGTGCGCACATGGCCATGCCATATCCCGGTGCCCTAGCTCGTCCATTGGCTTGGTATACACCCAAGCATTTTCCTAGCGCTAAAGCGTGTATCTACTGCCTCATATTCGTTTCTCTTCCTTTTTCTTGCTACATTGATTTGGTTTCACACATATACTTAACAATCTCCCACTTGAAGACTAATCAATTGTCACGTCTCCATTGCAACGGCAACAACTCATCATTCCTTATGGAGAAGTCCAACTAAAGTTGCACATAAACTTAGTTTCTCGATTGGAACATTTTAGTGAACATGTTTGCTAGATTTTGACTTTCAAGAATCTTCTCAAGCACCAACACTCTATCTTCTAGAGCTGATCTGATGTAGTGATAGCGTACTTATACATGCTTCGTCCTAGCATGATAAACAAGATTTTTTCCTAAATGAATGGTGCTTTGACTGTCACAATACAATACACTCTTTTTCTGCTTATGACCAAATTCTTTCAAGAATGACTACAACTAAACCATCTCTTTACTAGCTTCAGTTATAGCAATATACTCAGCCTTGGTAGTGAAAAGAGCTACAATCTTCTACAGCTTCAAAACCCAACTAACCGTCGTATCACCCAAAGTGTAAACATACCCGGTTGTACTCTTTTTGCCATCAACATCTCCTATCATGTTAGCATCTACATAACCCTATAATCTCAAGTATGACTTCTTGAAACACAGAACCAAACTGACATTGCTTCTCGAATACCTGAAAATCCATTTTACTTCCTTCAAATGCTACTTGCTTGGTTTACTCATGTACCTACTCATAACTCTCACTACATGTGCAATGTCCGGTCTAATACACACCATGGTATACACAAGACTGGCTATAGTGGAAGCATGAGGCACTTTAGCCTTATGGGCTCGCTCCTGTTCAGCTGTAGATGATTGCTCCATTGACTAATTAATCAGTTTCCATTTGCACCTGCTAAGCACCTTCTTCACGTACTCTTCATGTGACAGCTTTAAAACATAACTATCCCTAGTAATGGATAATTAATTAATACTTCTTCACTTGCTAAGCCATTAATGAAGATATTATTAATATTTGTTTTCTGATATTTTAGGTGGTGAAGACGAGACCTAAAATGATTCAGACAAAATAATTAGTAATTTCTTTTGAGAACGGAATAATATTTGACTTGTTTGACGTGATCATAACAAACTAAAATTAAATCCCGCTCGTGAGAAGGGCATTAAAGATCAATTATCCCATTCTTTAAACTTTTAGATTTGTTCTTACAAAATGTCACAAAATTTGATAAAAATTAAGGGAACGTATTTCTTAAGATTTTCTTAATACCGATTAGCAGAGAAGCCATGAACGTCGTTGGTCATTGTTATGAAAGTAATTTCACGTCTCTAATATTAAAGTAATTTCAATCTTCTCGTTGGAGAGAAAAAAGGAAACAACAACCAACTCTTTTTCATATTGTCAAAATTAAAATGGAAACCGAAAATTTAACCAAAAAGAAAAGGCAAAACAGTAAACAGATTCTATCCACAATTATAGTCGGCTAAGACTCACAAGTTTTTTGTGACATATAATTAATGTGAAGGACTTACAAAGCCGTAAGTAATTAGCAATAGTATAATTTTTCGTGAATCTCATGACTTTGACGATCAAGCTGTTCAATCTTATAGAGATTGTTACACGCAAAAGAAAAGACTTTGAAGTACGGTTTTACTAATGAGATCATAATGTTTAGAAGAAATGTGAATAGTTGAAATTGATTGTTGCTGTTGTTCTTCGTTTTTATCTTTTTATATATATATATATATATATAGGGATTAAGGATTGAACTCTTCATCTTATAACAAAGTCGGGTGTGGATCTACCGCTAATTTATACCTACAATCACGAAATTGTTTGTTATTAATAGAACCGAAGAAATAAACCTATCTTAAATTTTAATTGTTTTAGCACTTGTTTAATTCAAAAACTAGTTATGAAAATGTTTAGATAATCTAAAAGAGGAGTTTTAACTCTTTAAAAGCTTCCAGTCAAATTACAAAATATAGTTTCCTAAAAACACTAGTCTGAAGAGACTTGAAAATTGTATAAAAATTTTATTTTGACATTATAAACTTCATTATGATATTTTATTGCTTATTAGATAAGATAATTTAAACTCATATTGACTTCTTAAGCTCTTTTAATGAAAATATCACTTTGAACTCTTGGAAAAAAAAAAAAATCTTCCAAACAGTTACTTAAAAGGAAAGAGAAACTATTTGTTCTCATGCACAATTAACAGCAAAAACAAAACCTCTTTCATACGGCCACGATTGGTAATAATATGTTTGGCAACAGCAAAATTAATTCAAACCGTACCTTTTAAACATCATATGAAAATTTCTATTAAAAAATCTAGAAGTTAGCTTGATCATGCTTTATTTGAGAAATACGTTAAAAAAAAAGTTTAGCTTGTTATAATATAAAACTTTTATATACTTTAATAATTTACTATAATATTAAATTTTAAAATACATATATTAAAATAATTTATTACAATATAAAACTGTTTTATATTATAACGTGTATATTTTAAGTTCTAGTTATAATTGATCTTTCAAACCAACCTGGGTCATCAGATTGATTCAGAATCGACTCATTTAGATATGGATAATTAATTAATACTTCCCCACTCTTCCACGCGGCTTATCTCCAAACGACATAAACGCCTTCAATCCTATCGACAAACCAAATCCATATCAAGCACCAATCAGGGCCTAATCACGACTTACATCACGGACTCTTGTATTGCCACGTGCAACCCTACGTGTTGCCGTTTCATCACCAGTCAAAGATTCAGAATTTCAACACGTACGTGATCTACCAATATATCATCATTATCATATTCATGATCAGCTTTGTATCTTCAATCAACTAATTCAATATAACCCCCAAGACAATGACAAATCTTATCACTGCCGACATCTAAGAACACGTGTCATAGTCAAGAAACCACCATGTGTCCATGAGCATGAACGTGGAAAGTTTAGTGTAACCTTCTCCTTAGTTCGTGTAAGAACCTGTTGACATGCACGTTGAAACTCCTCACTTGTTTGTAATTATTCAGGAAAAAATAAATAAATAAATAACAATTTCTTTTTTCTATATAAATCCCATCACATAGATCGGTTAACACTCAAATTACTAAGATACTTGGAAGAAGATTTTGCGTTGGCTTTAGATATTTCGTATATTGTTTTGCTTTGAAAGAAAAAAAAAATGGCACATTCCCAAAACCAGTACGTCCCACCACCCCAAACCGACGAGTACGGAAACCCGATTCGCCAAACTGATGAGTACGGAAACCCCATTCATCATGGCGGCGCCGCCGTCGGAACCGGGTATGGAACCGGAATCAGCACCGCCACTGGTCAGGAAGGACATAAGCTTCATCGCTCTGGAAGTGGAAGCTCAAGCTCAGTAAGTGGCAGTATATACATGCCTTTCTTTTGCACTCACTTGTAACCAAGTGAATTAACGTACGTATATAGTTGTAGTTTTTTTCCTTTTTACCTGTTTAGAATTTTATCTGTTTAGAATTACTGTTTGGCTAGCGTAATTATAATTAGAGGTTTGATTTGTTTATAGAGAATTTTTTTTTGTAAGGAAATTTTTTTTTTGTTACAATAAATACATGACTATTATTTTAATCTTTAAATTTATTTTTTTAACTTTTTTTTGTTAATGTTTTCAAGTTTCGTGTCCCGCGTGTTAAATTTTCAATCGTATACCAGACCTTCTTAAAAAATAACTGAATAATTTAAGCATCTGTTAGATATAGAAACATATATCTTTTAACAAATATTGGCAAACATATTTTATTTAGAAAAAGTGGTATACTGAATCTTAGATTAGGCTTTTGGGGGAAAAAAAAAGTGAAACGGGTAGTACTAAAAAAAAATAAATTCTCTTACTTGTTATTATAAATTCATGATAGTTTTGGTTTGAATGGTTATTAACATTGTTGGGGTGGGATACATATGCAAAAGTCGGTGGGGGACCCTTTTTTATGGAACCTGCATTTTATTAAAGGTTATTCTTTTTCTTCTTATTTGACAAAACACAATTATAATTAACTTATAAATCTATTTTCATTCCTTAAAAAAAAAAAAAACACTATCCTCATTAAAAAATAGAAACCTAAATCAACTAACAGCATATTATTTCTTTCATTAAAATTACCATACAAATTTTTTATAACATGGTCCTAGTGGGGAAAAAAAAAGGTTTCTGACTATGTTCAATCATTATGTGCAGTCGTCGGAGGATGATGGGCAAGGAGGAAGAAGGAAGAAGGGGCTGAAGGAGAAGATAAAGGAGAAGCTGCCTGGGACCCACAAGGAACATGATCGCCAAACCCACGCAACCGCCACCACCACTCCTCTCGGAGGCGGTCACCACGTGCCAGTCACGGGAGAGCATGAGGGACAGCACGAGAAGAAGGGGATTATGGAGAAGATCAAGGAGAAGCTTCCTGGCCATCAAGAGCATGAACATCATTAGCTAGTTGCGTCGATGCATGGACTTATGATATAATATTATATATAATATTATTACTACTATATTGGGGGTTTATATTGATATCTATTTGTGTATCTGTTTGTGTTTTTTAAAAGTATTGTAATGTTGGGGTTTATAGTTTCATCTCGATGTATAATAAATTGATGATGTGCATTGCTCTATGTAAAGTGCACATCTTGCTGTGTGTGTGCAATAGTATGTATGCGTAATTAATATGTTGTGCTAAGTTTTTTTTTTTTTTTTTTTTTTTTGTTTTTTGAAATAAGCATGTATATGCTATGCCTATAGGATTAAACACACACGGTTCTAGAGTAGAAACCATTAAACCCAAAAACGACGAGAAAATCTTACACTAGCAGGAAGCGACGACAATAACAGTAAACGACAACATCACGAAAACGACAATGAGGGAAGGGGACAGTTTATGAAAACGACAATAACTTGACAAAAGATAACAAAAGAACGGAAAGAAAAAGCCGCTAATTTTTAGGAGATACGAAGATGTTTATTTAAAAACCAAAGAAACCTGAAAGCAAATCAACATTGGACGACGATAAGAGTCTAGAAAACGACAAAGGGTAAATGATAAATGAAAACCTGCATGAGCTGTGAAAACGAAAAACGAAAAGAGAGCTTGGGAAAAGGAACTAATCAAGACAAAGGTTGTCAAACTCGGATTTACAAGAAAGGGTATCCTTTGTAGAACGACAACAAATTTCAAAAACGATATAGCCGAAACCTACAAGAAATGATATCGTTTATAGAACGACAACAAACCTTAACAACGAAAAAAAAACAAAAAAGAGACACGACTTGGGCTCTTGGAGAAAGGACAACAACATAAAATTCCCAACTACCCTGGTGAAGGGGGAAAAAAAAGAAATTAACTAGAAAACAACAACTAACATTAAAAACTAAATTGAACGACATCGAAGAAAAACGAATCCGGTTTCAAATCTTTCTTGCAGTGACATACATTTTCTTTATAGCGTTAGATACACAAAATCCACTAAAAGAACGGAATTAAAGGTTGCTCATAATGGGTTTTCATGGAATTAATTTCCAATCTAATGCTTCAACGATGTTAGTGTGTGTATATATATATATATATAATTGTATTGGTGTATTGGGTTAAGGTGATTCGAAGTTTACAGCTTGTGATTTAGTTAGGCTTGGTATCAATATCATTAGGATATACTGGCAAACTACAAATAGGCACGTGTAAGTTTTCTTTCCTAGTACGTTACTAAGTGTCTTAAATTGTTCAATCTTTTGCTTTCCCTCTTTGTCCATCCCTTTTACTTATTAGGGTGTTTAAATTAATGGTTTAAACTTAAATAGACGAAAGTTCACATATGCTATATTGTAAAACAAAAATAAGCTATAGTGTAAACCTTTTACTTGCTACACTCCCATGTTTATCATGAGATTTAGCATGCGAGATTAAGAAAAAAGAACATATTAATAAAATATTTCTTTAGCATGAGAAGATAAATCTCCATGCCACCGAAAAAAATTTTATAGATCGAATTGTCAAGAATTAGAAATATATTTGATTAACGTCCATGCTGATCAATAAAAGTGTTAAAACACTACCGATGTGGCTTGGATCCGACGTAAAAATGAAATTCATGCTGAATATGGTAACTTTTTCTTTTCTGCACAACATCACTTTGTCCTGAGAATGGTAGGTTCATGTCACCATATCTATATCTATATATGTATGTGTATATTAATATCTATATCCTCTATCCTCTGTGTGTGTGTGTTTTTTTGGCCTTTTTTTTTTTATATTTTTTTATACGAATGCGTTTGTGGGTGGCATGCTAAGTGTTGTGGAACCTTATTAATAAGGTTTACTTCTTTATGTTTGGTGCATAACATCCAACGTGTGTGATAGTATTTGTGCACTTAATTAATATGTTGTGCCAAGTTTTTTAGTGTGTGTGTGTTATTATTGTTGCTGTTGTTGTTGTTGTTGTTTTGAGATAAGCATTTGCTATTCTAAGGCCCGCGAGAATATACCGAATTTATGGTTTACCAAAAGTAATCCCTTTAAGATGGGCAATATGTTTTTTGTTTCTTGTTGATCTTCATTCCCTTCCGATCAATTGACGGTTGGATTATCATAAGTCCCTGAGTGAGTGATTGCTTGGAGATTGGAGAGAACTGAGAAATGTGTTTGATTTAAGTCGAAAGGGTCCAAATTGGCAGGACAAGGGCATGGGAAAGTGAAGAGGAAAAACGACAAGCACCTCAAAGAATTATGATGTTAAACTAAAAAACGACAATAGGCTTAAGAAACGACAACAAATTGTAAAAGACGTGGCATTTGCAAACGTAGTTCAAAATGCAAAATTCCAGCCCTGTCCTTTAAACGAGTCATCTGCATCTCACATGATCATTTTCTGTTTCAATTTTAATGGACGTTTATGATTAAGACTTAATTATCACATTTAGCTGGACTTAGATACTCACTTGTCACAAAAAATATTTAAAGATCACATTGTAAAAAAGAAAAAAAAAACAAACAAAAGAAAACAAAAAATTTAAGAAACGTCAAAAAGCCAACATTTATGTGACATTTTACATAGGGACCTTTTTATACGGTGATCTTGAGGATAGGAATAGAAATTTGCAAGATTCCTATGTTTCGTATAAGAATTGAAGTTATTACATTCTTGAGAAAGTGAATCTCATGAGATTTACATTATCTCATTTTAAAGTAATGTAGAACTTATCTAACATTATGATATTCATAAGGAAATCTGACCTATGCTTTTGTTCCTCTTCTTGAGAGAAAAATACAAAGAGAAAAACTTCAGGGTTTTCTTCATATTGATTTATGCAATTAGAAAATCAAAGCAAGTCAAGAAAATTTCAATTTCAGATTTATTTGATATTGATTTTGGTGTTTATATTTGCTAATCTCTTTTAATTAGTTTAGTGCATAATGTGTTCACTCATCTAATTCAATCAGTAGCAACTTATAGTCAAGAAAACTTTTGATGACGGGATTTAGCCAATAAAGTCAAGTCACAGCATGCTGAAGGTATATTTGACAAGCCTAAAGATCTTGAGATAATTAGGGAAAGTACCACACAAAATAGATGTGGATCGACTTATGCCATTATCTGTTTCAAAACATGCCACACCAGCTAACCTTTTTATTTACTGTAGGGACTATTTTACCTTTCAGTTTATTAGGTTCCATCTTCTTTTTTCTCCTCCTTTCTTTTTCTTTTCACTGTCGCATAGGAGAGTCTCCAGCCTCGGCAACAACTCCGGTGACGCTGCTGTCCCCGCACGACTTTGGCTGATGCTTTACTCTACAATGACGATGTCTCCCTCTACGACTCTAGCAGCTTCTCCCGGTGTAGATCGCAGCTTCCCCCTCCCAACTCTGGCAGCTTTTCCCAGCGTAGATCGCAGCTTCTCCCTCGACTCCGATAGCTTTGCTCGATTTCAGCCTTGCGACTCTGACTGCAACTTTCAACAGCTTCTCCTGGTGCAACTTCTGTGATCCTTGCTTGCAGACGGCTCCGACAATCTAGCAAGAGAGGCCTAATGCCTCCACCGAAGATGCTCATCGAACCCGAGCCTCCATCGGAGAGCATATCTCTGCCAAGCCGACACGCCTCCCATCTTCCAATGGTTTACTTTGTAGAGATGTCAAGATTTTCTCTTTTTTTTTTGTTTTTAATTTTTTTATTATTTTTTTGGAAGAGATTTGAGGGTAAATTTGGCACTCTAATAATAATATGATGACTTAATTGTGGTATTCTCACAAATAATTTTTCTTCTGGCACAAATCAAACTACGCATTAAGTTTGTGGTGTTTCTATAGAGCTCCCAAGGATCTTTTGGTCATGGGATTTAGCCAAAGGAGTTGAGAAACAAGTGCATCAAATTTATATTATTTTTAAAATAAGTAAATATAATTTTAATTTAAAAATAAAAAATTAAATATTATATTAAAATTATTTTTACAATTTTTACTTAAAAAAATATAAAAATATTTTTAAAAACTATCAAAACAATAACAAAACAAGAGCTTTTAAATAATGAATACCATGGAAACTACATAAATTTAAAATAAAAAATAAAAAATAAAAAATAAAAATAAAACAAACAAACAAACAAAACTTCAGCTTCTGTTCAGCCCCACCAATACCCAAACGCGTCCAATCCCTACCATCGCTGAAACCAACCTCGCGGGCGTCCGTCGCGCGAACCCAGCCTTTCTTTTTTAGGGTTTTTTTTTCCTTTTTTGTCCCTGAGGGATTTTTGGTGAGAAATCATGTTTGCGACAGCAATAAGGTACATGGCGAAGAAAGGGAAGCCGGAGATGAAACCCATTGAGCTGAAAACACCACCAGAGCAGACCCAAACCATCACCAGAGTCATCTTCGACATCGTTAAGGATCATGGACCTCTCACCATTGCCCAAACCTGGGATCACGTTAAGGTAACTTTTTTTTTTGGGGGCTTTTCAATCAAATTCTCTTATTGCCCATATACAGACGTACACTAAAAAGAAAGATTTTGTATACTTTCAATCTTCAAAATTCATTTTCGGCGTCTTGATGACATTTGGTTGTGGGGTTTTCGGTTGTGTATAAAATCTTTTTTTTTTTTGGTTCGTATACTTGGTGTGATTATTTAGTCCTACAGTCTCCTGGTGTTATGTTTATGGTAATTAGCTTTCTTTTTTTTTTTTTTTTTTGGTAAGGAAGAAATGGGATTCATGTTGTTATTGCAGGTGTATTTTCAGAAGTTAGAAATGTATCCATTGAGGCATATTTTGATGAATAAACAAAAGGAGAATTATTACCCATTTTGCTTCTGAGCTAATATTATCCATTTTTGCAGGAAGTTGGGTTGAGAGGATTAACGAGCAAGAGGCACATGAAAATAGTGTTGAGATGGATGAGGGAGAGACAGAAGCTAAGACTAATATGCAACCATGTTGGACCTCACAAGCAGTTCCTTTACACAACTTGGTTCACTAAACCCAACATCAAGCAGGCTAAGCCAGTGAATTCTCCACAACAGCCAAAACCCCCTTCAAATCTATGAGCTCTCACTATACTATGTTAGCTTATCCTGCATTCTCAAACCAGTAGAGGTGTTTCTTTTTTTTTTTTTTTTCTGTTTTTTGGGTAAGACAGTAAAAGTGTGTTTTACAACAATTAGAATGGACTTGTAGCCAGTGTAACCTTCGCTCTTGGGAACATGTATTTTCAAGGCTGTTTTTGTGAGTACATCAGTCGGCTATCTGTCACTCATTCTAACTAAATGAAAAACAAATAAACAACAAAAGAGCTGAAACCTGCCAATAGCATTTAGGAAAACAAATAGGGCGTTTGGATTACCGGTTATCGTAGCAATTCAAATTCTGTGATAGAAAAACTGTTACAAAATTAATTTGAACTAGTAATTTTTTCAGTTTGAACCAATAAACCAAATATCACAAAGCTATAATGCCAAAAGTCACAGCCAATATTACTTAAAACCATTAAACGAGTTAAAAGGATTGTCACTGTGGAGTAGAGATTACTTGTAATTCTAGATTTCTAAATATCAAAAAAGACCGAGGATTACAATGCCTAGTTAGTCCACGGTATGCCAGCAAAAATTTTGCGTAACTCGTATAGTTACATCAACCCTATCAACAGGCTACCATCTCTCTTTCTATTATGTACATGATGTACAACCCTTTTGTGTACCAGATAAAAGTAGCCGACTTAAGAGGAAATCTGCCACCGTAATGGAAAAATCGACTCCTCCGTCAAGCTACAAGTGCTTCCCGGGTTGAAATTTATCGCAGTCGCCACAAATAGAGCGCTGGGTTAAGAGTCTGAGTGGCTCTTCGACCTGCTCAGGACTTCCTTCAGGACCGTGGCAATTCTGCCCGCCATGTGGTGTTCTAAGAACCTGTCTCTCACCCTTTGGTAGCCTCTCTTCCCCATTGTAAGCCTCCTTTCAACATGAGTTGCAAGCTTGACGATATTTTTTGCAAGAGGAGTTACCCCTTCTTTCCCGGCTGGATGTAAAAAGCCTGTTGTTCCATTGACGACAATCTCTGTGGTACCGCCTGCGGCCGTTCCCTGATGATTGTTTTCATTTGTTAAAGAGAAACGGAATTTTCAAGCAAAATCAAGAGATAAAACCAACCGATATCAGTTTCGGAGAAACAATAACAGAGGTGGTAACCTGGGATATCCATTACCAGTACAGGCAGCTGAAACGCCATAGCTTCAATAGTTATCCTCCCAAAGCATTCACCTCGGCCCTAGATGGAAGGAACGTTAAATAATTATGAGGAGATGATGATACTTATTGTAAGGATTAAAAAAGATGCCACGGGAAGGGCACAACCCACCTGAGAATTCTGAACAAGAACATCAATTGCCGCTAAATAAGGAGCAACTGTCAAAGTTTTGTTCACAAAGTGAACACGATCTTGAATTTTCTTCTGCATCACATAGTTGCGAAGTTCCGATTCAAACTTGGTCTGAGCAGTTATGTCACTTCCCACAATTACAGCATGCATTGTTGGCACTTGCAGTTTCTTCTCTTGAATTATTTGCAAACTCTCGTAGAAGGAACGCAGAAATAGATCCTGGCCTTTACCACGGGAAACACCTGTAATCACAAAGAGCACTGTAAGGCACACGCGAGACATCTGCACGCAAACAGTTTACTGTAATTTCAATGTTCCAGTTCTAAGCATCATTTCAGATCAGTAGAAGGATACTGCAGGTGTTTCGATAGGTCTTTAACCGACATTAATGTCAAATAATATAAAAAAGGACATGAAAAATAAAAAACAGAAAAGGCAGAAAACAGAGCATACTATGGGAAGGTATTTCAACCATATAACCTTTACTGCAGAGTAATTACACTTAACAACACGGTTCGTACCTCAAACGCTCTTTAATTCAAAGCAACCTTACAAGTGTCTCTATCAATCATCAATGTAGTAGAAGCAGCTGCTATGGAAAAATGCAAATGAAAAGAAATTATTTCATCAGTTCAGAATACATACTATTTATGATGGCAAATAGTATATCTTCACTTCGTACTCCAAGAGATTCCCGGACATGCTCACGCAAAACTCGTTTTGCTACACTGTCTTCGGCAACTTCCATTAGGTCCTTGCTATTTCCGAGGTGAACAACATAGGTCTCAGGCATTTTGATCCTTGAGAAAGAAAACAATCAAAATTTATTTCAAAGGAGGTAATAAGAGATTAAATGAAATGAGAAAAAAAACTAGGAGTAAGATTTGAAGGAAAAAATTACACCTGAGAGCATACTAACAGAAGAATAAATCATGGATAGAGAATATTACCCTAGGATGTCTACATCCTGGATTAGACAAAAATGCATTTACATTTTACACAATCTAAATCAAATACAGTTCAAATCCAAAATTGTTCAAGCCAACCTTAAACGCTCTCGAGTCCTATTCTTCCAATATTCAGCCGTTACATGTGAATCAATCATAGCACCCGCAACAAAAGGCAAATGCTTTACATAATCCAACTTGAAGTAATGCCCTCGCATTTCATGGATCCACCACAGGACTTTCGGGAGAACACGAGGAACATGGTCCTTAAGAATTACACCCAACCATTTCCCGGAGGCCGCAGTGTTTAAAACAACCAAGTCAGCTTTAAGAGCTGCATCCACAGCCTCTTGACCTCTTGCAGATAATACCTATCATACAAAAGAATATACTACAGAAACAGGGCAAAATCTTAATCTATAAACTTCCAACTATAAATGTAAACCCAAGAAATTCCACGCTTAACACACTATTACTTTACGTCATGACTAAGATCAAGAAAAAAGAAAACACAAATCTAAAAGGATAAGGCGTGTTTGAAACTCGACATCGGATATGAACAACCATAGGATTTGAGAAGTGTCCAAATCTGTTACCTGAACTCCTCGCGTCAACATCTTGTGCTCCAAACTGTAAATCACCTCATCTGTGTTGACTGGCATTTGGATTGTAATCCAAGAAACTTTCGCACCAACACTTCTTAACTGAAATGCAAGCTCCATTAACAACAGCGGTCCTCCTAGGCAAACCAACACCAAGATTTCAAGAGAGAAAGAGAATCAAACTGCGTAGCCACTATCACTTGTCCAACAAGACTAATTGTAAACTGCGAAATTCATAAAACTAAACAATTTTAAGCAAACAAGACTAATGAAAAGAATCGACTTTTTCGCGCCAACAATTTATCAAACTGAAAATCAACAAAATCGCCAAACCGAGATCGATCGAGAGAGTACCGGAAAGAGAGAGCTCGTGAGATACCAAAAGGACCGGCTTGGATTTCATGAAGCCGAGCGGGCTCGAAGCTGTTCCGAAGATCGAACCAGTGCCGCCGCCTCCAGCAACGGAGACGACGGAGGGGACTGTGGTCGGCGGCCGCGTCTTGTCGACGACGTCGAGGCTCCGATCGCAGGTGTCGAAGGCGGCTCTGATGAAGAAGGCGATCAAGGTGGAGGCGGAGAGCATGACGAGGAAAGCCAGGAGCCACCGCTTCTGCGACGTGACCCACCCGACAGCGGAGGAGGAGTGCTGCTTCGCCATCTCCGAGGAAGGAAGAATCTAGCTAGGAGGAGGAGGAGGTTCGTCGGCATTCCAAGGTTTGGATCTGGGAGTGAGAATGGAGAATTTCGGACATTTTTTTGGATCTTCTGTGAGAGAGGTTGGTTAGAGAGTAGAGGAAAAAGAATACATTTGTGCAAGGAAGTTCTTCTAAGGAAGGTTTTTCATTTGGAATTAGGAATTTTTTAAGGATGGTAATTATGATTAATGACTAAATTAGGTTTGAAGTTTTTTTATAATAAGTTGTTAGCGTAAAAATATCTAAAATATTATCTCAATTATAAATAGTATAAAATTTTTCTATATTATAATAAAAAAATTATTACAATATAAAATTTTTATATGTTATTATAAAAAAATTTTAACCCATAAAAACTACAGTCATGCGAAACACGTTATAAAATTTGGAAAGCTAAAACTGGCTCTAGATTTTAAAGTTTTTTTTTTTTCCTATCATGGATTTTAAAGGTTAGTATTGTGATTCATAATTATTCATTTATCTATTATTTTTTTCCCTTTGATATAACATAAAGTCGTCGTCTCCTTTTTTTTTTTTTCTTTTGAATGCATAGTAACATAAATCTTCTTTTTGGAGAAATACTTTCTTTTCTTCTTCTTTTTTTTTTTTTTTTTGGATAAACACTTTCTTACTTTACTTTTCTTTTCTTTTTTTTCTTTTTTTTTTTGTAACATAAAAGAAAAAGGAGAGGAAACGGAAGTAAAAGACAGGGAAAAAGATAACGATTAAGGAAAAAGAAAAAGGAAGTCGTTTTCGTCCTGGAACGACAAACAAATCTTCGAGACGACAAAAAGTATTGGTTTGAGTTTGAGGGTTGATTCAGAAAACGACAAAAAAGCTTTTAACGAATTACTACGGAAGTATTGAACGACGAGGCCACTCCATTGCTCACTGTATACTAGTTTGGTGTCGTTCCTAAAATTTTATAAATTCAAAGCCTCACTCTTAAATTTAGTTTTTTTTTTTAAAGTCACGATAAAAATGTAAAAATAGATTTAGCCAGCCTTACATAAATAATAAATTTATACAAGAAAGCAAAATATGAATTCTCCTTTCTTTCATGCTATCTTAAGCAAGTTAAGAGATGTTTAGGCTATTAGATTAAGAAAATAACAAAAAGAACGTCTTAAAAAGTAATGCATTCATATTTCATCAATATTTTTGAACTAGAAGAAAAAGTATTTATTATTGGCTCCATCACAATGACATGGTTATTTCGTTCATTAACAGAGTGTCTAGGAACACGTTTGGAATTGTAATTCTACAATAATTGTTTTTTACAATATTTTTTTACATGTTACAATATTTTTTATTCTAATTTATATTTATAGTTCTAACTACGTTTCTAATGGTCTTCTGAATAAAAGAAATCAACTTTATTTAGCAACATCATTAGAAGGGTGTTTGAAAAATGTTAGAATTGAAACATTGGAAATGACAACTAAAATATGTTAGAATTTTATGCTGTAATTTATTTTTTTGATCAGACTAACATATGAGAACTTTACACTCTAAAAATTAAAAGTTTTAGTTAAAACTGATTTAATCAAATATCTTATTATTAATTGTAACTATTATCATATAAAATTTTCACATGTTATAATATAAAATTTTTATATACTATAATATAAAAAAAATATGCTACCGTATTTTAGTTCACTGCACAGTCATAATAGAAACACAACCTCATGGATCTTTAGTTTACCCAAAAAAAGATTAAAAAAAAAAGTAATAGCTTTAACAACAACAACCTTGGAAACTAGAAACGACAACCCTTTCCAGATGGCTCAGGGAGAACGGCGCCATGACTATTCGAGCTTTCAGGTATTTTTCTTCTCTCTTTTCGATCACTGACCACTTTCCTTTGAAAAATTTATGAATTCTTATTTTGAAATCCAGTTCATACGAGCTTAATCAGCTCGAATCTACCTCTTGTTGTGTAAATTTTCTCAGGAATTTACGTTTTGTTTAATCGGAGTGCGAATCTCGATTTCTTTTTAGCTCTGATTTTAGCGAAATCGGTACAGATTTTTACTGACGCATCGATGTTAATTTGATGTTTGCAAAGCATCGCAAAAATGCAGAGATTTAGATGCCGAGTCGACTTGAATTCTTGGCGTTTCTGGATTTCAATCACGATAGGTAAACATTATTCTCTGTATTTTTTGCATAATTGCTTGGAATTTGCATTTAAATGTGTGTTTTTCAGTTCTTTTTTTTTTTTTTGGAAATTCTCAACTTCAGCTATAATATTACAGGCGCTCAAAGCCGCCTCAATTGTGGCACCGAGTTCCAATTGCTACGTTCTTGATAACTCAAGTCGCATTGTGGATTTTGTATCCTTGCATAATTATTTTTTTATTTTTGAAGTCATTAAAATTATTAAATTTATCTTCGTAATACATAGGATTGGACGTTTTTTTGTCTTTTTAGTTTAGCTTAATTGGAAGTTTACTTTGCCTTAACTGTGATCCAGACAAGTTGGCGTGGACAACCTTTTGAGTATGATGCTCAGGTAATTTCCCTTACATGATTAAAGATCATGAAGTTCAATGTGAGATTTGATACGGGCAAATGTTCTTATTGACATTTCATTGCATAATACAGGAGTCCGACTTGGTTGTTAGATTTTGTAAAGATATCGAAAGTAGATCAAAAACGGTAGACCATGTCCCCTTTTTCTCATGTGTTTTTTTTATTTCCTTTTCCCTAAAATCTAACTTGTTGCAATGGAGATCGAACACTAGTGTGTTGAATGTCTGACATAAAACCCTGAAAACAAATGTATATTATGCTTGTTTGTAGATTGATTCTTTCAGGAAAATAGAAGTGTCGGTTTATATAAATTTCACTTATTTCCATGTATTTGAGCACCTTTATCATAATTATGCAGGGATATGTAGATTTTGGTCGCTTTGATAGGTTTAACCACTTTGTTGCTGGTTCAGGACAAGTCGACTTTGTTCAAGTTAGCTCTTTTGGTTCTTAAGCAGTTATATTGAAGTGATTGTTGCATGCAATATGAGAACCTTATAGTTGTAATTGTCTCAGTTTCTCAATGTTCTAGGGGTTTTACAACGGTGACCTGGTTAACTGTGAGCATAGCTATGATAAACTGGGACGAACAGCACAGGTTCGTCCCAAGTCAAAGACACTGTACTGTCACCCCACCTCCCCTACACCCTTACAAAGAAGAGAGGATAGCGTGATACTGCTTTTCTAGAAAGTTCCCTACTTGTAAAATATTGGACCTATTGGTTTCTGTAAGCTCAAATTCGTCACTTTGTGTTGCTATTATTCAGGTAAACATAATATCACTTTGTGTTGCTATTATTTCAGGTAAACATAATATGTGGAACTTGTCCTAATGGACAATGTAAAGGTTTGTGTGTGCTTTCTTTTGGCAACTAGTTCCTTATGTTCATACTTTTTCTCTATATATCTTGTCTTGCCTCTGCATTCATAAATTGAGACTCGTTTATATTTTCTTTTTTTTTTCAGTTGGAGTTGGATGCATCTGCAGTGTCACTTACGAGTCCACTTGCTGGGCCTTTCAGAATTCCTTTTTTTCATTTATGTATGAATGATCACTTTATATTGACCATCAGGAGAGTTGTCTGCATGGTGGTTTGTTAAACAACATTACAGCTTACACAAAGCTACCTTCCTTAGTGCTCCTTAAAAATATAATGAAGTCTAGAAAGATCAGTTCTCAGGCTTCTATCTGTTGGCTTTGAGAACTAAATATAGTGAAAAACTAACGACGCTTTTACGCATATTCATGATTTTATGAACTTTCTAATTGGTGTTAGAAGGAACATAAAATTAAAGAATAAGTTAAATAGAATGAAAAGTTAAACACTTTCTGTAATTATTAACTTTGTTTTTGTTCCTAATCATCTCAGAGTTTTTGTCGAGCTTGCCATTCAATGTGAGAAACCAGGTCCACGGGTATTTAAGGGCTTCACTGTTGGATTCCATCCACGAACATGGGAAATTGTACGGACATGTTTTTCTTTTTAGTCATAGCTATTTAGTTTTTATACGTGCAAAAGTGAATATATAACCAAGAATCACATTGGTGAATATGCAGGTCTATGATGGTATGACTCAGCTGGGCTTTGAAAGGTCTCCCCAGGAGTTCAGGTATGAGATCTGGTGTTAAGTTTATTTTTGGTGTTCACCTTTTCTGCATTATTTCTGTGTCAATAAAATGTGATTTTTTGCTCCATATGTATTTAGTTCTCCGACCGATAGTTTGTGTATTTTTGCAGCTTCGCGACTGAACAAACTCATGTTGCCCTATACATGACTGCAATTGCTTCCCTTTCCACTTTGGTGCAGAAACCTATTGTTAAGGTAATTAAGTCCTCAAAAGTCTGGTGTTGGTAAATCTTTAAAAGCATTGAATGAGATGCTGATATCTAATCTTTGTTGAACGACCATTCTCAGACTTTTCCAGACAGTGGCTTGGAGGTTAGGGTATTAGGCTCAGGCGCATTTGGAAAACCTCCTACAACTTTGTCTCCTACGATTTTGGTTGTAGATTGGAGACAGATGATATCAGTGCTTGTAGCTCTATATATATCTTCTACCATTTGAATCTTATTATTATTTTTAAAATTTTCAGGTCTGAAGGCTCGTGATAGTCCATATGAAGTTAATATCACTATCCCAGTTAAGGGCCATGAGCCCGTTCAGTTCACTCTTAGAAAAATGTGTGGTAGGCTCGGATTCTAGCAGTTGCTTCCAAATAAGCTTATCGCTCGTCTAATAGTAGTGCAATCCACTGTTGAAACTTGAAAAGTCAATAACTTAGTTCAACAGCTATTGTAGGTGTGATAAATTGCTCTGTCTTTGACATGATAATGATTTTATTAGAGGTTAGTTAAATTGTGATTGTTGCTGCATATTTACCTTCTGGAATACGGGAATCATCCCAGACATTCCATTTGTTCTCCTAAATGTTTTTATTTAATTGTTTTAAATGGTGTGGATGATTAAAAATTTAGCAGTATTAATTCAAAGATCCTATATATATTCTACTTTAGTTAGCTCCATTGCCTCCAGTTGCCACATACGCCTAATTGGTTCTTTTGAATTTCATAGAATTCATGCAGGCTCAAGATGGAGATGCTACTAAAGGATGGGCTATATTTGGAGTTTTGTCCTGCATGTGCGGGAAGTTTCATAGATTTGTCCATTGGGAATTAATAACACAGAGTATTAATATTTGATGCAGGCTCCTTCCTCTTCCACAATGCAGACATTTCTTATCTGCATGATAGATTCTTTAACACCCTTACCTTAGTCTAGTTCTCGATTATGCATGTAAACTTGTTGCACTTTTTACCAATGGCATGACTTTTCAACTAAAATATTTTTTGTTGGCCGTTACAAGTGTCATCTAGTATTTTCTTTATTTTTATTTATTCTGAATTTTGGCGTCTGAATGAACTGGCTCTGGGCAGATTCTTAATCTTGTCAACACTGTTCTGTTGTGGTGGGTTTATTTATAAGACTCGAGTACAACGCCAGGTAGACAATCTTTTTCCTCCCTGGAGAACTCTTTCTCTTTGCTTCACAGCCATGGACAATGATATAAAATTATATCTGATTATTTGCAGCATGGAATAGATGCATTGCCCAGGATGACAGTTCTATCCGCCTGTTTAGAAACGGTAAGCACACTGCATTATTATGAGAAAAACTTGTGTGTTGTCAGAAGACATAGACAGTGGACATAACAAATGCACATGACTGGCCAAGTTGGTATTGATTTCGAAGAAAAATTAATTGTCTTTTGGATGGGATAATTTGGCTAAAATCCAGGATAATTGGGTTGGCCGTATTCTGATTCTCCCATGAACTGTGTTAATTAATGGGATGATAACATTATGAAAGCAGCTTTTGACTTTTTTTGTAATTGGAAATTGGAAATTACATACCGGCCTAAAATGGCATTTTTTTCCCCATTTTGTTTCTTCTTTATTTCTCATCCTTCTTTTTTATTTCAATAATTATGATGTATCCAGCATTTGCCACCTCAAAGATAAAGCTCTAAACATTCGTCACTAAATGAAGAATAGAATTGACACGGTTAAATTTGTGAATATGAATATAGGCTAGTGAAGCAGGGCAAGGCTACACGCGAGCAGAAGACATAAACAGCGCCTTTGTGAGCGAAGCCTCTTGGGAACGCCCTTCGGTCTCTGCTCAAGGAACAAGAAGACAAAGTGGGAGAAAATATGGAGCACTTTAAATACCTTATACTTCCATAAACTTTTTTCAGAAAAATAATAGATACCAAGCAAGAGGTTCAAGGACCGTCAGTTCTGCAGCATGTTGTGTTAGCAGTTGTAACATAGCCTTTAAAAACATTTTCTACATTCATTCATTGTACTTTTTCTTAATCCATTTGACGAAAAATAGTAGAGATGCTTAATCAGATTATGCTTGTTGCATGAAGATGATATATTTAAAATTAGATTATGATCTTGTCCAGGTTATCTAGCCGCGTAGAATATTTGTTAAACCAGTCTTCATTAAAATAATGATGGGTCAATAAAACCATGTAAGCATTGCCATTTTGTGGGGGCAAACGTACTAGAAAGTAGGAACCAAGAAAGAGAGAATATGAGACTTGTATCTTCTTAATGTTTGTTTTTGGCTTACAAGTCTCTTGGAAATGAAGTAATACAGGCTAGAAAGGAGCAGTTCTCCAACCCCATATCTAGCTAAGTGAACTAATCAGAAATAACCTAATATTCTCGTTATCCTGATCAAGAAAAACCTTGGTTCTCTTGATGCCCAACACACAAAAAATTGACAATAACCTAAAATTTATTACCATATTTTGAGTGTGAACTCAAAAGGCCATGTCTAGGCGAGAAATATGTAAGCTCTTAAGAAAAGGTGAGAAGAATTGGGTTCATAACCTACAAGGATGAAATTGGTACGCACTTGGATTACAATTAACACAAGCAATTAATCTTTTTCTCTTAGAAGCCAAAACAGCAAAATTAACTTTGGTTGGAGGCAAAAAGGCAATTTTTATTAAATAGAGGGTTTTGGAAGGATATGAAGCCTTGTCTAATACTTTTTAGTTGGCTATGTGATATCAGATTTGTTTAGTCAATCCTTTGGGTTCACGTCGACAACAGGGCAGTTCAGTCTGCTCCACTTTGAGGCCTTTCCCTCGTGTGATTTCGCCTAAAACGTAAAATGAAAAAAAAGGTCCAAGTATACACCAAATTAAGAATTAACATAACGACATCTGGACAGTAAGATTTGGTATTATTCGGGAGGTTTAAGAGCATCTCCAATACGATGGTAATAGATATATCAATTGTAAATTTTGTATTTGAGTTAAAAAAAAAAAATCTAATGCAATACTATTTTTAATGCTAAATTTGCTATATGTTAAACTTTGTAACAAATTACAAAGTCTAGCATATAGCAAATTTAGTATTTGATTTCTATTGGGTGGTATTGGTTGGTAAATTGATTTTTTTTTTTTGCTTTAATAATTACAACATTTTTACTTTTAATTATGTTAATATTAAAAGTTTACTTTTACAATTTTCAAGGTTTAATAATTATGAGAAAAAGGAAATATGACTTTCAAATAACATATTACATTGCAGCATAAAATAAAATAACACATCAAATATGCTATTTTTACTACTTTTAATGACAAGTATAACATTGGCATTAGCATTTGTTTGAAGATAGTCTACAACTAAACTTTTAGTAATTTTACTTTTTTTTCCTCTTACTCCTTCCAATCTTCCAATCTTTTAGTAATTTTAGTGCTTGTTTGATAGGAGGGAAAAAATAGGAGTCGTGGAAAGGTTTTAAATAAGGGTGACAATTTGAACATGGCATGAAAATATATCACGAAACCTGCACGATGTTAAAGGATTTGGGTCAATAGTAGATTACACAATTAATAAACAAGTGTGTTAAGGTTGATGATTTTAACGTGAATTGACATAATTAATTGCTTGTATGATTTTAAATTTTGTTATATATGATATAATACAAAGGTTATTTGATTAATTAAAAAAACTTTACTTACTTTTATTAAATACAAATACTATAAATTTAAAAATTTGTGGGTGATTTTACTTGCTTTTACTAAAATAAAAGATAAAATTACCAATATCATGTTTATGTGTCATAATTGTATTAAATTAATCATAATTGTATTCATTATTTATCAATATATCAATTTAAACAGACTATTGAGTTGTTAAAATTAACACAAATAATAAATAGGTCGTATTCTGTTCGACATTATCTGATAAATTAATAAATAGATCATGTTCAGGTTAATGCTTACACACTATTAATAAAAGGGTTAATGCAAACACGACTCGTTAACACAAGCTGTCATCCCTGGTTTTAAGACATACGTTGGTTGGCAAGGGAATAAATTGAGTGAAAGATTTCAATTCCTTTTAGGAATCACGATCGTAATACATACATTCTTGGTGTTATCTCCTTGGTATAAATTAAGTTACAAGTCACTCGTTACAAAATAGTAAATTTTTACATTTCAATATACCAAGATTTAGCAAGTGTTTTATTATTGGATGCTTTTTAAAGTTTGCTTACACAGCTCACATCTAGCAACATTACTCACATTCAGGTACCATTATGGACTAGTAACCCTTGAGCAAGGAAATCTACCAACTCCATCATTTCTTCAAATTCCTATCCTTACCGTACTTACTATATTGATGTAAAGAGAATTAAGTAGCTAACAACTCTAGTTTCAGTTCCCTTCTCTCTCTCTCTCTCTCTCTCTACTTCGTCTACAAAATCTCTCCTATAAATACCCATTAAGCCAACAGACACACTCATCATAGGAAGTCTTGAAACATCTCTTCATTGTAAAAGTTCAGGTGTTTCTTTGAAGGGTGTTGAGAGAACAAACAAACATCATGACTCATCTGTCTTTAAGCTTCCCTTTTGCTCTCTCTCTCCTTGCCTTTGTCCCACTTTGTTTGTGTAATAGATACCAAGGTGGTTATTTGTACCCTCAGTTTTATGACCACTCTTGCCCACAAGCTCAAGAAATTGTCAAGTCCATTGTCGCCAAGCATGTCGCACAGGAATCCCGTATGGCTGCTTCCTTACTTAGGCTGCATTTTCATGACTGTTTTGTCAAGGTATTTTCCCCTGTTAAATCCCGCAATTCTCATTTTTTTCGTGGCGGTTTAACAGAATTTGATTAATGAATATTGTTTGTACATTACAGGGTTGTGATGCATCATTATTGTTGGACAGCACTGGGAATCTGGTAAGCGAGAAGAGGTCCAACGCGAATCGGAATTCAGCTCGTGGATTCGAGATAATCGACGAGATTAAATATGCACTAGAGAAGGAGTGCCCCCATACTGTTTCTTGTGCTGATATCCTGGCTCTGGTTGCTAGAGACTGTACTGTTATTGTAAGTATTTACTTGTAATTGACCTTTGAAATAGTATGGCTTAATTAGATTTTACTACTAAATTCAAATTGAGATGCTGACTTTGACTTTCTGGATGTGAAGACTGGTGGGCCCTACTATGAAGTCCCACTAGGGAGAAGGGATTCTAGAGGAGCAAGCTTAAGTGGGTCCAACAATAATATCCCTGCTCCAAACAACCCCTTCCAAACCATGCTCACCAAGTTTAAGCTACAAGGGCTAGACATAATTGATCTTGTTGCACTTTCTGGTATGTCACCAAATCCCATTTCCTTGGCTTAGCGGTTATAGCTATCGCATGGCCAAAAAAAGAAAATGAAAAATGGGACCCCCAAGACAAAAATATATTAATTCAGCAATGTCATTTTTATTGTATTATTAATTTGTAATGATTGTATTACCAATAATGATAAATATTATTTTAACGCTTTTTAAATTAAATATTTATGATAATTGACATCGTTATAACTCGTGACACCAAACATTTTGATTTTCAGGAAGCCACACAATTGGAAACGCCCGGTGTACAAGTTTCAGGCAGAGACTCTACAACCAGACAGGCCAGGGGCAACCCGACTTCACCCTCCAGCAATCATATGCCGAGCAGTTGCGAAGCCAGTGCCCGAGATCCGGTGGGGACAGCAACCTTTTCTTCTTGGACTTTGTCAGCCCTGCAAAGTTTGACAACAGCTACTTCAAGCTCTTGTTGGCCTCAGAGGGACTCTTGAACACTGATGAGGTTCTTGTGACCGGCAGTCAAGTGTCGAAAGAGTTGGTGCAAAAATACGCCGAAAACAACGAGCTCTTCTTCGAGCAATTCGCCAAGTCCATGATCAAGATGGGAAACATTTCTCCCTTGACTGGTTCAAGGGGAGAGATCAGAGAGAACTGCAGAAAGATTAACAACTACTAGGACTATTATGTTATAAAATGCTCATTCCACTAATAAGAGCAGTTTAAGACTGCCATATATATGTTTTGTTGTGTGTATTTTTCTTTGCGTTACATTTGATTTTCTAAGTTTTCTTGTTTCTCCTTTCCAACAGAAACTCCCATTATTTACCCTGTTGTGCTTAACATAAGTGATCTATTGGTGTATGGTCATGGATATTTGAAGGATGAATAATAATGAGTTTAACTTTAAGAATTTTACTTTCTTTTTTGTTAATAATAATATTGCGTTAATATGAGTTTCTTTTTTCGCTTCTATTAGTTACCAATCCTTCATTATTTCTTGCGTTGTTTTATTTACAGCCATCGGATTATCTTTAAATGGTGAAGATTTGATGAGGTATTAGTTTAATATGAGGGATGGCAGCCATGCTCTATCTATGCATACAATCGTTTGAACAAGGACCCCAAAATGAGAGTGTTACTTAATAGAAAATACGTGAGGATTACCCAAAAATGAGATTATAGCAAATCAGAAAATGGTTGTTGGTTTATTTTTCTTATTGGTGTTATTTTTTGATAAAGGAATACCATCGTTGTGGACCAAAAGGCAAATAAAAGTATGAAACTAACCAAAAAAAGGAAAATCCTTTTTTGGTCAAGATCTTACTAAAATAGCTGAATAAATAAATAAATTAGGCGATGCAACTCTTTTTTACTATCACAATTATGTTTTACTATTTTTTTTCTTTTCTTAAGCAATATCATTTTTTCTAAGTAAAAAGGTCAAAATATCTTAGATAACATATATTTGCCTAATCTCAATCTAAAATACTTAGAGAAAAATGTATCTTTATGAACTTTTGAAACCTAATAAAATTGAAAAACAATACCTAATTGACCTGAAATTATAGTATAGCTGGGCTCCTACTGGGGTGCAGGCCCAATAAAATGGGCCAGCCCAATGTTCTTACATGTCCAAGCGCACAAACTCTGCACGGCGTCGTCTACAGAAGCCTAAATCACCATTTTTAGGGTTTTAGCCAGACATCGGTTTCAGACTCAAAAATCTCAGCTTCAGAAAAAAGCCATGAAACCATCGATTTCAACCCCTTTCAACAATGCCTCAATAAACTTCCTAATTGCTTAATCATATTTCTTCCCCAACAAAATGCTTTATTTGCGATTAATCACCCCACGTTTCTCTCGAATTCCCAAAACCCTCCCCCAAAACCCTAGACCTCTATCCCCACCCAATGTCATCCGCAAAACCTCCAATTACGCCACCTGCGAGTCCCCCGTCGGAGAGGGTTTCATCGATCGCAGACGAGATCTCTGGCCTCACGCTGCTCGAGGTCGGGGATTTAACGGAGGCTCTCCGTGAGAGGCTTGGCGTGAAGGAGATGCCGACGATGGCGGTGATGATGCCGGGGATGGCCATCGGCGACCTGAGGGGCGCCGTCGGCGGCGGACGATCTGGTGCCGGAGCGGCGAAGGCGGAGGAGAAGGCGGCGGAGAAGTCAGTGTTCGACGTTAAGCTGGAAGGGTTCGACGCGGCGGCGAAGATAAAGGTGATAAAGGAGGTGAGGTCGTTCACGGATTTGGGATTGAAGGAGGCAAAGGAGTTGGTGGAGAAGGCGCCGACGCTGTTGAAGAAAGGGGTGAAGAAGGAGGAGGCCGAGGGGATCATCGAAAAGATGAAGTCTGTCGGAGCCAAAGTCTCAATGGAGTGATTATTGAGAGGTAATTTTCTGATTTTAGTTTGATCTTGTTGTTGAATTTCGATTTTTATTTTGTGATTTTCTAGTTGATTATTGTATTACGTGGTTTTGAAGTGACAAAAAGCTTCAATCTCTGAGTTTTGTTTGTACTTTATGTATAGATTTAGATAATGGGATTGGCTCCATTATTGAAATTTTGGTTCTTTAAGCCGAGAACACACACATATATGTATATAGGTATATGTATTCTTCGAATTCTGTAGTAGGAGCTCCGGATGAATGGGATTATTGAAGCTTAAATTAGGGTTTTAATCGAACTGCGATTATAAAGCGGGTTTAACAGTGTTGCTAAGAAAGCTCTCTTTAGATATCTATCTCCATGCGATATGAAATGTCTGATTTAAATCTTAAGATTGCTCTTTATGTACACATATCATGTATTTACATATTAGAAACTGTTTTTAGAACCTTTAATGGAGTAGGAGTCTGGGAGATGATAGGCCAGGAGATAGGAAAGCCGAGTGAACAACATTCATGGCGAGATTGCTATGAATTTGAATATTTGAAGCTCAGAACTTGGCTGAAGCTTGCCAGTTTATTGGATGCGCCATACGCTTCTATAAGTTCCGCCATGCCTGTTATTTCAGTAGCTACATACAGTGCAGAAATGTGGCGCTTTTGTTTTCTTCTTCAGTTTTAGATTGTTACTGCTCGATTTCCTCAGGGCTAGCGAGTTTGGTGCTGGAGAATGTTATGTAGGACTTGAGAAGGAAAATTCTTGGTCTTTATCTAGATATACTGATTTGTGGCAATCTTCATTGTTACTACAATGCAGTCATGTTCTCATAGTTCAATTTTTTTGTAAAGAAGTTATGTAACTTGATAAACTGAGTTCTTGTTTTAATCTTTGATTTAGGATTTGCAGGAGTGAAGAAGGATGAAGAACAAGAGCTTTTAGGCGTGTACTTTGAACTAAAAACAAAGAGTTGGGATTTAGTGGGTGATGATGGTGGATTTTTGTTGTTCATTGGCAAGCAATGGGGGTCAACTTTGGTTTCTTCATCATGCAAAAGGGCGTTCTTCGAATTTTACAAATTTTTGTAGACATTTTTTTTCCCCGACACCCATTACAAACTGATTTTTGTTTACCAATAAGTAATTAATAACGTTAGGATTCATACCTTGTATGTTTTTCGCAGGAATGTTTCCACATCCATGAACAATTTTGTCGTCTGTAACATCCCAAAAATCTTCCCCCACAGAAAAAATGGGGATGCTTTTTTTTTTTTTTCAAAAACAAAATAAGGGGATAGAAGCCCATAATGATTATCCTTTTGTTATTGTTCTTTAGTTGCAATGGATGGATTTAGCCGGTTTCAAAATGTTCCATTCTTGTTCGCAAGTTTTGCTACTTCTATAAAACTTTATTCGATCCTCAACTTCATGAAGCGACATTGGAAATTTGCACAATCTCTTTGTATCATCAATAAAAAGACATTATTAGTTTTTACTCATATAATTTAGTGTTTGGGAATCAAATTATATGATGTTTGAAAAATATGGTTAAAACTAATAGTTGGAACTTATTTTATTTTTAACTGTAATATATAAAAGTTTTTTACTGTTTATTAGTTAAAAATAATTTGCTCTAACCAACCGTCAAACAACATATAAGTTTCAGTTTTAACTTCTTTTTTTTTTGGGAAGAATACATAAATAACCTTAAATTTAATGCTATGTAGTTTAAACATAGCTGACTCAAATATGAATGCAAACCATATCTCATCAATGACATCCAAAAAACTTAATATGTGAAGCATTATTCAAGAAATTGAAGTAGTTATCCCCTCAAAAAAAAAATGGAAGTAGTTATCAATCGCCCCAAAAAAATGGTTTCCACGACCCCACTGCCACGTGGAAAACGCCTAAGACAAAACGAACTTGCACGTTGACAAGTCTAGGAATACGCAACACAACCATAAAAACGACGTCGTACGCACGTCCTTCTCTTTTAGTTCCACTTTCTTCTCTTGAACCTACAACCTTTCCCCGGATGCTTGATACTGTTGAGGTAGTGCTGCTGAAGCCAAAAAAACGGCGCCGTCACATGGCCGTCTATCTCTCTACATCCTCCAAACCAAATTCCTACGCTTCATTACTGCTTGATTCTCACCGATTCGTCAGACTCTTTCTTTCTCTCTCTCCCAGAATGTTGGAACCTTAAAATAACCAAATTTTCAAACCTTAAGATAAATAAAAGGTTGAATAATCACCAATGTCGGCGTCATCGGAGAAGTGGCAGTGGGAAAACGCCATCGCCTGTGGCTTCGCAGGCTTCGCCACCGTCGCTGCCATGCATCCCCTCGATGTCGTCCGTACCAGGTTTCAAGGTACCAAATTTCTGTCTCTCAAAAAAAATTCGATTTTTTTTTTTTTTGGTGTTGAATTGATTTGGAATTGGTTGGACAGTAAACGACGGGCGAGTTTCCAATCTCCCAAGTTACAAGAACACCGCCAATGCGATTTTCACCATTGCTCGCTCCGAGGCAAGTTCTGGTTCATCTCTCTTCTTCTTCTTCTTTCTTTGGTTAGGGTTTTGAATTTGACCTTGACTTCTGGGAATTTCATCTGAATTTTACTTATCAATTTGTGTTGCAGGGCTTGAGAGGGCTTTACGCAGGATTTTCTCCTGCACTTCTTGGGTCGACGGTTTCATGGGGTTTATATTTCTTTTGGTAAGTATATTGCAAGTACAACAATGGTGGTTTCGAGTTTGGATCATTTTATTTTACGTTTTAGTTATCTGCATTTTTTGGTCAAAAATGCTGACTTTAGATTTGTATGAATTAAAAGCATTTGCTGAATTTGTGTAGCTATGATAGAGCCAAACAAAGGTATTCTAGAAACAGGGAAGAGGAGCTAAGCCCCCATCATCATCTTGCTTCTGCTGCAGAAGCTGGAGCTTTGGTTAGTTTTAACTTCTCTTCCAAGGAATGCAAAACAGCTCTCTCTTTTTCTCTCAGTATATGTAGTGTGGTTTCAATTGGTACTGTTTTATTAACCGTGTGATATGAATCAAAAGGTTGTAATAAATTTCGTAATTGACTAAAAAGGTTATGATAATTAATGATATTGAATTCTTATCATGTCACACAATTAATTGTTGTTAAAATAAGTCCATTAGATATTTATCCATTAAAAACAAGTCCATCTATATATATATATTCATTGTCAGTGTTATGCCGCTTTACAGATTGATGATGATAACTTGTGTTTTCGGCAGGTCTGTTTGTGCACAAATCCCATTTGGCTGGTGAAAACAAGATTGCAGCTTCAGAATCCTCTTCATCAGACTCGACCATATTCTGGGTTTTATGGTCTGCTTCGCATCTTGCATTAACTTGCTAGTAGTGTGCCCTCTGAGATGTTCCTTTCCTAGTGAGTCATTAAAACTTTGGCCCCAAATATTATCAATCAAGTTGAGCTTAATTATTTTGCTCTTGCGCTAAGACGTTTCTATTGACCTAGTTTTGGCATAAAATAGTACCATTGCCATAAGTTGGATGTTGGATGATTAAGCTTTTGTAGAATAAATGGAGTAAAAATAATACCAAGCGTGATATGCTCAGCTGTTTTCTTATTTCCGTGGTAAATTTTTTCTCCTCCCCCAAACAGGAGCATTGTATTGGATGTAGAATTTGACACCATTACTTTCAACGGTTGGTGGCTCTTTCAGTATTTAGTTGGTGATTTAGCTTAGCACCACTCTCTCATTTGCTAACCAGCATTTGATTAGGAACTTTCCTGTTATTATTTAGTTAAGTGTGTATAGTTGGCAATGGTATTTGGCAATGCCCAGTAGTAGTACGGGCATATATTTAGGTGGAGGTTGGGTCTGGTCCTGGACTTGTAGTTGTATGCATAATTTGCCTTTACTTTTCTTCATAAATATCCGACTCGTGTTTTGTAATGTTCCAGATGCCTTGAGAACCATTATGAGAGAGGAAGGATGGGTTGCACTTTATAGGGGATTGTTCCTGGGCTTTTTCTGGTATGGTGTACGTCTGCTTGCATTTCCTCCCTATGGCCAATTTATTGTTGTCATTTTTTTTTGGGTGGGGGGGTGGGGAATTCTAGCTCAAATAGATACCGAATTAAATAGATGAATGAGTGCCACTTATATGTGATACATGCTTCATTACGTGGGATTAATTTGTTGAAGCAACAAAACATATTATTTATTGCTTCTTATGCTATGAGCTACCTACAGGTCTCTGTGTTGTTTGAGCAGGTCTCCCATGGTGCTATACAATTCACAGCTTACGAGGAACTTCATAAGGTCTTCATTGACTTCAAGTCTCAGAAAAACACAGAAAAGTCTGGAAGTGCTGATTCACTTTTGGTAGGTTGCTGGAGTCTAGTCGATGAAATTAGTGCTCTGTTAGGACACTTTAGGTCCATTTACAATCCTTCTACATGGTGCTGGAAACTGTTATGCAGATTCCTATTGAGTACAATTTTTGGCATAGAGATTTTTTTTTGGATGTTTGGAGATGCGTCTATTTGTGTATAAGCTGCATACTTAAGTAAGTTGAAGAATTAAGGCTCTTCAAGCTTGGGGACAGAAATTCCAATGTATCACTTTTGAAGCTTCTTAGCAAGCGTCCGTTATGAACCTTAAGTGGAAAAAAATTATGTAATAAAGAATATTTAAGTTTTTTTTTTTTTTTTTCCTTTTTGGTTGACACATAAATGCATACAAGTTCTAATAGCCTATAGCTTCTTTCACAGAATTCATTTGACTATGCTGCTTTGGGAGCATCTTCCAAGGTTGTTGCCATGCTCCTGTCGTATCCGTTCCAGGTTAGCATTCTTTCATAGTGATGGTATACAAACATCAAACATTGCGGTCGTGTTTTTCATTAATAGCCTATGCTGTTGTGATCGCTTTTCCTTTCAGGTCATACGAGCTCGATTGCAGGTATAATACTAAATTTAAATAACTTTTTATACTTTTCTTTTTGTCTTTCATAATATTTCATAATGACTGGGTTATATTCCTTTTCCCTCTGCAGCAACAACCTGGCAATGAGGTAATTCCAAGATATATGGATAGCTTACATGTTGTGAAGGAAACCGCAAGCTAAGAACAAGCCTGGCCCCAACTAAATAAACATATTAACAGAAAATAAAATAATAGGACTTCTCTTATGGTTCCACTTATCCTGTGATTTTTTTCCCCTGTAAATACAAAACTTTCTGCTACTTTGGCTGGGTGTATCATTTATGGTGTTTATGTTCTTCTAGATGCACTTATATGTGTCTAAATTCTGTGGATTCTACAAAACTGAAATTATTGTATCTTTTACTTTCATGAAACTGTTTTTTCATGCTTTGTATCATTTTCCTTTGCGATTTTTTTTCTCCTTTTTTTCATGATTTGTGTTGGGGCTTGCAGGTTTGAAGGCCTGAGAGGCTTCTACAAAGGCATCACACCAAACCTCCTGAAAAATGTTCCTGCTGCTTCTATAACGTTTATTGTATATGAAAACGTCCGAAGTCTGTTAAAATGGGCAAGAAGGAAGGATTGAAATTTTTACTTTCTTCCCTTTGAATTCTGATCATTCTTTCAGCATTGTCTGCATTATAATTATTTACAACTTTAGAATAAAATTATTGGACTTTTTACTGGGTCCAATATGTCAGCAACTGAATTTATTTTAGAACAAGCAACGGGTAGAAAAATACAATCCCATTCCATGCGACTATTCTAGATAAAACAAAATAGTACATATTCTATGAAAAATACCAACCGACCTGTGATTTTGACTGGATAGGTTCATAACAACAAATAATCAAGTTTTGTTAATTTTGTAGACTTCTTCACTTGAAAGGGATTTTTGACTAGACGTGTTCGTAACAACAAATTGTTGGTAGAATGTAAAAGTATAGATTTAAACTCTATACCATCAGATTATTGTTAGACTTAGCTCTTACAAACTATAGTTACATTAAATGTGATTTTGACTAGATGAGTTCATAACAACAAATTGTTAGTAGAATGTCTAAGTATAGATTTAAATCCTACACTGTAGGTGGATGTAAATGTCACACCTGTAACTACCTTACTACTAAAAGCTTTTATAAACTTTTCTAAATTAACTACAATAAAAACCATATGAAAACCGACTCAAAAAAATGTCAATTGAAATGAAGAGTCTAAAATATTTTAAAGCAAAATTTGTGGATAAGTACCACTATTTGGGGAAGGATTAATTTCTAAATGTCCCGTAGACTATAAACCATATTTCAATATGTTTCTTCTTCTTGAATTTTAAAAAGCGTTTTTCTCATCTTGAACTATGTAAGATCATTCATGAAGCTAAAATGGGCTCTTTGCAAAGTTTAGGCAAACGTTGAACTAAATAATAATAATAAGCCAAACAACCTAAAACATAAAGATAATTCCGTTCCTAAAATTCAAAAATTCATCCATTTTTAATAAAGATTCAAAAAATACCTAATATATAGAATGAATTTATGGATTTATACCCGAGTGCATTTTTTTCTTTGCTTAAGATAATTATTTACTAATTAAATAAATGTATTTTTCATGAAGAAAAAACTAAATGTATATGTTCTTTTGATCAAGACAATTTGAAACAAGTACTCTGGAATTTTAGCATAAGCTTCAAACCTCCCCTTTTTTCTTCCAAACCAATGTGGGACTTAGCTTCTTTTTAAACTTAGTATGCCCTCTCCTTTTCCTAGTGAGTCATCAATACGCCCCAAATATTATCATCAATCAAATAACCTATTTATTTTTTCATGATAGGTTTTGTCTCCCACACCCCACAGAAGCATTATATTGAACATGGAATTTACACAACATTACTTTCTACCGATGATTTGGCTCATTAAATATTTAGTTGATGATTTATCTTAGCTCCTCTCTTTCATTTGCTAACCAGGATTTGATTTCATATTTTCGAGTAATGGAGTCAGGATTTATTGATAAGGGGTCAATTTTTTTATAAGATTATACTAATGTTTATAGACTTAATAAAATTAAATATTGTATTTTTTAAAATCTAAATGGTTGGCCTAATAAAATATAGAGAACTATTAATTTAAGAGAGGCAAAGTCTAATTTATATATATACCTATAATATTAAAATTTAAACCACTATATTAAAAAAAAGTTAGGGGGCCATGGCCCTTCTGTCTCCATCATTAGTTACTAGTTAAGTATACATAGCTCAAATCGCCGTCTATTTAAAACATCGTTTTTTTATTATTTTTTTATTTGACAGAATAACTAGCCTCTTTTTTTCTATACTATTCATATTGCAAGATTTTCCATACTCAAATTGAGCTTTAAATGTTTAGACCACTAGTGGTAAGATTGCTTGTTCTTTTCAATAAAATCTTAGGCTAGAGTAAGTATTTGAGTCTGTCTCTTTATCTTTATAACCTTTAATTCATTACAAAAAAGGAATAAAGAAAGATCTTTGATTCATTAGCAAAAAAAAAAAAGCCATAAACAACAACTTAAGCATTTCTCACTGAAGATCATTGAGATATTGGAGGTGAAAATGATTACAACAAATAAAAAAAGAAACCCTCTTACACATTGACAGAAATTTTTATCAACCTAATGAATGTTTAAGAAGGAAGGAAAGTATTTCACTGGAGGCTTCTTGAGGAGTCTCTTCCTGGATAAAACGGTGGCTGTCTAGAATAACTGCTTCAAGTTTAGGGACACAGCTCTTGAAAACCTCTCCTTGGACTTAGTCCTTTGTGCCAAGAGATTCGAAACCTATATCTTTGTTACCGACCATGAATTTTGTTGGCACCATAATTTTCAATCCTTGCCAAGGTGCAAGAAGCTCCCAATTCCTGTTTATCATTCTCACAGATATAGGTTTAAAACAGACCAAAACTTTGCAACATGTGCTAACACAACAAATTTCTTGACTTATTTCTTCTACTAATTTTGTTCATTTCTTCTTCTCTATAGCCAAAATTCGGATGTAATCTGATAGATTTATTAGTTTTCAGTACTGAATTGTAAAATACAACACTAAACAAGAAACTGATAGATGACAGCCAAAGTTATACTAATCTGTTGTCTATTTCAACCTCGACAAAAGATGCTCAAGATCTGATCACATCTAATCACTATCAGCAACTGAAGAAAGGTTTAGCCTAATCAATTCTTATAATTTAAGATAATCTATAACTAAGTTTGCTAGAATAAGCTCCATCTCTATGAACTTTGTGATGATCCAGCAGAACTTACAGGTCCATTGTACTGTAGTAATTGAGAGGACCAGTAAATCCAGATGCTTCAAACTTATCGGCATAGACCTGGAGCTCCTTTTTGGTTATCCATGGCGGCAACGACCAGGGTGTATTCAGATAATCAATGATTTCCATGTCTGGAGGAGCTATCATCTCTGTCCCTTATCAGCAGGAACTTCTTCATCACTGTCAAATAGTCATACCTCGCAAACGCCCCCTCAGCTCTTCCCGGTTCCTTATCAGCCAAAAATTAAAACACCCCACGATGACACTAATTAGGAAAGTACTAATAACTACTATTATCAGCAGGAACTTCTTCATCACTGTCAAATAGTCATACCTTGCAAACGCCCCCTCAGCTCTTCCCGGTTCCTTATCAGCCAAAAATTAAAACATCCCACGATGACACTAATTAGGAAAGTACTAAGTACTACTAGTTTATGCTCACAGCTAATTTTTCAATTGGCCAGAAACGTTAAGTAAGATGCAAAGTTGACATGTGAAGTTGCGACCAGCTAAAAACATTATGCAACATTGCTCAACTAGTTATGCTTGTTTTGTAGAAAATTTTGCATCCTCCAATTCATGAAAGTTAATATGAGATAAAAACAGAAAATAAAAACTGAAATAAAAGGGTACCTGGAACTGAATAGCATGACACCCATCTCCAATAGTTTTGTCTAAAAAATTCAGTAGTTTTAGTGGTTGGATTTCTTGGAAGTTAAGGAACACACAAAGCAACCAACCCCAGATATCAGGCCTTAGCAGGCTCAGATGCCACCCAGCAACTGCTCCCCAATTCAGCTCCCACTATAAATGCCTTTTTTTCATATTAAACAAATATTAATTAAAGCTAAAGGAAAAAGAGAGAATAGATTTAATATGAAGGCTTGTTTTTCACCTTCTCTTGGCCAAAATGGTCAATGATTCCAATGAGGTCTCCAACAATGTGAAAAACGGTGTAAGAGCTTGAGCTGAGAGGAGAATCAGAGTCATTGTAACCTCTCAAATCTGGTGCCACCACATAGTAGCCATGATCAGCCAAGAAGTTGATCTGATGACGCCATGAAAACCAGGTTTCAGGGAACCCATGAAGCAATAGAACTAGTGGACCACTCCCTTTCTCTGCTATGTGTATCCATATCCCCGTTGCTCTTGATCCTTTGGTGGTTTATATCATTCATTGTTTTTAGTGGTTTTTTTTTTTTTTTGTCAAATTTCAGAGAGATCAGAGAGAGAAATATTGTTCAATGGCTGGCTATCTGGCTCATGTTGAAATTTTTTATTGCAAACAAAAATACGATGGCGATTGTTTTTGAGAGCCAAAGTCAAAGGCAAGAAATTTGAATATTGGACCAAGAGAATTAATGAAGGCTTGATAATTTGATACACTTCTTAAGTTGTGATGATTCCAAAGAGCAGCCAGCCTTTGATTTGAGTATCTTTACGCTTTAGTATATTAGCGCAAATTCAATAATTATAAGACATGATTCCTCTATCTAATACCCTTTGGATCATTTTCCAACTTTATATACAAGAGATGAGGCTTTTTACATGCACTCATAAGTCTAAACCGAGAATAAGAGACATTTTGAAAAGAGAAAATTTTACGTTATGCCACACTTTAAAAATATGTTTAATCATAACACTCATAAATAAATATATATATATATGTATATATATATATATCATCACACTACCACTCATGTTACATGTTTAAGACATATAGCATTTTGTAAAAAGTGAACATGTTTAATGTTTTCCCTTTTAAAAAACATTAAAGATTTATTATACACATATTTTGGCTTCCCCTTTGTTGATACGTTTCACACAATCTGTACTTGCTATATGAATTGCTGAATTATACATTGTCACTAGCGCACACGAAAAGCCATTCTCTTCATAGAACATGCCATAACCACATTATCACACCCATGATCAATCCCTTTTATGTGAATTGTGATTAAATCCCATTAATTTTCACGGAGTTTCAACTTAAATACCTGCTAAAAATAGCATGTTTTGAAGAAATCTTTTCACTATTCTTTTACACATATTTTCAGTCTCGTTCTTAAAAAGAATACAAGAAAGCATACAACCGAATGGAGCCGTCAGAGGATTGTAAAAGACGACCAGAAAAGAGGTTGATCAATAGGTACTTAGGACGAGAGATATAAGACATACACAAAAGTCATGCTTTCTAAACCACACAAGACACAATTAAGGTGCGTTGTAACACCGATAACTGGTAGAAAACACAGGAAGATTCAAGGATTTAATTCGTGAGCATACATGGCAAGTACCTCTCCCTTTAAAAAAAGGGCTTACACAAGTTGTTGTTCCTCTTCCTTTACAAGTACCAGGCATTGCCAATTCACACAAGTTATTGAGAATATGGGACATAAATCCAGCATTTCATAATGATATTTTTTTTCTTTGGTTTTGTTCACGTTCCTTAAAAAAGGAAAGTCAACTACGCTAACTTCTTCGATGAATGACAATGTTCATCATACTTTATCATCATGGAACCACCACCTCGTCTCTTTAGGAGATCGGCCGTTTCTACAGTTCTTTACATAGCGGTCGTTATCTTCCGGGCGTTGCTGTAAGCATGATATGAAAATCATCAGATTGGTTCATGTCATAGAATATGAGAAGACCTAAACTCAATTGGAACACAATGAATACCTTCACAGTCGAGCTTGACAGCATGGAGAGAATACTAATGCAGATTGAACTAACAGTCATGGCTGGCGACCATGAATCATACAGAATATCTGTGGAATTCAACATGTAAAGCAGTATCACATGCCGAACTTTGTAGAACAAAGTAAAGATGTAGGAAATGATTCAGTTAGAAAAAAGTGATTCCATGAAAAACACAGATGGTCCATACGATTACTGCCTGGAATGAACATAAGAGTATGGTGTTTTGAAGTTCAATTATGAATACTACTTCTGCCAAAAAAAAAAAGAACAAAAGGATGAAGACTTTTAAAGAATAATCTAATAATAGCAGCTTCATGTAGTCCAGATACTTGATACATTTATTGGAACGCACATGCAAAAGAGAGTAGGCATGTTTATCAATATCTAGCCAGCCTCAGTGTTCTAAAGCCATACCACAGACGAAGCATTTTTAAACCCTTTTTAATTCCTGTTCACTTGGACAACAGTTTGGGGCTGAGGTTTGTATTATGAAATTGACTCTCTTCCCTAATAACAGAGTTTCCAATAGTAAATTTTGTTATTTCCAACTTTGAAAATGGAAACATCAATCTCCATTTGCGCCTAGAAACATCAAGATTGAAATTAAAACAAAAGGAACTACTTAAAACACGCTTAATGAAGCAAGAACTTTCGTACACATGCACAAATCATTCGTCCTGCCTCTAGCTTCCAATATATAGTTAAGGTTATCCGAAAAAATCCTGTTATTTCTCTTGGACGTTACTCTTGCTGAGAAAAGAAATCACGAGCAATTGCAATATTCTACAGCTTAGCAACATGAGAACATTATAAACAAGATAACTAACCACTTAAAAGAAACAAAGATGATTCTGTTTCACGATCAAACATTACTTTCATTAAGAAAAGCTTATGTAAACAGTGCAGAATAAAAGATGCAAATAATTCCAATACAGAAAAAATGAACTGAAATCACTTAATGAATTGAAAGCAAAGAAAATCAGTAACAAAGGGAAGAACCAGAAAAAGTTACCTAAACAAATATGACCATTGCTATAAATATGAGGATGCAAGGGAGCCGGATGCAGAAAAATAACCTGTTCATCAAACAAAAACATTTAAACAAAACCACATATTCCAACATACAAATCTTAACCCAATAAGAAGAAAATCTACCAAAAACAGTGACAAACCTGCGGGGCCTCCATCGGATAATGCTCCGGAAAATCGACTTGAAGCTGGTAAGTCTCATTGGCATAAAGAGTCCCTGAAGCTCCAATGACTTCAATAACCCACCTTTATTTTTCATCAAAATTCCCCCAAAATAAAATCTTTGTAAGTAATTGAAGCGAAAATCAGAGCAAACTAACATGGGAAACCTACAAAAAACAAAAACCCCCAATCCCCGAAACCAACAAAGAGAGCAAAAGCAAACTGATCAAAATACTACCAGTACAAACATCATGAACATCAAAAAGTGCAAAGATTGCATAAAATTTCGATGCTTTTCAAACGAATTTCCCAATAAAGTGGAGAGAGAAAAAAACAATAGTGATCAATAAAAAGAACGGAAAACAAAACCTAATTAAAAGAATTAAAAAAAAATAAAAAACGAACCTTTGAAGATTATCGGTGACTTTGTGTTTGAAACCCGCCGGAGGGTTGACCTGCCACTCCAGAAGCTCTTTCTGGAGGCGATTGCTGGCAATCTTACTCAAAGCCTGAAAAAATAAAACACGAATTCAATAAAAATCCAAAAATCACAAAAAAAAAAATCAAAAATAGGAAATTGAAAAAAAGGACAAAAGAAAAAACAAATCTTTTGTTCGTTTGGTGTTATGGGGATGAAAATGAGAATGAAAAAAGGGGCGAAGGCTGACCTTACGAGCGTTGGCGGAGGAGCTTGTCATGGTGTTTCTGTACAAATGGTGGAGAGTTTGAGAGAGAGAGAGAGGAGAGAGAGAGAGCGTGTGTGGATTTGAGAAGAAGAAATGTGGAAATCTGATTGCGGTGTTGACGAAAGGGACAAAGACCATTTGTGTGTTCCCCACCATATCTATTTTTTTCTTTTTTATTCTTTATTCGTTATTTTTATTTTTTTATGACGATAAATACCTCAATGGGAAGAAAACAAGTTATTTATTTTTATTTTATATTATTAGTAAATTTTACATAGAAACCAAAAAAAATCTACTGGTAGAATTATTATAGCGTTCAAAAGCACTGTTAATATTTTTTCTATAGTTTTTTTTTCGTGTTATATAGTAATTTTTTACCCTAATTTCTTTCAAATGTTTGGGAAAACTATTTCACTAAATTTTTTTTGCATTATTTTCTTTTAGAAGTTAGTTCTACCTTAGGGTTCCACCTAAATGCCTTTATGTTTTTTTTTTTTTTAGTGAAATGCACTAATGTTTTTCAACCAATTAAATTTGTATTAAAAATATAATTTTAATACATGACGTATAATTATGCATGGTTATAATTTATTTGTCTTGTGAAGGTGGCTTTTAATGGTGACAAGACAATAACATAGAAATCAGCGCACCTAAACGACGTCATACAAAAATGGGCTTTTTTATTTTTTTTCCCTTCATTTATTCTTTCTAGTATCCTTTTTCTACCAACTCATCCAACGTAGTCATCACGCAATAGAAAAGCAATGCACTCTTAGACGATACTTTTGACAATTTTTTACTTTTTTAATGAGGCTGTAGATAGCTGTGTCGTCTGTATGTGTCAAATGTTAATGTGTGGTGTGATTATAAAAAAGGTAAACAAAAATCGTTGTGATGTATGATAAAAGACGGTTAGGACTGCTGGTTAGAACTATTTTTATTGTAATATTTAAAGATTTTATATTATAATGTTTTTTTTATTGTTATTATAATATATAAAAGTTTTATACTATTTATAACTGAAAACATGATCTAAATCTACCAAAATTTTTAGTCGGTTTTTTTAGGGTATGTTTGGTTGAATATTTAAATCAAGGTTTAAATTATTTTGCTACAGTATTTTCTCTTACAAAAATTTAAATCTTTATTCAAATATTTTACTCAAATACTCGAACCAAACGGACCCTTATTATTTATTATAGTTATGGAGATGACTATAACGATACCCCTTGAAAGTTCCCAAACATTTCAAATCGCCTGCTTTAAAAAAGACTGTAAAATAATTAACAATAGGGTCGTTTTGTAGCTTCATTTAACGAGAACTTAGAATATATGTCGAGCGTGCATAAAGGCGTGGGGGGCTATCGGGTAGTTTAGGCTGCTTTTTAAATAACGTTTTATGAAAATTACAATCCATGAGAGTAAGATAATTGCCCAAAATTTAAGCGGCTTAGGTGGTTTTTTCTATGGGCGGCTTGGGTTGTATGTGTGGACAGCTACCTAGTACTTGACATAAACAATAAAAACACCATCATTCACGAACACAATTAAACTAAGCATGCATGTTAGCTTATAAAATAATTCACAAGTACAATTTCATACATAATGAACCATCAGAAACGCCAAAAATAGACAACAAGCCTATTTGAAACCGCCACATTTTTTTGCAAGCGAAAATTGCATGTTATGTCACGTTTTTCAAAACCATGTTTATTCGTATCACATTTAAAAAAATAGTATTATATTATCATTTATATTACATGTTTAAGTTGTATGGCCCTTAATTTTATGTGGAATTTATTAAACGTAAGTTTTAAAAGATCACATTTATGAAAATTCTCCTTTTTGCAAACTACAATTGCCCACCCAACATATGGCAAGTTCAAACCACGCTGCTCGTTTGCAGTGTGGTTATGACATGGACCTGTCATTTGTGGGTCGGTTGTTGTGGTGTGGGCGGTTAGGGCGGTTTGCAGGTTTTTTGTGCCGCCCAAATATATACACATTAAACAGAAAGAGAGGTGCATTGTGATTCAAATTTTTCCTCTGCTCGGTTTTCTCCTTTTGATTTCCATTATTCCCAGAGCTTTCTCCTTTTCTAGAATTTTCTATAGATTTTTCTCCGCACCCTTTTCTTTTCCTTGATTATAAACCAATAATGAGAATTAGCATTGGAGTGAGCTGAAGGGCTGCAGGCTGAAGAGGTCAAGGGACTAACACTTGGTCCATGAAATCGCCTTGTGTCCATCATAGAGAGGCCATGCTTGTTTGAATAGATATGGGATTTGGATTCCATTTGTTGTTTCTCCATTATTTGTTGATTCTTTCATCGTTGGACCATTCCCTTTTTACTATTTTAGCATATCCCTTCACCACTCAAATGGGCACTTTTGCTTTGGGAAGAACATTGTCCTTTTTTTCTTATCTAATCTAATTGGTTGAAAGGCATTCTGCGAACGTTTAACGACAAACTAATTAGTTGAAGTTCCAATAACTTTTAACATACAGGAAAGTTGCGGAACCTTTGGAACTATTCCATTCAAGAATAATAGTAGACAAATGATGCAGCAAAATTGGGAAAAATCCACAAAAAGAAACCCAACAAAGAAAAACCCCGGAATTTAAGAGAAAACATTCTTAACTTTGTATTCAATTATAAATAACCAAGTCCTCCGTTACACTTGATTAATAAAAATTATTTATAACTCTTGTACAAAACGATTGTTAATACTCATTAAAATTAACGACAAACTAAACAAAAAATAATAGACTGATAACAAAAACAAAGTTAAGATATAAGAACGATTAATATAACTGAATTATGTTACATCATAAAAGAAAAAGTTGCACCTTCATAATGTAGTATATTATTGGAATAATATAATTAATTAAGAGAGAGCATTGATGATACCATGCAATCATAAATGGGCGGAATGGTTATTAAGATATTTAATTATTGACAATTTTAAAAGCATTTGATTTCTTAGGATCAAGCCATTATATATATCTGCATGAATGGCGGGACAAAGACAAAAACAAACACCAAAGCCAGCGGTTTTCAAGTGGTTGGAATTTAAAAGAGAAGACAACTTTGTGCTGGACCTTTTGCTTTTTGAGTTGGATGATTTATCAATGTTCCAATTCCTTCTTATCCGATGGAAGCATTAAGCAGCAAAGAAAATCAATATATAATATGAGATTTTTCATTAAAGGAAAAAAAAAAAAAAAACTTGTCTTTATCTTTTCAGGTAGGTATATGCCTTCCATTGACTTCTCTTCCAAGTATATGACTAAAAAATTCTTTGGCTTTGGCAAAACTAGGATTAGCATATTCTAGCCTTGATTGATGGAATTGTTCTCAAGCAAATTGAGCAATGGAAAATTGGAAATCTTTAGCATACACTTTCAAGGAAGGCCTTTGATAAAATCAGCATTCTTGTAATCAATCAGAATTTTTCTTGGGACCCCCCCTTATAATTTTCCCATATTCCATTTGATGGGCTATTTCCTTTGCATTTACTAAAGAAATATAATTTTTAGGAAATTTAATGCAAATGAAAACAAGAAAAAAAAAAAAAAAGGGAGGAATGGTCAAGGATTTTTTTTTTTATTACTTATTCACGTGACCCACTTAAAAATCTTCACAATCTCACTACGACAAGAAAATCGTGATCTTCCCAATTTTAATAAAGCTACCCTTTCCTATTCCTTTTTTCTGAAGAGTTACTAGGTTTAGCTAATATATTAAAAAAAAGCCTACTGGTTAAAGGAAGAACCAAGATGATGAAAAGTATATATGAGTTGCATAGATGAGCGATTCCAATATCAATTGCACCTGATAATTTAAATTCTTCAGTTACTAGTGAAAGGAATCCAATTTTTCATTCCCGGACTAAACACTTGAGTGTATTAATTCTAATAAGTTTGTTTAGTGTAGATCCTCGACTGACCTAGCAAAAATATGAGCAGGATGAAAGAGTTTCGTAATTAAGGTGACTTCTTTAGTCTTAATAAAAGGAAAAGGAAAAGAAAAACAACCATGGCTGAAATTCTTTTAGTCATTTTTAAAAAAAAAATTATAAATAATGGGCTGCAAGAAATTGTTCATGGAGCCTATAAAAGGAGGTTTCCTATTTCTTTCTAATTCATCACAAAAGCTGGTTCTTTTTTTCATCATTTGCTTTCTCCTCACAAAAGAAAATTTGTAATTTCCTTTAGCTTAATAAAATTTTCTCAATTTTGTCAATTGTTCTTCATTTTTGTTTTTTTTAACTTTAGTTATGGTATTTTGTTTTTTGTCCTTTTTTCCAACAGTGATATTAGAGCCAAAAGGTTCCAAGTTCTCTATTTTTATGATGAGTTGATCATATAAATCAGGTAGAGTTTGAAGTAGAAGTTCAACACGTTCATTGTCCTCCATTTTATGACCCAATACGATAAGTTGAGAAAATAGAGTATTTAGGTTGTTGATGTGGTTTGTCACAATTGTTGACTCTACCATTCAAATAGTGTAGAGCCTTCTCTCCAAGAAGATTTTATTATGTAGCTACTTTGCTTCATACAACTTTATTAAAGTATCTTTATTAAAGTATCCCAGATCTCTTTGGTCAGTCTTCTTTTTGGTAATGCTTCACAAGACTCCATCTGTAAGTGTCAAATGTAAATTGACAATTGTGATTCCTTCCATTTATTGTCATTTGTATTTCAAGTGGCCTATCACCGATTGCTGCCAAGCAATTGTCCTTTCTAAAAATAGTTTTAATCTTCATTTTCTACAATGAGAAATTACTCCCATTGAATTTTAAAACTTCAAATTTTGTTGTTGTATTGTTTGTCACAACCTGCTTCCCCAACACAAAATCAGCTCCCACAAGCGCGTTCATAACGAGAAAACTAGACCCTTTGGCTCTGATACCGCTTTTAGAAAAAAAGGGGCAAAAGAAGATACTGCAACTAAAGTTGAAGAATAGAAATGAAGAACAATTGAGAAAATTAAGAAAATTTTATTAAGCAAAAGGAAATTACAAATTCTCTCTTGTATGAGGAGAAAAGAAATGATGAAGAAAGGAATGAGATTTTGGGATGAATTAAATAGAATAGGAATCCTCCTTTTGTATGCTCTACAGACAATTTCTTACCATTCATTATTTAGAAACTTAATTCCTAAAAATGATCAAAAGTATTTCAACCATCATTTCCTTTTCTTTTCCTTTTGTTAAGACTTAATGAAGATGACTTCACCATATTTAATATTCTCCCACTTGAAGTCATCTTACAAAATTCTTTCATGTTGTTCATGATTCTACTAGGCCAATCGAGGATCTACACTAAACAAACTTATCAATGCTGACTGGTTTGGTCAAAGCATCTGCTAAGTTCTCTTTGGTGTGGATTTTTAGCATATCCACTCTTCCTTTCTCTATTACTTCTCGGACAAAATGATATGAACTCCTATAACCAATTAAGTCTGAGGCTCTCAAAATCTGTCGATCATCTCATGAGAGAAGACCACAAGCTTGATTCTCAGAATATGTAACTAAGAGTAATGTTGCATACTGTCTTTTTAACACAGGATAAGGAACCATCAACTTTCCATGAGGCTACCAAAAGCCCAGATGTATCTTTGTGGATGGCAGCAATGCAAGAATAAATTGAAGCCTTACAGAAAAACAAGAAATGGGATCTTGTTCCGTTACCACAAGAAAGAAAGGCTATCAACAAGAAATGGGTCTACAAGATCAAGCTAGATAGCAATGACCAAGTGCAACTGTATTGTGCAAGATTAGTGGTGAAAGAATATGCTCAAAAAGAAGGTATGGATTGTGACGAAATATTTTCACTTGTTGTTTGACTCATGACAGTAAAAATAGTCTTAGCGATGTATACTATATTTGACCTACACTTAACGCGGCTAGACGTGAAGACTGCTTTTCTTCATGGTGAACTTGAAAAAGAGATTGACATGCTCTAATCATAAGATTTTGTAGAAACAAGCAAAGAGAACTTGCTTTGTAAGTTGACCAATACTCTGTATGGTCTCAAAAAGCATCGAACTGTTGGTATAAGGATTTGATTCCTTCATTATTAGCCTTAGGTACAATAGACTCAGTTCAAACCATTGTATGTATTACAAGAGGTTTAAGGATAACAATGATTTCCTTGATTTGTAATTGTATGTGGAAAACATATTAGTAGTAGGCCTTAACAAAGATAATGTTCTAGAATGAAAGGCATCGTTGGCTAGGGATTTTGATATGAAGGATTCAGAACCAACAAACAAGATTCCAAGGATGCAAATTCATCTTAACAGAAAAGACAGGAAGATTTGGCTTTCTTATAAAAATTACTTGAAGAAAATCTTGCGATGCTTCAATATGCAAGATTGTAAGCCAATTTCTACCCTATTTCTTGTTAATTTCAAGTTATCCTCAAGTATGTGTCCTTACAATGAAGTAGAAAGGATGGAAATGTCTCGAGTTCCATATACGTCAGCAGTGAGAAGTTTAATGTTCACTATAATCTATACAAGACTAGACATTGCATGGTAGGAGCTGTTAGTTAGTACATGGCAAATTATGAATGTGAGCATTGGAATATTGTTAAGAGAATCCTAAGATACATCAAGGGTACCTCAGAAGTTGCATTATGTTTTGTTGCATAGAAATTTGTTGTCAAGGATTACGTTGATTTAGATTTTGCAAGTGATCTTGATGAGAGAAAATCTACTGCAACCTATATGTACAAACTTGTAAGAGGAGTTGTAAGCTGGGTTTCAAAACTGCAAATGTTCATGGCTATACCAACAACAAAAACAGAGTGTCTTGCATATTGCAAAGAATCCAACTTTTCATTCCAGGCCTAAACACATAGGAGTTCAATATCTTTTTGTCTAGAGAACTAGTGGAAAAAGAAAGCATGGATATGCTAAAAATCCACACTAGAGAGAACCTAGAGGATGTTTTGACCAAACTACCAAAAAAAAAAAAACAAACACAAAAGTTTAGAGCGTAATCTATCAAAATTAAAAATTTAGAGATCAAAGTGTCATTGTTCTTAGTTTAAGGACCGAAAGCACTAATAATCCTCACTTTTAAGCTAGAATGAAAATTCAAAAAAAAAAAAAAAACCTCAAGTCAAGCTGTTTAATAATTACCAACATAGAATACAATATAAATTACACCACAAAAATAGGAAGAATTATATTTAAACATAATTAAAATATAAAAATTAACTTTGGCCCACCCCCTAGCACGTTAAATTCATACTGATAATTAGTTTTGATCCCCAAAACTTTATTTTCCCAGATGCTGCGATATTGTTAGGCACATAGTATTCTTTGACCATTGATGTTTCAATGCCCTAGAAGCCTGGTTTCAATTGATGGTTTCAATTTCAATTGAAATTCTTGCTTGGCCCAATGACAGTTAAAACCAAATCTCAATAGTCAAAATTACTTTTAGTTTCAACTAAAACAGTAGTTAGAACTACTTTTAGTTCAAACTAATATTTTAACAAATTTACCAAATATAAATTCTAACTATAAATTATGATTTTAACTTATTTTTTTTGTTCTAATTAACATAGGCTCGAACCGGGCTCTCAAACAAGTTTAGGCCTTAGAGAGAGAAGAAGAAGAAGAAGAAAGAAAAGAACTTGGAAAAAAAAATGTAATCAAAAGTATGCCAACGGCAAGATGGAGTGACCACCCCAGTGTCACAGTTAGGCCATCTGTTTCAAAATCGAAAGACGTTAGAAATCACCGACCAACCAAAACAAATATCGAATCTGAACAAAACGACAAGAATTTTTTTTAATATTATTTATCTAGTTGTAGTAATTAGTATCATTTTAAAAGTTTTTTTTCTTCCTTTTTTATGCAAAGCATCATTTTACAAGTGACACTTACAACATGATGTTTATTTCCAGCTGTAACATTATTTTCCCAAGAGAGAGAAGAAATTGTTCATGATCAATTATTGGCTATCAGTTCTTTTATTTCTAGAGCAATTGAGAACTCTTTTCAGCAAGCATGTGAACTTCTTTAAATGGAAAAAGGGTCAGCGGGCCAAGTTTCTTACTTCAACACTAAAAGGCTATTTGACACAGCTTTTATTTGTGTTTTTAGTTTATAAAAAAAAAGTAAAAGCTTTAACTTGTCAGTAAGTGTTTGAAACTCTATTTTTAAAAGAGTTTTAAGGGGTCACAATAATTTCAATTTTTTAAAAAAAACGTTACAAAAAAGTTAAGTTTTACCTTGTACCGTATTAATAATACTTTGATATAATTTTCAAAGTCTCTTTTCAGCAGTGCTTTTTTGAAAAGCCATATTTTATGGCTTTGATAGGAAGCACTTTTGACAATTCATTCAAATGCTTCCAGAAATAACTTGACTTAAAAAGTCAAAAGCAGCTTCTAACAAGCCTCCCAAATTGGCCCACTGGGACTATGGAAGAACTTTGTATGGGTTAAGGATTCCTCTAGGGGGTCTAGCAGTTTCTTTATAGAAGCAATTAGTTGAACCTGTCCAAACAGATTATGTGTCCACACATTTATAAAAGTACAATTATTATTCTCACAAAAGGGGAAAAGAAAATTTTAGAACTCAATTAGTTATTAAAAAAAAACAGTTTATTCAGTTAGAGAGTTAGTTTTATATGCTGAGGTGCGAAGTCAGTTGTAAATGACTTAATTATTCTTTAAACTCACGTTTTTTTGGTCATTACCTTGTATATAAAGAACAAGTCTTGGTAACAACGTCAATGAGAAGAACATTTTTCCAGAACTTCCTTTTCTCATCGAAGATTTCATTCTCTTACTCAAAGATTGATTATGGATTCAACATGGTATCAATTTGATTCCTGATTTTTTTTTCGCTGCACTCTGCTTGAATTCCTTCTTCCACTTCTTCTTCGATTTCCCGCCTCCTTCCACCATGGATGACTCACCTTTAGAAATCTCCACAGCTGCCACAGATCGCATCGCCATTGACGATCCTTCTAGTCCTTTCTTCCTTCATCACTCCGATAGTTCTGGACTCACACTTGTATCGCAGAATTTGACTGGAGATAACTATGCCTCCTAGAGCAGAACAATGCACATTGCCCTTTCTGTCAAGAACAAACTCGGGTTCATCGACGGATCCATCCCCAAACCCACAGGTACTGATCTTCTCTTACTGAATTCCTGGATTTGGAACAATAACATTGTCATTTCTTGGATCCTCAACTCGGTATCCAAAGAAATCTGCGCCAGCATCATCTTCTCTGACTCTGCTCGTGAGATCTGGCTTGATCTCCAAGATCGGTTCCAACGAAGTAACGGACTGAGAATTTTTCAATTACGCCGCAATCTAGCTACTCACCATCAAGATCAACATTCTATCAATGTCTACTTCACCAAATTGAAAACCCTATGGGAAGAACTCAGCAATTATAGGCTTGTCTGCACCTGTGGTAAGTGCTCTTATGGAGGCATCAAAGAACTCAATCAATATTACCAAATGGAATACATCATGGCCTTCCTAATGGGCTTGAATGACTCTTATGCTCAGGTTCGAGGCCAAATCCTACTCATGGATCCTCTCCCCCCCATCAACAAAGTTTTCTCTTTGATCTCTCAGGAAGAACGCCAAAGAAAAATCTGTTCCTCAACCATTGGTTATGCTAATTCCCTTAACACCATGGCTTTTGCTATAAAATCTCAGTCCTTGACTAAGCCTGCAGGTCACCCTCCCAATCACAAGGGTTCCAAAAAGGACCAACCATACTGCACTCATTTGTCACTATCATGGTGACACCATTGAGAAGTGCTATAAGTTACATGGCTATCCCCCTGGCATTCAACCATGTCAAAAACCATCTCCTCATGTTGTTCCTATTAATCAACTTACTGGCACATCTACTCCTGAGGATAAGCCTTCCACTGACACTGTTGGCATGGGGAAGTTCTTGCATAGCCTCAATCCTACTCAATATAATCAACTCATCATCATGCTCTCTAGCCATTTACCTGCCCCCACAACATCCTATGATCAACAAGACACAGCTATTGCAGGTACTTGCTTCTCAGTTTCCCTCAATCCTATATTATCCTCCTCTCGATATTAGATAATGGATTCAGGTGCTTCTAGACATGTCTGTTGTGATGCCACTGCCTTTATTTCCTTACATCTCATTATGAACTCTACTGTTACACTGCCCAATCAAATGAGTATAGATGTTCGTTTTAGTGGAAATGTTAATCTTAGTCCTCACTTAATTCTCCAAGATGTACTCTATGTTCCACAGTTCAAGTTTAACTTGATCTCCATCAGTGCACTTATTGCTCATTCTCAAGTTACAGTTCTATTTCTTCCTGATCAATTTCTGATTCAGGACCAAGGCGATGATTGGCAAGGGTAGCAAGACAACTGGTCTCTACATCCTTGACACCAATCCTATGCTTAAGGAATCAAAGGCTCTTATTAGTCAGGTTACTGTTCGTCTCTGGCACAACAGGCTTGGTCATCCATCCTCCAAAAGACTAGAAATTTTAAAGCCTCAACTGCATGATACTAATTCCCCATTAGACCAGAATAATCCATGTTGTATTTGCCCATTGGCTAAACAAAGATGCTTGTCATTTGTGTCCGAGAACAACATGTCTCACATGCCATTTGATTTGATTTATTGCAATACATGGGGCCCTTATCATGTACTAGCACATTCAGGCCACAGATATTTTGTGACTCTTGTTGATGACTACTCACGATTTACTTGGGTTTTCCTTTTAAAAAATAAGTTTGATGTGGCATTTATTATTCCTGAATTCTTCAATATGGTTGCTACTCAGTTTGGCTGCAAAATTAAAACCTTCAGATCTGACAATGCCAGAGAATTAGCGTTTACTGACTTTTTTATTCAACAAGGAGTGTTACATTAATACTCTTGTATTGACACTCCTCAACAAAACTCAGTCGTGGAAAGAAAACATCAACATTTGTTGAATGTTGCCCTCTCTATTTTCAGTCATGAATACCAATACATTATTGGACTGAATGTATTTTAACTGCCACTTACTTGATCAATCGAACACCAAGCCCAATATTACACAATCAGACCCCATATGAGAAGCTTTACAGGAGGCCTGTTGATTTCTCACACTTCAAAGTTTTTGGTTGCCTAGCCTTTGCCTCCACTTTGTCTGCACATCAACTAAAATTTGATCCCCGAGCTCAAATGTGCATCTTCCTAGAATATCCTACCGGAATTAAAGGGTACAAATTACTTGATCTTTAATCCAAACAAGTTTTTATCACCAGAGATGTCATCTTACATGAAGACAAATTTCCATTCCATCTGGTCACCCTTGCTACATCCATGCCAAATCCCTTCCTTGACCTAGTACTACCTATACCTACACATGATGATGCTCCCCTTACTCCATCACATTTTGCTCCACCTTCCCTTCAGCCTCCTCACATTCCATCTACCAACACCTCTTCTCCATCCCCCCATCATCCTTGCCGGTCTTCTCAAACCGTCAAACCTCCATCTTACCTGCAAGATTATCACTGCTTTTTACTTACTCAACCACACCTCACTAGTACTTCTCCTACACCACATCCTTTATCCAACTTCATATCTTACAACTCTTTGTCTCCTTCTCATAAACATTTTGTTCTCATAGTGTCCTCTTAATTTGAACCTCAATTCTACCATCAAGCTGTCAAATTTCCCCATTGGCGTGGAGCAATGGAGGCTGAATTGCATGCTCTAGAAACCAACAAAACATGGTCTGTGGTTCCACTGCCACCTGGTAAACATACCATTGGTTGCAAGCGGATCTATAAGATCAAATATGATTCTAATGGTTCAATAGAACGTTATAAAGCACGCCTGGTTGCCAAAGGTTTTACTCAACAAGAAGGTGTAGATTTCCTTGATACTTTTTCTCCTGTGGCAAAATTAGTCACAGTCAAAGTTCTATTGGCCTTAGCTGCCAATCAATCTTGGAACTTGGTACAACTAGATGTTAATAATGCTTTCCTCAATAGTGATCTCTTTGAGGAAGTATACATGGATCTCCCACTTGGCTATACCAAATAGGGGGAGCACACTCATCAAGCCACCAAACTTGTATGCAAATTACACAAGTCCCTCTATGGCCTTAAACAAGCCTCGAGGCAATGGTACAACAAATTTTCCAACTCTCTTATTCAATTTGGCTTCACACAATCTAAGTCAGATTATTCCCTATTCACAAAGGGATCAGGTTCATCATTTGTAGCCTTACTAGCATACGTTGATGACATCTTCATTATAGGCCCTTCCATAGCAACCATTAATTCTCTTAAAGACTTCTTGCATACTCAGTTTAAACTCAAGGATTTAGGCACCTTGAAATATTTCCTGGACCTAGAAATTGCTCGATCTTCTAGTGGTATTGTGCTATCCCAACAACACTATACCCTTCAACTCCTTAAAGATACAGGTTTCCTTGCCTCTAAACCTGCGTCTGTACCGATGGATCCAAACCTCAAATTAAGTGCATCAGATAGTGACCCTCTAGAAGACACCTCCCAATACAGAAGGCTTATCAGTCGTCTTCTATATCTCACACTTTCTAGACCATATATCACTTACACCGTGCATAAACTGAGTCAGTTCATGGCTCACCCTCGGCCCCCCCACTTGCAGGCAGCTCACCACCTACTCAGATACTTGAAGTCTCACCCTGGCCAAGGTCTCTTCTTCTCTTCTTCCTCCTCACTTCAACTCAAAGCCTTCTCCGATGCTGATTGGGGTTCATGTCCAGGCACTCGCAAATCTACTACTAGTTTCTGTGTTTTTCTTGGTGACTCTTTGGTATCATGGAAAGCCAAGAAGTAGTCCACCATCTCTCGTTCCTCTGCTGAAGCTGAATACCGAGCTTTAGCTTCCACCACCAGCAAACTCATGTGGTTACAACAACTTTTAAAAGATCTATGTGTTCCTGCTTCATCTCCAGCTGTTATTTTTTGTGATAATCAAGCTGCCATTCATATTGCCTCTAATCCAACCTTTCATGAACGGACCAAACATACAGAGATTGACTGTCATTTCGTACGTGACAAGATTACAACAGGCATCATCAAGCTTCTTCCTGTTCGAAGCCAAAACCAACTTGTAGACATGTTTACCAAGGCTCTTCCTTCCTCTACCTTAACTACACTTTTATCCAAGATGGCTATCAAAGACATTTATCATCCATCTTGAGGGGGAGTTTTAGAACTCAATTAGTTATTAAAAAAAAAAACCGTTTATTCAGTTAGAGAGTTAGTTTTATATGCTGAGGTGGAAGTCAGTTGTAACCGACTTAATTATTCTCTAAACTCACGTTTTTTTTGTCATTACCCTGTATATAAAGAACAAGTCTTGGTAACAACGTCAATGAGAAGAACATTTTTCCAGAACTTCCTTCTCTCATCCAAGATTTCATTCTCTTACTCAAAGATTGATTCTGGATTCAACAGAAAGGAAAGACCAGTTTATGTCCAATGCTTTTAAATCTTTTTAATACTTACGGCATACGTCGATTTGCTCATTAGCTTTCATTAGCCCTAGGCCGTGCTCGGCGCTGATACTCCCACAATGTTTAGATGTCCATTCATAGACGAAGGGTTCTATCTGCGCTAGTATCTGTAACCTTATACAGTATTTGTTAGAACTAAGGAGTGAGTACCTTATTTTTTGGAAGGATTAGGGAATTACCTTATCATCATACTGAGGAGCTGAAATATTGAGATGCAACTACCTCAGCCGATACCCCTTAAAGAAATCCAAAAACAAAACAAGAAGGAAAAAGAATTTATTTTGACAGGAAAAAGAAAAAAGGAAAAAAATCCTAAGAAAAGAGTGATGTAGTTTTTAAAGACATATATTAAACTAAGCTGGCCATACATGTTAGCATATGTAATAACATGTGTACGACCTTTCAGTCATCATTAAATAAAAAGGGCACAATCATCTCAGAGAAAGCAACAATTCATAGTATTAAGATCAGATATGTAATAATCTTTTCTAACCAAGTCTTGTTCACATTTCCTCAACAAGACCGTACATCTTTTCAATAGGCAAGGACAAATCATATTTGAATACTACCCCCGCTTTCATCAAAACTTCTGGTAAACCCTGCAAGCGTTATACAAACCAAAAAAAAGAAAAGAGTTTGTTGGATTAATTAAGTAATTATACCTTTTTATTTTTTATTATTTTTTAATTTTTTTTTTGTTATTAAAAACTACAAAAGTATCCATTAAATTTAAAATAAGTATTTTAGCTTTATTTCTTGTAGACTTTTCGACTTAAAAAAATAGAGGTAAAAATACCTTTAATTAAACTTAATTTGTTTATAAAATATATGATTTTTCTAGAGAAAAATTTTTAAAATATATATTTTAAAATTTCAAAAGTCATAAAACTTAAGATTTTTTATTGAAATTTGATGTTTTATTTTAAGATTTTTTTATGTTTTTAATATATAAAATATTTATCTTAACTATTTAAGGGTAATGTTGTTTTGTCCAATTTTTTCTATTCATAAGGATGAACTTGAAATAAAATTTTAAAATTCTAAGGATACCCTTGTAATTTCTAAGAACAGAGAGAAAAAGTGAAAAATAGTTAAAAATAGGAGATACATTTATGTAATTAGCCCAATGTTTGTTCCACAATCAGTATTATTTAAGGCCTATTCTTGCCTAAGACTCGTGAAATTAAAGTTAAATTGATAAACAGTAAAGGCAACATTAGGTAGGGACAAAAGGGGAAAGCCACCAGTGAGAAACTAAAGGCAAAAGAATACCTCACGTATATGCCAAAAGGATGATGCTTGGTTAATCAAGCCAACTTCCATTGCATGGAGTAGGAACACTTCAAGCTTTTCTCTGGGAATTGCCGAGCAAGAGGGCAAAGATCTTAGCAATATAAATGTCATCCAGTTCAAAGGGATTTAAGAAGAAAAAATACACTTCTTCATATGGAAAACAAATAAATAAATAAATAAATAAAGAAGAACGAAAACGATTACAGTTCAAAAGAAGGTAAATTTTAGATAGAAAGACGAAAAAATAAATAAATAAAAGGGGATTACCGGTCATAAGATTCATGACTGCCTGTCGTTTCAATCAAGACATAAAAGTTGTGCAATGGCGGAGATAGTTGATTCCGAACACCATCCAAACGATTTAGGACCTACTACACGTAAACAATCAGCAACACCTTTAAATTCCAAATGGAAAAGGACAAGTTAAAACCACAATGGCAACTGCCAAAGAAAATATAATAATAAGAATTTGAAACATGTTCATGGACGAAGAAAACAGTAAGATAAAACACCATGCAGGCCTACCAAATCCATTGCCACGACGGATTCTCAAAAACAAAAAAAAAAAAACACTCTAAACGACGGCATATTCTAATTTGGGAAGCATTATGTGGATCGTCGACTTTCACTAACCCTTTTAAATTAATGGCCGACTTTTTTTTAACAAATGGTCCATTTTTTAAATGACATTTTGTCTATCAATGATTTATCAACAGATAAAACCAAAAATTGATTCTCTTAAAAAATCAAAAAATCATTGATTAAAATTGGTTATTTATTAATTAATATTGTTTAATCAGTTCATCACTAATTAACTATTTTTGTAAAAAAAATTCATTTTTCTATTTTAACAAGCCCTTGGTTATTTACCAGAAAACAAAAGCTAAAAAGGCGACGATTTGCTTTGAAAATCCAAAGTAAACTTCATCCCCGCACAAAAAGGACAACATGTTTACAAGTAAAAGAGGATGTCGGTTTTAGATTTAAACCTTAACACACCTGGGGTCACAAATAAGAAGTCCTTTTTCGACTTAACAATAAAGATTGCAAGAAGACACAAACATTTAAATGAAAACGAGTGTAGATTGTGTTTACGATACGGTGTAAACCCCTATTCGTTTGTTATTGCAAACCACAACAAACAACGTAAAAGAAAATATTTTTTCAAATTAAAAAAAAGGGGAGGAAAGGAACGGCAGGTTTCTAGACTTGGTTTCACATCAAACATTAGCTCATAACAAACTATTATTCAGCAAAATAATAATAATAATAATAATACTCAGGGGGAAAAAACTTATGTGGCCAAACGAAAAGAAACTTTTCGAACTAGAAACAACAGCAAACTTTCTTGTAAATGATAGGAAAGATTTCGTTGGATTTGAGCTACAAATAACATTTATCTGTATCAATACAAGAATTATTAGCATTGTGCCCTGAACTATACTTTGTGGTTACATTTTCAAAATATTTGTGGGGGAAAGAGTGAATTTTGTCCTTTCAAAGGAAAGAGAGAGAGAATTTCATCCGAGACTGCTTGAGCTATCTCGTGTTGGACAAAATGGTAGCCATCTACGATCATAACTTTTAGGTTAGGAACATATTCAAATCTTCTGTCTAATTTTGGTATTTTAAATGATGTATAAGGAGTTTGACACATCAATTAAAAAGTTTTATGTTGATTGATTTTTACAAGTGTTTCATTAAATAACGTGGCATAATATGATTGGTTAGATATAATTTAAGACACCAAAAATTAAATAGAGGATTTGAGTTTGTTACGAAAAAAACTCTTGAAAACTTCTCCTTACATATGATCATGTTCCAACAATTTGAAAACCAATATCTTTGCAACTAGTATGTGATTTGTTGGAACAGTTATACTTCATCCCTCCCATGGTCCAGGAGTTCTTAATTCCCCTCTTTAACACCAGACAAGTTACTTATTATAGCAAAATATTGAGATGATCTTTTTCTTCATTGTTTATACAACTTCTAAAGCTTATTTTATATGAAATTCAATCTGTAAGTAAGAGACATTCTTGTATAACTAAACTTTTTAAATCCAAAATTAGGTTCGCAAGTTGCCAATCCTTTAATTTTTTTAGTATGGAGAGGACAACCAAGAATAAGCTTGCATAGAAGAACTCATCAATTGTATTTGAAGTAATTATTCTGAAAAGTCAATCAACATAATAAAAAAGGTCGAATCGTGGTTTGCGTAATGACAATAAATATAGACAAATTGTAGAAGTGCTGTAAATAACATTTGCATTTTTCTCTCTGTATCTCCTTTATTAATATTATTATTATCTTTATGAATTGTTGTTTAGAAGATCATAACAGTGCATGTTAGGTGATTGTGTTCCTATACATTGACCTTTGGCTATTGAGTTTACGTAGCAAGTTAAGTTTCTCAGGCATACCTAATTTGTGCTTTATTAAGAACTTCCAAAATTGTAAGAAATTTGAAAATGTTTTTAAAACTCAATTACAATATTAGGTTCAAAATCATATAGGTTCTAATCTACATGCCAAACAGATAAATTACTAAAAATTAAAAACGTAATTTAACTAAAAAATGAAGACAAAAAATTCAAAAGATGAAATTGAAGAAAATACTTATGATTTGATACTAACAATACTAAAAGCCCAAAGTACTAAATTAATTTTCTTTCTTCCAACCGTTAGGTTCGTTAAAAAAAAAAGCACTGCCGTGATTGGGCAATTTTTTTTGGTTAGTTTTTTCCCTCCATATGTTATACAGTTTCGCTTCGTTCATTCAATCGAAGAACGGACGTTTTTTTTCCTCGCCCCCTTCCATCGATCGAGCGTCGTAATCTCTTATCCAAGTTTCTAAATACACAAACACATGCCTTCTCTCTCCAATGGCGGCTTCTCTCTCCTCGATCCTGAACCAGCCTCACTGCGCTCTCCTTCTGAAGCTCCACGGACGATGTCATTTCGGTCTCAGCTTCCGACTTCTCTCTCCGCAATCCGCCGCTCCTCTTTCCCGCTGCTTCCACCACCACCGCCGCTCGCCGGGCCACCAACTCCACAGAAGAGCTTCCTCTCTCGAACTCTCCCGAAGCTTCTCCGTTTCTCAGCCTCCTCTTCTCTAGAAATCGGAGAATCCAACACTTCATCCCTCAAGCCGCTCTCACGTCTTCCGAAGCTCAGCAAGAGTGAGTTTTATCAGACACTCTCTTTGAACAGATTATTCGCTTATAATTTGGATTGCTTTTCATTAATTCTCCGAGTAAACTTTCAAAGTACTTATTTTTATGGCCTACTAGTTAATTAAGTAAACAATTTTCGTGGAATTTGGTGGACATTTCGTGCTTTTCTTTGGCGAAATTTAGACTGCTTTGTGATTGATTTTCCGATTAAACTTCAAAGCAGTGATCTTTGTGGTTTAATTGCTTGTTAATTAGTAAATTTTCGTGGAGTTTCATGGAAATTTGGTGCTTTTTGGTGTGATTGGAACGCTTTTGTGATTGATTTTCCGAGAAACTTTCAAAGCACTGATCTTTATCATTTAGTCGCTAATTAAAACTGGCTAATTAATCAATCAATTTTCTTGGAATTTGGTGGCAATCGTGTTTTGGTGTAATTTTGATTGCTTTATATTGATTCTCCGATTGAACTTGAAAGCAGTGATCTTTATGGTTTATTGGCTAATTAAGTAGTCAAGTTTGGAGGAACTTAGCTGAAAATTTATGCTTTATGTGTAATTTGGATCTCTTTGTGATTAATTCTCTGTATTATTGTCATTTAAGTGTTTGCTAAAAGAGGCAAACTTTGTGATATATGGCGTTTAAAAACCTAGATTTATATTTTGAGAGGGAATAATTGTCTTTAATTGCCAAAAGCATGAAACTGAATTTTCAATTTTCACTATTTTTCAGTATTTGTCACTGCAATTTCTCATAGTAAAAAACTTTTTATCTCATCTGCTAGTTCCATTTTGATTTTATGTCTAGCCATGTACCAGCTTCTGAAGTTTCTTCTAAAGGCCGTATTTATCACGAGACTTATAGGTGTCAGATGAACATCAACGGTATGGAAATTGTTCTATCAATAATGAAAAATGCTGGGTATAGTGAAACTGTTGATGTTCCTGGGAGCGCAGAGATCATTTTTATCAACACATGTGCTATTAGGGGCAATGCTGAGCAAAAGGTGTGGCAGCGGCATAATTACTTTTGGTTTCTTAAAAGGCATTGGAAGAGCAATGTTAAGATTGGGAGATCAAACTCTGTGCGACCCCCAAAAGTTGAAGTCTTGGGATGTATGGCTGAGAGGTTAAAGGATAAGATACTTGATGCAGATAAAATGGTCGATGTGGTTTGTGGACCCGATGCTTACAGGGACTTGCCAAGGTTGCTAGAAGAGGTAGATTATGGTCAGAAAGGGATCAATACTCTGCTTTCACTTGAGGAGACTTATGCTGATATTAGTACTGTTCAAATCTCCAAAAAGTCTGTTACGGCATTTGTTTCGGTGATGAGGTGTTGCAGTAACATGTGCTCGTTTTGTGTTGTGCCTTTGACTAGAGGTAGAGAGCACCCGCATCCCATGGAATCTATAGTGAGAGAGGTGGCTGAGCTTTTGAAGGAAGGTGTTAAAGAGGTGACGCTTCTTGGCCAGAATGCGAACAGCTATGATGATACATCTGGAGATGAAACAGAAGTTGAACCAGGAAGTAATTGGAGATTGAGTGAGGGGTTTTCCAGCATGTGCAAGGTGAAGAAAATGGGTTTATGTTTTTCTGATCTCTTAGATCGACTTTCCAGAGAATTTCCAACGATGAGATTCAGAGACACATCCCCTCATCCTAAAGATTTCCCTGACGAGTTTCTGTATTTGATGCGAGACAGGTATAATATATGAAATATATTCATTGACCTGCGCAAGTGCTTGAAAGAACGCATCGGGATATACCCGAGAGGCATACTTGGACCTTGTACAAAAGATAAGGAGAATTGTACAGATGTGGGGCTAAGCACTGATTTCATATGCGGTAAGGCGTCTTTTATTTTGATAGTTTTCAATAGAGTACTTTGGTAGCTGAGCTATGTTGAGACAGAAATATTTCTATCATCTGTTATAAGGTCAAGAAATATTTTATTACAATCTTAAAATTCTTTCCTTTTAACTCTTTTTGAATACTAGATACAAGGTAAAAGAAACAAAAACAATCTTGTTATGGCAACTGATGAAACTTCTGTAGGGGGTAACATAGCAGTTTATACTGATCACATCATCTTGGAAGTGATTTTTCTTCATGTACATTATACTTTTACAGTAGTATTAAGAGTTTATAGAAAGATGACATGTCACGTACTTAATTTCAAATTGTGATCGTGAATTCTTATCGTAGTTAAGGTTTGACGCACGGTGCCCCTGAAGTGACAGTTCCTAGATATCTGTTTGTTCTGTTCTTGTCTTGCTCAGTGAACCTGGTTTTGGATTATCGGTTTTATTTGCCATCTGTTCTTCACTATTTTCATTAGTTTCCGATGTTGTTAAACAAAATTTTGTTTGTTGCTTTAAGGGCTTAAATGTTGAGCAAAATATTACAATTTGTTCATCTGTCGAGAAAAGTTACAATATTCTCTCCAACACTCAAATGCAAAATCAGTATGCAAATAAGTACTACCTCCACATTGCTAGTGTCTGTTATTTGTAAACTCAAATTAGTTTTCGGTGCTTCCATTTCTTACTTGATCCTTTATTCCAGGTTTTTGTGGGGAAACAGAGGAAGAACACGAAGACACGTTAAGTCTTACAAGGGCCGTTGGTTACGACATGGCTTACATGTTTGCTTATACCATGAGGGAGAAAACCCATGCAAACAGAAACTACTCCGACGATGTTCCTGAGGGAGACAAGCAGAGATGGCTCACTGAACTTATCGAGGCATTCCGTGAGACTACATGCCAGTGTTATGACTCACAATTAGAAGTGTTCAGCTCGTGTTGGTTGAGGATCTAATAAGAGAGCTCCTGATACAGAACTTATTGGTAAGAGTGCTAGAGGCCATAGAGTGTCGTTTGTAAATGTTCCAGTCCCGCAATGAGATTGTGACTCAGATGGTGGAAGGAAACCAGTGGTCGGCGATTACGTGGAAGTTCGTATAACGAAGTCCACAAGAGCATCGTTATTCGGGGAGGCTTCTGCTATAACTAAATTGAGCTCATTGTACAATGTTGAGTATGAAGAAGCTCTTGCCTGTGGAAGCAGTTGTTGAGATCTTTCACCTATCAAGTTTTGCATTATTCAACCGTAATTATTGCAAAGCATCTTTGTTTTAGTTTTGAGAGCTTTAGGATGATTGTAAGAACTTGGTTAGATCATAACAAGATTCATGTTACGATAAAATCTGGTTCGGGCATGGCTTTGAAAATTGTCTGTGCTCAAATTTTTTGGACCTTGGTTGCTTCTTTTTTCCTTTTTCTAAATTTGGCATATAAAAATACCACAATGAAGCAACTTCATTTGTTGTGTTTGCGTTGCTTCAATCTTGTCGGACTAATTTGAAATGAAATCTCTACATCACTAACTTAAATTCCAACCGAGCCACTTTCTGATAACTAACCCCGTTAGTACTATATAGACACGTGGCAAAGGAGTAACTAATTTTTTTAAGAATTAGATTACCAATCTAAATAGGGTTAATGTGATAAAGGGCCCACATATGTTTATTGAATTAAAATATGACTCAATTTGAAAATATTTACATGTCCCAAAATGATATTGGTTCTGTTTGAGAAATAAGTTCGACTTTAAGTTTTAGTTTACTACAGTGTAAAATTCTAATATACTACAATAGTTTACTACAGTATAAAACTTTCACATGTTACAGTATTTAAGTTTTAACTTACTTTCCAAACTAAGTGACTATTAAAATAGTTATTATGTAATTATATAGTACGAGATATAATATTAATAAAATAATAACTGTAATTAAGGACATGTTTAAGATATTTTAAATATTATATTAAATTTTAATTTCATAATAATAATTTAGTCGGATATTGTAATTTTTCATCTAAATAATACTTGCTATTTGTTAATTACTTGATCAACATGTTTTCTAACACTTCTTCTGTGAGAAACCCTATCAATAGTACACATTTTAACTATTACTTTTTTTTAATAGATGTGATGATTGAGAGAGAAATACCTATCAATAGGTATCTTTTGTAGTTCCCTGCATAGAAGTTGCCAATGTTTTTACCAGTGTTTAGCAAAATCAGTTAAAACTCATCAATTTCAATTCAAGTAGCGTAAAGCTCTCAAGTCCTACAGTGTAAAGAAAAACTATGTTATAGTATAAGTGTCTCATATACTACACTACTCTCAGTTCAATATCTCATATTTAACTCACTTCTCAAACTTTACGTTGAAAAATCATTCATCGCATGAGGTTAAGACCTCATTATTTATAAAATTATAGGTTTTAGTTTAATATGAAACGTAATTTTAAACTAAATCTCAGCAGCAACAAAAGTATTATTAAATAGGTTTTTTTTTTTTTTTTGGGTTATAGTCTATAGAATCTGGATAAAATTAAATATGATTTTTTTTTTTTCTTTTCTTGGCTGTAGTCTATAGAATCTAGATATGCTGTGAAAGCTCTTCTAAATCGGACAACCAAAAATAAAAAAGAAAAGAAAAACAAGTCCTGAAATATAATGAAATGATAGTGCAGTGACCCAAGCGCCGGTTGCAACTAGGAAAGAAAAGAGGGGAAAAAAAGAGTGCAACGTGTTATGTCACGAAGAATTTGTCAGAGTTATATTGCATCGTGATAATGAATATCATGCTTAGTAATGTGTCAAGCTTCAAAAAGGTCGATAAGAAAACTAAAAACAAACGCAAAAACATAAACAAAAGTGGTCAAATGAACATCAAATCGTCCGTGCACAACACAACGCCCACCACACAACTTTTCACATGCAAAGAAAGAGAGAGAGAGAGATCTTTCACTTATATTGTTGTGTCACAACAATTACTCGTCAAAAGTTGGGGGCGCAGACATAGAAATTGTAGAAACATGTGCTTAGAGAGAGAAAGAGCTGAAGAGAGAGAGAGAGAGAGAGACGTGCTAGCTGTGTCGTGGTGGAGCCCTGGAACCATGGCGTAAAAACGAAGAGGGTACTGATCATTGATGTTAGACAAGACGAAGGCTTTGGTGTGTCCCCAAAATGGAGAATTATTATTATGAGTTTATAGTTAGTGGAGAAAGAGAAGGAAAAAAGAATTATACGACTGATGAACTGAGTGAGTCACTGACATTTTCGGCGCTCTATCTAAGGGTAGCCACCTAAAATGGGCCAATGGGCCTCCTTTCCTTTCGGTTGGAGATGGGCTCCCCTCACGTGCTTTCTTGCTGCTCAAGCTATGACCAGCGGAAAGGGCTGTATGGTGATAAGGTTTTAGAGGAATTCAAAGTTGATACTGCTTAAAATTAAAAAGGTGTTTGGACTGTAAAGCTTTGTACAACTAAAAAGTTATTACAATATATAGCTTTTACATAATATAATTTTTAAATAAAAATATTTAGTTAATCTATTTGTTAAACATCGGTCTTAATCTGTTTAAAAAATAAATTAAAATTAAAAGTTTGATTTAAAATATTATAATATATGAGTACTTCATATTACATATTACAGCTTACTTTTATTTTATACTATAACATGTGAGAGTTTTACATTATTTATAATTAAAACTATGAGTTTTAACTATAAAACTATGAGTTTTAACTACGTCACCAAACACATCTTAGATGTTCATCCTACAACCAAAAGCAATAAAGTTGGAGGAAAAAAATAATCGACAGCTATTCACTCTTAATGTATAAGTTACTTTATGAAAGAAAAATTACATGTGTTTCGTTTAAACTGTGTTAGCACCGAATTCTATGAACCGAACCATAAAGTCACATGTTTGGTTCGCCCGCTATGACATATATAGGAGTCAAAATATCAATTAATCAAGCTTAATTATATGATTTACCATCACTTTGGACACTATTCTTTTTTCATTATTAACGTGGTAATAAAATAATTATCACGTGATAAAAAGATTAAAAAAAAACGAGTTGCGCCTTTTTATTATGTGGCTGACAAGTTGTTTACAGTTACTTGATTACAATTTAATTAATGCTGAAAAAATTGTGCATATATAGGAGAAAAATAGAACATTTTGACAAGAATGAAAGTATCAAACAGATATTTGACCCATAAATTCAGTCAGGACAAACTAATAATGATATCGATCTTTCCTTCATTTTGGCAAAAAAATAATAAATAAAAATGAATCGCGCCATTTGATAATGTGGGGGACAATTTGTTTACATTTACTTGATTATAATTTAATTAATGTTGAAAACATTTTGACAAGAATGAAAGTATCAAACATATATTTGACCCATATATTCAGTGAGGATATATTAATAATAATCTTGATATTTCCTTCTTTTTAACAAATAAATAAATGACAAAAAATGAGTTGCACCTTTTTATTATGTGAATGATAATTTGTTTACACTTTCTTGATTATAATTTAATTAATGTTGAAAACATTGTGTGTGTGTGTGTATAGGAGAAAAATAGAACATTTTTACAAGAATAAAAGTATCAAACAGATATTTGAGCCATAAATTCAGCCAGGACATACTAATAATAATCTCGATCTTTCCTTCTTTTTGGCAAAATAAATAAATAAATAATGAGTTGCGCCTTTTTAATCATGTGAGTGACAATTTGTTTAAATTTACTTTATTATAATTTAACTAATGTTGAAAATATTGTGTGTGTGTGTGTATACATATATATATATATATATATATATATATATATATATATAGGATAAAAATAGAACATTTTGACAAGAAAGTATCAAACAGATATTTGATCCATAAATTCAGCCAGGACAGACTAATAATAATTTCGATCTTTCCTTCTTTTTGGCAAAAAAAAAATGAAAATAAAAAAAATGAGTTGCGCCTTATTATTATGCTAGTGACAATTTGTTTGCATTTACTCGATTACAATTTAATTAATGTTGAAAACTTTGTATATAAATGAGAGAAAAATAGAACATTTTGACATATCAAATAGATATTTGACCCATAAATTCAGACAGGACATACTAATAATAATCTCGATCTTTCCTTCTTTTTGGCAAAAAATAAAAATAAAAATAAATAAAACTGGTTACTGCAACAATGAAAAAATGAGACAAAAAAAAGTTGGAACCTCATAAACGTCCATTTGAGGTCCCGAATAATGGATTTGGCTTTTTTTTTTTTTTTTACATGCAAGATTTGGTCTATTTTCACGAAAACCTTAAATTTGACTCAACAATCCTCAAAACTGGCAACTTCCTCAATTTGCCTTAAGATGGTCCCAAAAGGGCATATAATCCCCACTCATGATGCTACTAAATCATAATATCGATATCCAAGTGATATATAATATATCATTATACCTGTGTATATATATAGAGAGAGAGCCATAATAGTTTAAAAAAAAAAAAGATTATTCAATCACACAAATTCGATCTTTCTGTCATAAAGATTATGTATATATGTATGTATTCTTAAAAAAGAAATATATATACATACATATATATATATATATATACATTATGTATAGGTAAAGGCCTAAGTGCTTCATTTGGTCTTACATGCAAAACATATAAAATTCGTGGATGACATGATATGAATTCTCTGTAATAATAACTTTATAAAAATATAACAACAAAAATGTTAAAATGTTTTATATATATATATATATATATATATATATATATATATATATATTTCAATTAACACATGTTATAATATAAGCTATTCTAATAATAAGAGAAAAAGATTTACACTCGAACCCATAATCTCAACTCAACACCTCCTTAACAAGCCCCTCTTATGCTCTTTGACCAAAGGGTCTTAGGCTAAAAAATATATTTTGTAAATCAATTAAAAAAAATCAACAGTATAACATCTATTTGAAGTACCTGTTATATAGAATAAATTATAAATACTCTCAATTTTTTTCTTTTTAAAATTAATCTTTTTGTCCCTTGAATAGTCTATAAACTGAAAAAGCGTGATAAATGATCATTCTTTTAAATTCTAAGATGGAAACCGCCAAATTAGACTCATAAAAGATTCTTCAACTTTCTTTATTCTCCAAAAAATCTTTGAATTCAAAGTTGGACTATATTTAGTCTAAAAAATTGTCGAAGTGTTTATATATAAAAAAGTTAAATCAAATTGAGCACGTAAACTAAGAACAATTATATCAAAGTTGGTCACTCTATTAGATAAATGAATGGAAAACCTATACCATTTTAAATCTTTTTTTAGAATAGTTTTCTTTTCATGACAAAAGGTGCGCTTCGATTTAAAATGTAAATGTTAAGGTGATCTTTTTTCTCTAAATTTTTCCTAATCTGTTTCAATTTTTTATTTAAGTTTTTGGAATATTTTCTTGCTTTATCGGATCTTTTTATTCAAATACTTTCCCTGAACTAAAAAATTATTTTTTTTACAATTCCAAGCTTGAGATTGAGTTTGGGTCAAGCGCTAGAAAAAAGCATTTTAGTACGAGGATCAAGTTGTAACGCCCCAAAATTTATTTAATGTTAATGTACTATAAATGATGAATTAGTGTGCCATAATTAACGTTTTAACAATTATTAGACTATTTGGTTGGATTTTTGAATTTTTGGTTGTTCTGTTAAATTAATGAATTCGAAGGATTTCTTATTGTTTTAAAATGATGCTTTGAGTTTTAAAACACAACAATTTGTAAAATGTTAAAAATACTCCGTTTTGCAAAACCGTGGGCGGCACATGGTTTTCGCACAGTAAAACCGCCCACCGATTTTCTCTATTTATTTCCTTCCTTCCTCTCTCTCTCCTCACTCTCTCGTGACATTCTCTCTCTCCTCTCTCTCTCTCTCGGCAGCTCTCTTTCTCTCTCAATTCTCTCTCAAATTTTGAACTCCATTTCGAATCCAAGCTTCAGGTTAGCAAGGAGGAAGCTCGGGGACGTGATTCGGCAACCGAGAACGTGGATTGAAGCTTCGATTCGAGGTTAGATTCGAAATTTCTAAACTTTTTACAAAATTTTCAATTTTGTGTATTTTTGAAATCTAGGGTTGTCTAAGCTTAGAAAACCGTGGATTTGTGTTAAATGAACTTAGAACAACTAGAATCTAAGCCTAGATTGAAGAAAAACGGATTGAATTCAAGATTTTTCATTTTTCTCATCTTTTTCTCATTTTCGGATTTTTTTGAGGATTTTGAGTTTAAATGTTGTTTAAATGATTCCAAACATGTTCTAGAATGTTTTTCTATCAACTATAACTGTTTTTCATGCCTGGGATTTGAGAAAAATAGGTTAGAAACAAGATTTGGATTTTTGGGGATCGAGAAACCCGTGGCTGGGATTTCTGGGTTTTTCCAGTTCGGCAGGCCGAAGTTCATGTTCGGCAGGCCGGAGTGATGATCGGCAGGCCGGTGTTCTTCCGACCGGCAGGCCGAATCTGGGGAAATGTTCGGCAGGCCGAACCTTGTTTCCGGCAAGCCGAACTGTGCAGTTCGGCAGGCCGAAGCAGGGCGTCCGACAGGCCGACCGAGGCATGGAAAATTTTGTAATTTTTACCCATTTTCACTGTTTTGAACCCTGATTTAAATCCCAACCTTATAGGATGATTTTAAAGGTACAAATGGCACACTAGGACATCATGAAATGATTTAGTAACATAGAATGTCTCGAACTAGATATTGATCGACTTAGTTTGTATCTAGGATCGTTCGTGGTTCCGTGGAGCTAACGTATAGCGGACCGGGATTACGGTGTGGGGCACCGGCACGAGTATTGAGGTAGGACTTCTATCCTATTTCTTTGGTAGCCTGGTTTTGAAATGATTTGGCTTTAAAAGGGATTTCTATCAAAATGTTTTCAACGGTTGTTTGAAAATGGTTTTATCGGTTATATTTTAATATACCGTGATTATGAAATGAATTTCATAATAAATGTAATTGACAATACTCGGTAATTGGGTTTTGAGTGATAATGATAATAAACATATGGGCATGATGCCATATCAGAGATCGGGTCGTGTAGCGATCGACCTTGGGGGCAGGTCCCGAAACCCAGCTGGGCCACTACGGTGGTGATATCATGGTTTGCCTAGGTAAAAGTAAAATGGTGTTTTGATTTGACGAGTAGACTGTTTTGTGTCAGGACGGTCCTACTCAAATTGTTTATTTATTTATTTATTTATTTAAGTTTCCTCTGAATAACTTCTAATGATGCTATGTTTCTTTGCATTAAACTATTTTATAAAACATAGTCCTACTGAGCCTTTCGCTCACGTTTTACTGTTTTAAATTTCCCCCATCTAGGTGGTCTTCCATTTAGGTTTGGAGAAGATTCTTCGGATCGAACTCAGGAGCAATAGGAGAGTTTATTTATATTCTGTATTTATTTAATCAAGGCATGTAAGACTTAACTTTATTTGTACTTGGACTGTAATTGTATTTGTGATATTGTCAGAACCATGTGTGTGCACAAGTTGTGGGTTGTGGAACCCCTACTCGTGATTTTTATTTAATATTATTATTTGTTTAATATTTATAAATTCTTTTATAAAATGTGGTGAAAATCTTCTTATTTCTTACTTAATTTGAGTCTTAAACCCTTGGTTTTTAATTAAATTCTCTTTTAATTAATCTAAATATTCTGTCACGTCACCTCCCGTACTCCGGGGCGTGACAGAATGGTATCAGAGCTCAAGGTTATGAACCTTGGGAATTGTGCACACATAGGTTTGATAATGAAATACCTTTGACAGTCCAAATTTTGTTTTCAGAAGTGAGAGAATGGCACCTAGTCGTCGTTCGACAGCTGACGCCGAGTTCAGAAATGACGAGAGCATGATGAGGTCTATGTTTGCGGCTTTCCGGCAGATGGCAGCCAGGGCTAGACCGGAAGACTCCAGTGTTGGTAGTCGACATGCGTTCTTTAAGGAATTCCGGCGGGCGTCAATTCTGACTTTTGATGGCAATGGGGATCCGCAGTTAGCTGAATATTGGTTGGATTCGATCTTGAAGCATCTGGATACTCTTGGTGTGCCTGAGGAGTATCGTGTGGAATTCGCGGCGTATAAGCTTGAGGGTGGCACTAACACCTGGTGGAAACAAACTAAGCGTCTGGAGCGCGGTGGTGATATCAGTTGGGATAAGTTCGAGGAGCTGTTCTATGATCGGTATTTTCTGCAGGGATATAGAGACCAGAAAGCAGCTGAGTTTTATAGATTGCAGCAGGGTGATATGTCAGTTCGGGAGTATGAGGCAAAGTTTAACGAGTTGGCTAGGTTTGCTCCGTCAGCGGTGGCATCGGAGCGTGAAAAGTGTATTAAGTTTCAGGAAGGACTCAAGGCTCCTATTCGACGGCAGTTGGTTGCTCTACGGCTTAGGAGTTTCGGAGAGCTTGTGTCGTCGGCGATCTCCGTGGAGAATGATTATGTGCAATATTGTGAGGATCAAGCCAAAGCTTCAGGAGGACCGCAGAGGAGTGGCAGGAAGAGCATTAGTAGTCGTCCAGCTCCGAGGAAAGGCAAGCAAGGCGGTGCGACCAGTGGCAGCAGCAGTTCGTCTGGCAGCGGGCGCAGCAATTCCTACAGCTTCCATTGTCATTTATGTCAGCAGCCCGGCCACATCAAGAGGAATTGCCCGATCAGGAGTGCTCGTCTTGGATCGCAGACCGGGGAGGATGCCAGTCGTTCGTCTCAGCCTCAGCCTCAGACCCTACCTCCGCCTCCGCAGTACCCGCAGTTGCAGTATCCGCAGTTTTCTCCTCAGCAATTCTCATATCCGGCACGGGGGCAGCAACCGCAGTATTTTCAGCGTAGTGTTTCTCAATATCGAGCACCGAGTACAGGTAGCGTGCAGTCGTCTCCATCTCAGCAGCATCGACCGAGTAATCCAGGACCCAGTAATGTCGGTAGAGGAAAAGGGAAAGCGCCAGGGCAGGTTCATGCAATGGCATCTGGAGGGTCAGATTCTCAAACTGGTAACACGGTTGTCGACGGTATGATCTTGGTTTCCAGATCTTTAGCTCGCGTTTTATTTGATACCGGTGCCTCTCATTCTCTCATTTCGAGTTCTTTTGTACATGCCTTGGGATTAGAGGTAGAAGAGTTTAATGTACCCCTAGTCATAACTTCTCCCTTGGGGCGGGTGTGTGTGAATTGTATGTGTAAATCATGTAAAATAAAGATTGGGGATGAGATTTTAAAAAGTGATTTGATTATACTCCCCATGAGTTCCTATGATGTGATTTTAGGGATGGACTGGTTGTCCAGGTATAGTGCAGTCGTGGACTGTCAACTTAGAAAAGTGACCCTAGTGTCTGATAGGGGGATGGTAATCACTTACCAAGGTGGTGGTGATTGGTTAATGAGTGAGCGTCTCATGAAGTCGTGTCTAGGAGGGCGAAGGAATCTAGGTTGTTGTGCTTTTCTTGCCAACCTGGATTGCGAGCCCTATGTTTCGAGGGGTAGTGCAGCGATTCCGGTGGTTGATGAGTTCGATGATGTTTTCCCCGACGAGTTGCCAGGGTTACCACCGCATCGAGAGATTGAGTTTGGTATCGAGTTGTTTCCAGGGACAGCACCGATTTCTATGGCACCTTATCGGATGGCGCCAGCAGAAATGAAGGAATTGAGGAAGCAACTTCATGAGCTTGTTGATAAAGGATATATTCGAAATAGCACATCTCCGTGGGGAGCACCAGTTTTGTTCGCTAAGAAGCACGATGGGACTCTCAGGTTATGTGTGGATTATCGGCAGCTAAATCGTGTTACGGTGAAGAACAAGTATCTCTTTCCTAGGATTGATGAGCTATTTGATCAGTTGGGAGGTTCGCGATACTTCTCGAAGATTGATTTGCATTCAGGTTATCATCAGCTCAGGATCAAGGAAGAGGATATTCCCAAGACAGCTTTTAGGACTCGGTATGGGCACTTCGAGTTTCTGGTTATGTCTTTCGGGTTGACGAATGCTCCAGCAGCTTTTATGGATCTGATGAACAGGGTATTTATGCCGTATTTGGATCAGTTCGTGATTGTGTTCATCGATGATATCCTTGTGTATTCTAAGACTTGGGAGGAGCATGAGCAGCATCTTCGGATCGTGCTTCAGACTCTGCGGGAGCACCAATTGTATGCTAAGAGGGAAAAGTGTGAGTTTTGGTTGACTGAGGTCAAATTTCTGGGTCATATCATCTCGGAGCATGGTATTTCAGTGGATCCATCCAAGATTGAAGCTATATTGGAGTGGGAACGACCAAGGAATGTAGCGGAGATTCGCAGCTTCTTAGGTCTTGCTGGGTATTACAGGAAATTTGTAAAGGACTTTTCGAAGATTGCAGCTCCGTTGACGAGATTGATCAAGAAAAATGTCAGGTTTGAGTGGGATGAAGATTGTGAGCTTGCTTTTCAGGAATTGAAGAACCGGTTGACTTCAGCTCCAGTGTTGGTTATTCCTAGCAGTGACGAGCCGTATGAGGTTTATGCGGATGCTTCAAGGCGCGGACTTGGATGCGTGTTGATGCAGCATGGACGTGCACGCCCACACGGCCGGCCTGGCCCGGCCCGTTCTCCTTAGGCCCACAAGGCCCGCGGGCTGGGCCGGCCCATGAATTTCGTGGGCCGGGCCGGCCCGGCCCATATTAAAAATAACTTGGCCCGGCCTGGCCCGCGGGCTAGTTTTATATGGGCCGTGTCGGGCCGTGCCGTGGGTCGTGTCGGGCCGTGCCGTGGGTCATACCGGGCCGTGCCGTGGGTCGTGCCGGGCCATGCCGTGGGCCTTAAATAGGCCGGCCCATCTTGGCTCATCATGGGTTTAAATGGGCCAGCCCATCTAAGTATGTAATTTTTAATTTTTTAATTTTTGAATTTTTAAACAAGTTAATAAATATAAAAGTTTGAATAGTTAAGGGAAATATAAAAAAGGATATTTTATTTACGATTGCCTCATTAAAAAACTTTCCAAGGAAAACCCAGTGGGACAAAACCTTGGTAAGGAAAAAAGAGTACAATCGGGATAATTATACATTAGATGTTTACAAAATTACTAAAAACATAAAAAAAATATTGTTCATAATTAATTACAACGTATTACTCCCAGTGGGAGTATCAGAAATGTCCAAATTTTTAAAGTCATCAACCCAATCATCTTGAACTTCTTGGCTTCTTCTACAAGCATCCTCCCAATCTTTGACGCACATTACTGCTTCCAGAATATCGTCACTCATACGTGCACGCCGTTCATCAAGTACTCTACCACTGCAACTAAATACTTGTTCACTTGCAACTGTGGATACTGGTATGGTTAGTATATCACAAGCCATTTTAGAGAGCACAGGAAAAGTTCTTGACTGTGATCTCCAAAATGACAAAAGATCAAACTTATTGAAATCATGACCACCACCTTCCTCATTGAAAATAAATGCTGCAAAATTTGTTTCCAGATAATTTTCCAATTCACTGCGTGTTGAAGATGTAGACGATGCACCGAAACCAAATCCTGTGTAGCTAATCATACTTGCCCATGAAGAACCATATGGAACAGAAGTAGTATTTGCTAAAGGTGTAGGGGATATTGTTTGGCCTCCTCCATATTTTTCATTATATGCAGTAAATATGTTGTTAACTTTTGCTTGCACATTTTGAATGGTTATGATGTCAGAATGCACCCTTAATTTTTCCCCTATACCCTTAAGCAAATATTCAACACCAGCTAATTTAACTCTCGGATCCAATACAGCAGCTATGCAATACAACGGTGGAACACGCTCCCAATATTTTTTGAATTTTTGTTCCATGAACTCAACAGATTCCTTAAACATGTCAAAATCTCTATGCATATCGAAGGTTGCAGCAATGTCGTACAACTTATGTAATGCATGAGGAGAGGTAGGATAGTACACACCTGAGAGTTGGAGAGTGGCTTCATAAAAAACCTTTAAGAAATTGTAAAAGCATGAAGCAATTTGCCAATCAAATTCTTGAAGCAGCTCAGTTGGATTCTTCAAGTTGTAATACGCGGTTATGACCTTTTTGTATGGTAGGCATGCATTCAGCATCAAATATGTTGAATTCCACCGGTGTCCTATGTCAGTTGGAAGTTTTCTGGGTTTCATGCTTGCTCTTTTGCAAAGCTTAGCAAACTCTTAAATTCGAGAGCCAGAACTTGCTATGTAACCCAAGGCCGTTCGAATATTTTCCAAATAACCTTGAAAAAATTTCATGCCATCTTGAACACACAAGTTAATAATATGACAAGCACATTTTTGGTGAAAAAGTGTTTCGCCATGTTGTGGTCTCAATGTTGTTTTGAAAAGGTTAATAGCAGCAGTATTAGCAGATGCATTATCAAATGTGATGCTCAAAACCTTTTCTTTAATGCCATAAAAATCAAAAACTTCCATGATGACATCATGAATGGCCTTGGCATCATGCGGATAAGGCATTGGTCGAAAAGCAATTAATCTTTTTTGAAAAGACCAATCTTTATCCACATAATGTGCAGTTACACAGATATAACTAGTTTTGGTACGACCTTCCCACAAATCAGATGTGCATGCAGCAGATGCAGTGAATGAATTAAATTCAGTTACTAACTTTTCTCTCATTAAAATAAAAAACTTTCATGGTGTCAGCTCTTGTGGTAGTTCTTGAAACACGCCTATATTGTGGATTATAGGCATTTTGAATGTACTCCTCAAAGGCTGGATCATCAGCAAGACTAATTGGTTGTTGAGCACTAGCCAAATATCTAGCATGCCATTCTCTTGCTCTTTGTTGGTCATATGACCAATTGGTAACACTACCATCGGGGCTAAATTGAAGTGTTTGTTGACGACAATCAACACCACCTACACCATGCTTAGCTTCGCATTTTTTGCGATGCCTCTCTAAGTGACCAGTGCCAGAAGAGGATTTACCTGTGTAGTCTTGTTTGCATACTTTGCAAATTGCACGCTCTTCTGTTGCACCATGCTCGTTTGTACGTGTTACGAGATCAAAGTAATTCCAAACTGGTGAAGTTCGTTGAATTTTCCTTTTGCCCTTACGAGTGACTTCAGAGGAGCCATCAACTTGAGATAGCAAGTCAACTCCAATTTCTTCCGATGGATCATTAAATTGTTCTTCTTCGTTGATCACCAAATGTGAAATGTTGGCTCTCCCTCTAGGTGATGATGCCATAGCTTCAATAAAAAATAACAATAAATTAACGTAACATAAAAATTAAATAAAATAATTACACAATAAAATTAACTTATAACAATACAAAATTAATGAACAATGAATGAAATAAATTATACCTTCAAGTTTTTTTTCCTTTCTGAAGAACTCTAAGTAATCTAAAAAACAAGACAATACATAAGATCTTAGAAGTTTGTTGAATGAGTATCTCTGTGAATGTTCTACATTTATTTATAGGTAAAAAAGTTTATTTTTTTTATTTTTTTATTTTTTAAATCTTTTTTTTTTAATTTTTTTTCTTTCAAGTGTAACTTGATTAGACAATTCGCTGAAGACTTAACGTCTCAGCTTTGCACATTGCAGGCCTTCCTTCTGAGCCTCTATGTTAGGCCTGCCCCTTTATAATTGCATAGGGGAATCTAATGCCATGTTCACTCACGGGTGAATATGACATGTATAAATTATATAATATTTAATTCTTATATGTATTAAATAATATATATATATTAAATGTATAGTATTTTGATGTGATAATACATGACCTATAGACTCAATATCTGATTCTTAGCTTTGCTTCTCCAAAGCAAAGCATGCCTTATGTAAAAAACCTAAACTGCCCCTATGTAAAATAAACTTGCATATAAAATTTTTGCCTACAAGAAAAAAATTTTAAAAATTTTAAGCTTTGCCTACAAGGTCAATCCGCGTACAACCTCTGCGTAGGGGTAATCTACGTCAGGGTAATAATTAAGCTCCACACATACTAACAATGCCTACAAGAAAAAAATTTTAAAAATGCAAAGAAAAGAAAAAGAGCTTGTCAGGCCTATTGCAATGTGATGTGTTCAATATGGCATGTATATATATTATATAATATTTAATTCTTACATGTATTAAATAATATATATATTAAATGTATAGTATTTTGATGTGATAATACATAACCTACAGATTCAACATCTGATTCTCAACTTTACTTCTCAAAAGCAAAGTATGCCTACAAGGAAAAAATAAAAAAATAAAAAGAAATGAAAAGAGAAGAAAAAGAACTTGGCAGACGTATTATGATGTGATTGCATTTGGGAAATCTCATGGCATATTCAATTATTCATTCACGGGTGAATATGGCATGTATATATATTATATAATATTTAATTCTTATATGTATTAAATAATATATATATTAAATGTATAGTCTTTTGATGTGACAATACATGACTTACAATGAGCCTTACATGACTTACTGGGGAAGGCCATACTCAGCCATGTTCACCCGTGAATGAACATGAAAAAATATATCTAAATATATATATATATATATGAAATTGGCCCACAATGGGCCTCTTGTGGCCCTGTATGGGCCAGCCCAACTTGGGCCGGTGGGCTGGCCCATTATGGGCTGGGATGGGCCGGCCCATTGTGGGCTGGGATGGGCCGGCCCATTGTGGGCCTAGACGGGCCGGGCCGGGCCGGCCCAGGCCCAGCCCAACCCGGCCCATGATTTTCCATGGGCCGTGCCGGGCCGGCCCAGCCCACAAGTATTTATGGGCCGTGCCGGGCCGTGAACAGTGCCGGGTCGTGCCGGCCCGGCCTATCACTGTATCAGGACGGGCTCGGGCCGGCCCACGGGCCCCGGCCCATTGTTGCATCTGGTAACGCGGTTGTCGACGGTATGATCTTGGTTTCCAGATCTTTAGCTCGCGTTTTATTTGATACCGGTGCCTCTCATTCTCTCATTTCGAATTCTTTTGTACATGCCTTGGGATTAGAGGTAGAAGAGTTTAATGAACCCCTAGTCATAACTTCTCCCTTGGGGCGGGTGTGTGTGAATTGTATGTGTAAATCATGTAAAATAAAGATTGGGGATGAGATTTTAAAAAGTGATTTGATTATACTCCTCATGAGTTCCTATGATGTGATTTTAGGGATGGACTGGTTGTCCAGGTATAGTGCAGTCGTGGACTGTCAACTTAGAAAAGTGACCTTAGTGTCTGATAGGGGGATAGTAATCACTTACCAGGGTGGTGGTGATTGGTTAATGAGTGAGCGTCTCATGAAGTCGTGTCTAGGAGGGCGAAGGAATCTAGGTTGTTGTGCTTTTCTTGCCAACCTGGATTGCGAGCCCTATGTTTCGAGGGGTAGTGCAGCGATTCCGGTGGTTGATGAGTTCGATGATGTTTTCCCCGACGAGTTGCCAGGGTTACCACCGCATCGGGAGATTGAGTTTGGTATCGAGTTGTTTCCAGGGACAGCACCGATTTCTATGGCACCTTATCGGATGGCGCCAGCAGAAATGAAGGAATTGAGGAAGCAACTTCAGGAGCTTGCTGATAAAGGATATATTCAGAATAGCACATCTCCGTGGGGAGCACCAGTTTTGTTCGCTAAGAAGCACGATGGGATTCTCAGGTTATGTGTGGATTATCGGCAGCTAAATCGTGTTACGGTGAAGAACAAGTATCTCTTGCCTAGGATTGATGAGCTATTTGATCAGTTGGGAGGTTCGCGATACTTCTCGAAGATTGATTTGCATTCAGGTTATCATCAGCTCAGGATCAAGGAAGAGGATATTCCCAAGACAGCTTTTAGGACTCGATATGGGCACTTCGAGTTTCTGGTTATGTCTTTCGGGTTGACGAATGCTCCAGCAGCTTTTATGGATCTGATGAACAGGGTATTTATGCCGTATTTGGATCAGTTCGTGATTGTGTTCATCGATGATATCCTTGTGTATTCTAAGACTTGGGAGGAGCATGAGCAGCATCTTCGGATCGTGCTTCAGACTCTGCGGGAGCACCAATTGTATGCTAAGAGGGAAAAGTGTGAGTTTTGGTTGACTGAGGTCAAATTTCTGGGTCATATCATCTCGGAGCATGGTATTTCAATGGATCCATCCAAGATTGAAGCTATATTGGAGTGGGAACGACCAAGGAATGTAGCGGAGATTCGCAGCTTCTTAGGTTTTGCTGGGTATTACAGGAAATTTGTAAAGGACTTTTCGAAGATTGCAGCTCCGTTGACGAGATTGATCAAGAAAAATGTCAGGTTTGAGTGGGATGAAGATTGTGAGCTTGCTTTTCAGGAATTGAAGAACCGGTTGACTTCAGCTCCAGTGTTGGTTATTCCTAGCAGTGACGAGCCGTATGAGGTTTATGCGGATGCTTCAAGGCGCGGACTTGGATGCGTGTTGATGCAGCATGGACGTGTAGTTGCATACGGATCGAGACAGCTACGACCTCACGAGCGGAATTATCCTACTCATGATTTAGAGCTTGCGACAGTGATCTACGCGCTGAAGATTTGGAGATGTTACTTATATGGAGCATCGTTTCAGGTCTTCTCCGATCACAAGAGTTTGAGGTATTTGTTCACTCAGAGGGATCTCAATCTGAGGCAGCGCAGATGGGTAGAGTACATGGAGGATTATGATTTCGCGTTGCAGTATCATCCCGGGAAAGCTAATGTGGTCGCGGACGCGCTTAGCAGGAAGTCTTCAGGGGTTCTCGCTTGTTTGATTTTTGAGGACTGGAGCAGGGATCCGACAGTGAGTGAGTATCGGCTACTGTATCATGAAGATGGTGATCGAGTTTCGTTATATCATATGGAAGCGACTCCAGCTCTTGTTCGGATGGTGAAGCAAGGTCAGTGGCAGGATCGACATTTGCAGGGGATTTGGTCACGGATTCAGGACGGGGAGCAGTTTGAAGAATGGAGCGTGCATGCAGATGGATCGTTGTACTTCCGGGAGCGTCTTGCAGTTCCAGTTATCGCCGAGGTGACGAAAGCCGTTCTAGATGAAACTCATAGGTCTCAGTTTGCTATTCATCCGGGGAGCACCAAGATGTATCGTGATTTGAAGAGGTAGTATTGGTGGAGAGGCATGAAGAAAGATGTTCGCGAGTACGTGGCCAAGTGTTCGACGTGTCTTCAGGTGAAAGCTGAGCATCAGAAGCCTGCAGGTCAGCTTCAGCCGCTTCCTATTCCAGGGTGGAAATGGCCAAGCGGCACGATGCAGTTTGGGTTGTGGTCGACAGGTTGACGAAATCGGCTCATTTCATTCCGTTTAGGTCGACGTGTTCTAGGAAGATTCTCGGGGAGTTGTATATACAGAACATTGTGAGGTTGCATGGAGTTCCTTTGTCCATCACCTCTGATCGAGATACCAGGTTTAATGCTAAGTACTGGAGGAGTTTTCAGGAGGCTTTGGGTACGGATTTGAACTTCAGTACGGCGTTTCATCCTCAGACTGATGGGCAGTCTGAGCGGGTTATTAAGGTTCTCGAGGATATGTTGCGTGCTTGTGCGTTGGACTTCGGCGGGAATTGGAAGCAATGTTTGCATTTGGCAGAGTTCGCGTACAACAACAGTTATCAGGCGAGTATCGGTATGGCACCATTTGAGGCATTGTATGGGCGACCGTGTCGGTCACCTGTGTGTTGGGCCGAGCCGGAAGATAGAGTTATTCTTGGGCCGGATGAGATTCGTGATAGCAACGAGAAAGTCGCGGTGATTCGAGATCGATTGAGGGCAGCTCATAGTCGGCAGAAAAGCTACGCGGATAGGAGACGTAGACCCTTAGAGTTCGCGGTTGGAGATTTTGTTCTCTTGAGGGTGTCGCCTCGTAAGGGAACTATGCGGTTCGGGGTGAGTGGAAAGCTAGCGCCGAGGTATATTGGGCCGTTCGAGATCACTCAGTGAGTTGGTGTGGTCGCTTATCGGCTTAATCTTCCGCCCAAACTTTCTCATGTGCACGATGTGTTTCATGTGTCGATGCTTAGGAAATGTCCACTTGGGCAGGATAAGATAGTTTCGTTTCGCGATGTGCAGGTTCAGGAGGATACGACGTACGAAGAAGTGCCGATTCAGATTATCGATCGAAAAGTGATTAGCTTGCGTCGTCGTGAGATACCGTTGGTAAAGGTCGTGTGGCAGCATCACGGGGTTGATGAAGCCACTTGGGAATTAGAGTCGAGTATGCGGGAATTGTATCCGCATTTGTTTTGTTTTTTAGATGAGTTGTAAAGTTTGAGGACGAAATTTCTTTTAGGGATGGAGAGTTGTAACGCCCCGAAATTTATTTAATGTTAATGTACTATAAATGATGAATTAGTGTGCCATAATTAACGTTTTAACATTTATTAGACTATTTGGTTGTTCTGTTAAATTAATGAATTCGAAGGATTTCTTATTGTTTTAAAATGATGCTTTGAGTTTTAAAACACAACAATTTGTAAAATGTTAAAAATACTCCGTTTTGTAAAACCGTGGGCGGCACATGGTTTTCGCACAGTAAAATCGTCCACCGATTTTCTCTATTTATTTCCTTCCTTCCTCTCTCTCTCCTCACTCTCCCGTGACATTCTCTCTCTCCTCTCTCTCTCTCTCTCTCTCGGCAGCTCTCTTTCTCTCTCAATTCTCTCTCAAATTTTGAACTCCATTTCGAATCCAAGCTTTGGGTTAGCAAGGAGGAAGCTCGGGAACGTGATTCGGCAACCGAGAACGCGGATTGAAGCTTCGATTCGAGGTTAGATTCGAAATTTCTAAACTTTTTACAAAATTTTCAATTTTGTGTATTTTTGAAATCTAGGGTTGTCTAAGCTTAGAAAACCGTGGATTTGTGTTAAATGAACTTAGAACAACTAGAATCTAAGCCTAGATTGAAGAAAAACGGATTGAATTCAAGATTTTTCATTTTTCTCCTCTTTTTCTCATTTTCGGATTTTTGAGGATTTTGAGTTTAAATGTTGTTTAAATGATTCCAAACATGTTCTAGAATGTTTTTCTATCAACTATGACTGTTTTTCATGCCTGGGATTTGAGAAAAACAGGTTAGAAACAAGATTTGGATTTTTAGGGATCGAGAAACCCGTGGCTGGGATTACTGGGTTTTCCCAGTTCGGCAGGCCGAAGTTCATGTTCGGCAGGCCGGAGTGATGATCGGCAGGCCGAACTGTGCAGTTCGGCAGGCCGAAGCAGGGCGTCCGGCAGGGTGACCGAGGCATGGAAAATTTTGTAATTTTTACCCGTTTTCACTGTTTTGAACCCTGATTTAAATCCCAACCTTATAGGATGATTTTAAAGGTACAAATGGCACACTAGGACATCATGAAATGATTTAGTAACATAGAATGTCTCGAACTAGATATTGATCGACTTAGTTTGTATCTAGGATCGTTCGTGGTTCCGTGGAGCTAACGTATAGCGGACCGGGATTACGGTGTGGGGCACCGGCACGAGTATTGAGGTAGGACTTCTATCCTATTTCTTTGGTAGCCTGGTTTTGAAATGATTTGGCTTTAAAAGGGATTTCTATCAAAATGTTTTCAACGGTTGTTTGAAAATGGTTTTATCGGTTATATTTTAATATACCGTGATTATGAAATGAATTTCATAATAAATGTAATTGACAATACTCGGTAATTAGGTTTTGAGTGATAATGATAATAAACACATGGGCATGATGCCATATCAGAGATCGGGTCGTGTAGCGATCGACCTTGGGGGCAGGTCCCGAAACCCAGCTGGGCCACTACGGTGGTGATATCATGGTTTGCCTAGGTAAAAGTAAAATGGTGTTTTGATTTAACGAGTAGACTATTCTGTGTCAGGACGGTCCTACTCAAATTGTTTATTTATTTATTTATTTATTTAAGTTTCCTCTGAATAACTTCTAATGATGCTATGTTTCTTTGCATTAAACTATTTTATAAAACATAGTCCTACTGAGCCTTTCGCTCACGTTTTACTGTTTTAAATTTCCCCCATCTAGGTGGTCTTCCATTTAGGTTTGGAGAAGATTCTTCGGATCGAACTCAGGAGCAATAGGAGAGTTTATTTATATTCTGTATTTATTTAATCAAAGCATGTAAGACTTAACTTTATTTGTACTTGGACTGTAATTGTATTTGTGATATTGTCAGAACCATGTGTGTGCACAAGTTGTGGGTTGTGGAACCCCTAGTCGCGATTTTTATTAAATATTATTATTTGTTTAATATTTATAAATTCTTTTATAAAATATGGTGGAAATCTTCTTATTTCTTACTTAATTTGAGTCTTAAACCCTTGGTTTTTAATTAAATTCTCTTTTAATTAATCTAAATATTCCGCCACGTCACTTCCCGTACTCCGAGGCGTGACAGATCAAGCTATGGATATTTGAGGTTTTCTATTCATTTAATCACATAGCAAGGACTAATTTTGGCACTTTTTACTAATTTGGTGTAACCTACTAAATTTAACATTTTCCATTTGTTTATTTGACAAAGAGACTAATTTCATCGCATTTTTAATTCAGAGACTAAATTTATCCAACTTTTTAACATAAGGACTATTTCTAGAGATTGAGGAAAAGTTCATGGACCTTTTAGAAGTTTAATTTAATGATTTTTGTCCAAAGTATAATAGAGGGACCATTTATGAAACATTTTGTTAATTCAAAAACTATATATTCATAAGACAAAATTAACTACAAGAGTTGATTTTATAGAGAGAAAATAATCAAGGGATTATTCATCAATTTTTTTAAATAAATAAATTTGATCTAAAACTTTTGTCTAATTTTAATATTTCAAGTAATATCTAACCAATTATATTATAATATATTTTTAAAAATATCATTAAATGACATATCATAAAATAATTTATTAAATATTATTTAAGATACTAAAAATTTGATAGATGATTTTAATATGAGAGAACCCTACATAATTCCTTACTTTAATGGAGAGGCCGGCAAAACCTTAAATATGGTTCCTTAGTTGTATAGGACGTGGGTTAGTGCGAGGATCAGTGCACAGCCACAAAGAATTAACTACAAAGGCCATTTTGCTGTTGATTTTATCTAGAGAACAGACATCTTTTCTGTGTGTGTCGGATTGGGAATGAACTCTATATCTCTCTTTTTATCTCAAATGGAGTAAAGACAAAGTAAGCAAGCGTGTGGCACTAGTACACCCCAAAGATGGCCAACTCATTTAATGATAGGAGCAAAGCCCTAGATTTTCCGAATCTCTCATAGCCCTTTTTCATTTTCATATGCTTTTTTATTTTTATTTTTATTTTTTTTTCATCTTTATTTTTATAGGCTACTCAATAATATTTATTTCCCATACCCTCACTCACTCACTCACTTCCCTTCCTCTTTTAGAAGGACAAACAAAATGTCTCTTCCTCGACTCAACCTCTCTCTCTCTTCTCTCTAAGTCATGAGAAGAAGACAATAATGTGCACAATTTAGGCAATTAAGGATTTTGCATGGAGTGAGAAGCTATAAAGGGTTTGAAGGCGATCTTTATCCTTATTGATAAGAAAAAAAAGGTGAAAAGGGGTAAGCAAGAGAAGAAGTTGTAGTTGGAGTTCATTTTTGTGGTGAAAAAGATGGAGTATTGGGTCATTTTGATGGGAATTGTTATTGCTTTTTGGCTTTGCTTTTGGAATAATAGGAAGAATAAGAAGAGAAAGGAAACTAGGCTTAGAATTCCAAAAGGGAATTTGGGTTGGCCTATTGTAGGAGAAACCATTGACTTCATTGCTTGTGGCTACACATCTCAACCAGTGAGTTTCATGGAAAAACGCAGTTCTCTGTAAGCTTTTGTTTTTATTTTTTTTTTCTCTCAACAAAATTTCAATTCTTTTTATAATTATTATTATTATTATTTGCCTTTTTTAGTTTGTTATTAATAATAAACATTATCCAAATCGTTTTTTGGCGTTTAATATTTTAAAAAAGCAAGGATATATATGAAAAGAATATATGTTTAATTTCTATTATTGTCAATACAGCTATGTCTTTTGTCTGAATTATCAATAGATTAAACATTATTTTATTTCCTTCATATATATCGTGATCGTTTTATCCATATCGAAGCGGTTTCTTTTTGGCTTATCTTGTCATGAATGAAACAGACAGATAAATTATGGAGTATTCTATCCCATTCTTTTTCTCTTTTTCTTTTTGCTTCTGAAAAGTTTATAAACAAAGATCATGTATATATTTTTCTTTGTCTTTAATGATTCTATCATCCAGCACATGAAATAGACGGTTTGGATATGTAGTGATCCCAATTTTCAAGCTTATGTCAGTTATCATCTTCTAGAATTTAATAGCAATCATGATCAGATAATGAGTTTCTTTTGATAATGGTTTTATGGATATTGATCATATTATGTAGAAATTGCAAGCATAAATATGCATTATTTTTTGTTTGGATTAATTTTTGTAAATGCTATCTGATCATGTATTCTGATTCCATATGCCCTCAATTATTAAAAAGAAAGGTACATTTTGCTTATGAATTATATAATCATTTGAAATATCCCCAAATTAAGAAAATATAATTTCATAAATGCTCTAAAAACTATTGATTTCATGTTAATTTGTCCACCAAGTTGTTAAAAGATCAAGGATTTTATGAAACTAAAAATTATTGTCGCATGATCATTCTATGTTTTGAAGAATTTTATGTAGTTGGTGAGGCGAAATGAACCCTTATAAAAGTTCGGAAACATATTGAACTAGAATTAGTAGTTCATGAGGTATTTATATAATTAATCTTTACAAGAGATGTATATATTATTATTTTTTTCTTTTTATGATGAGCACGTATATATTAGTTGTGTCTGCTTTTTCTGGGTTTGTCTTTATCACTAATCTTACTGGAGTAATTGGCTGGAAAAAATGATTAGAAGAAGTATCTTAACTCTTAAGTAGTCTTATAAAGTGATTTTCTTGTTTCATTTCGGTTAAGTCAATCTTAGTTAGAGACTGGTGTGGAATAGTAATAAACAAGAAAAAGAGAAGATTATAAATGGATTTTCTTGTTTTATTTCGGTTAAGTCAATCTTAGTTAGAGACTGGTGTGGAATAGTAATAAACAAGAAAAAGAGAAGATAAGAGAGAAGCATATTTATAACTATATTCTAGCTGGACTAAAACAATTAGGTACTACAATCTTACTGTTACAGAACTTCCAAAGAATAATGACAATATACAAGACATTGTATATCCACACGTGTTTAAAATGTAAACCTTCAAAAAATTTATCCAGACTTGGCCCCAAAGAGAAAAAAATTGTGATGCGAAAACCCTTTAATACCCTTGAAAGAAATGAATTTCTCGGGGAAAATTCTTTTAGATTTTTAGAGGGTGTTTGAAAATACAGTTGAAATTGTTAAGTGTTTAGAAACAAGTTTAAATTAATAATTTAAATTAATTTTGGTTAAAAATTTTATAATATTTAAGAATTTTATAGTATAATTTATTTATTTTTGATAATGTAACATATAAAAGCTTTATATTATACCAACAAAAAATTTTAACTAAGTTAAAACTATATACATTATGACATGTAAATTTTATATTATAATAAAATCTTGTTTTATATTATATTATTATATTATGTGTGTTTTATTACATGCTTTAGACGTGTTTTAATTGTCAACTTAATTTTTAATAATTTTATCTTAAAGTAAGAATAATTTTATGTTTACAAACCGTTGTAAATCAAAGTATTGGCATATTACTCTAACAATAAAATAAAACTTTTCAAATTCCCAAAAAGGAACCTTTGCATTCATAACAGAATGGGAATGTAGCAAACCTCAGGTGAAGAGAAAAAGCGTGCTAGATGGAAGAAACAGGATCGTGAAGAGGGTCTAGGGAGAGAGTGAGGGCAGAGAGGGTGAAAAAGCCTGCCTCTGAGCAAAGTAGGCCTTAGACTGTCAGAAAGTCTAATTGCGTGTGCAGCCAGTAACCACAGCCTATCTGTCTCCAAGATTTCAGCCTCCCGATGAATCGACCCACAATTACATTTTTCAATCTCAACTTCGTTAATTATACAAATCCTTTTTTCATGCACATCTGAAATAGGGAATACGTGGGAATTTTGGAATTCACTTTAGGCCTTAATTACAAGCTTTCGATACGAGATTATATCATAAATTGAGAAAATTTAATGGTAGTATAGCATATAGAAAAACAAAACTTTAAACACTGTAGGGCATTTCTTATATCATAAAATAGGAAATAAGATTTTTAACGTGTAAGAATTTTTATATTATAGTTGTTTTTGCTTTACATAATACAATATAAAAACTTCGACATTGCTTTTGAGTTTAATAATACGAATTGCCAATGTCTTAAAAAAGTGCTAAAAAAAGTGCCAAGCACCCTAAAAATTTAATAATATAGAAAAACAATTGCCAATTTTTATGGAAAAAAAAGTGTAAGGCAGGTAGAGTGAGGTGAAGCTTGATTTAAAAGTGGACAAGAAAAATAACAGTCTATCAAAGTTTTATACTTGATGTTAGTACCTCATAAAATATGGCTACATACATATGTATCGAAACTTAGTAAAACGTGATTAAGAAAACAGAAAAATTATAAGGTTGAACACAATTAACTATCTAATTTTTATAAAATTTCGTCAAATTATCATATTTTTTTCTCAATACGATGCAATAATTAAGATTTGATCCATTAATGTTTAAAATTATGTGCTTTCAATAAGGTGTTTATGCATGCTATTTCAAAATTCTTTTGGTGTAGAAAATGTTTTCTTATGCCAAAATTAACTAAACATAAATTTCAGACATAATTTAATAATAAGTTCACAACCGCCTTTAGTATAGAGTGAAGAGTTTGAGTCTTTTTATTTCAAACTAAAAAAAATATAATTCGTAAAATATGAAATTAAATTCTACAAGAAGTATGAAAATTAATTCTCAGTTTTTTTTATGATTCATTAAAATAACATTTCTTTCTTCTTTGTAGGTATGGAAAGGTGTTCAAAACGAATATACTGGGGACTCCTATAATTGTATCTACAGATGCCGACGTGAACAAGGCGGTGCTGCAAAACCACGGCAACACATTCATCCCTGCTTACCCAAAATCCATTACGGAGTTGCTTGGGGAACAATCCATCCTCCAAATTAATGGAAGCTTCCACAGAAGAGTCCATGCTCTCATTGGAAGCTTCCTCAGAACCCCGCACTTCAAAGCCAGAATCACCACTGATATTGAGAACTCAGTCAGGCTCTCCTTGGCTCGTTGGAAATTTAATCACATGCAACTTGTTTACGTCCAAGATGAAGCCCAAAAGGTCTCTCTCTCTCTCTCTCTATATATATATGTGTGTGTGTGTGTGTGTCTATATGATGACATTGTTATGGAAGGAAGAATCAAACTTTTACCATAAATATAAGCATGAAAAGCGTAATATAACGTTTCATTGACGTTAAAAATATGTGACATTAATAAATTTTATTAATTCGGAATATTGCTACTCTTTTTTAATGTTAATGTTACATTGAATAAATGTGTTTTTTTTTTTTATTTTTGACTGTAGCAAAAGTCTTAATATATATATATATATATATATGTAATGATATGTATATATATGTGTGTATTAGTTGTTTATTTGAGTGTTAATTATGATTTTTCAGATATCATTTGAAGTGCTGATTAAAGTGCTAATGAGCCTTGGTCCTGGTGAAGATTTGAACTCCCTAAAAACAGATTTTGAAGAATTCATTAAAGGGTTAATCTGCTTACCGATCAAGCTTCCCGGAACAAGACTATATAAATCTCTCAAGGTATAAATAAAACATACTTATATTATTATTATAATCATTCATAATGTTTTTCAAAGTTTAGCTAGGGCTTTCTTTTTATTTATTTATTTATTTATTTGAACCAGATTAATTTCTGGTGAGAGTTTTGTATGAGTAGGGTAGTTCATTTTTTAACTCATATTTTTTAAAAAATAATTAAATATTATACAATTTTTTGTCCAAAAAATTTCTTATATTATATTTGTGGGTGCAGGCTAAGGGGAGGTTGTTGAAGGTTGTGGGAAGAATAGTGGAAGAGAGAAAATTGGCCATAGAGAATAATAATAATAAGGTTGCACCGAGTGATGTGGTGGACGTGCTACTGCATGAAAGCATCTCAAAGGAGACTGGACGACTAGCGTTGGATTTCATCACAGGGAATATCATCGAGATGATGATCCCGGGGGAGGAGACAGTACCAACGGCCATGACCCTGGCTGTCAAATACCTGAGTGACAACCCTGTCGTTCTACAAAAACTAAGGGTACGCATTTTTATTTTTATTTATTTATGATATTGATACAGTTTCGTACAACACTCTATGATATACTCTATTGATAATGCACCTTTTGAAATCGTCTGATTTGTTCAAAATTATTATTTTTTTTCTTTTTAAATATAATAATTAAATGACAAATATCTATCAAAAATATTTTTTGTTTCTACAAAAAAAAATTGTTTTTTTAATCGGACATTTAGGATTTAATTTTTAGAGCGATAACATTTGTCTCTCTATAGCTCCAACCCTATCTCTTACAAGAGGCAGGCCTTACGTGTAGCGCTTGCCAAAGTCCTACAAGTGAAGCCAACTTGTTGTGAAAGTGAAAGGATAAGTTATATATATATTTTTTAATTTTTAATAGTTAAGGGAACATGCTGGCCCCACAATCCATGTTTCCTTGTTTTTACATGACACACGTGTGACGCTAGAGAGTGGGGGAGAGGGATAAGTGCGGTAGGAGGGCCACACGTTTGGAGGTGGTGGACAAGTTCAACCGTACGATTGAGATTGGACGGCTGGCAGGTGAGGACCACCTATTACTTCATGGCTGTCGGTACCCTGCCATCACTCCTCACGTCACCATCGAAAATATACAACATTTATATTTTAAAAAATAAAATCATTTAATATTACTTTTAAAAACAGTAAAAATATTTTTCTTAAAAAATAATTTTTTAAAAAAAATTTATACTAAAAGTGTTTTAAAATTTGATTAAAAAATGTGTAAAAATATTTTTAAAAATTTTAAAAATAAAAACAAACATGGCCAAAATAACTTATGAAAAATACCTATTGGATATCTCCAAACAAAAAAGATACCTATAGGACTTTTAAATAAAAAAAAGATACTTGAAAAAAAAAATCTACTTTCCTATAATCTACTTATTTCTTTATTCTTTTTAAATGTAGATTTTTAAGGTTGATATTGAAAAAATAAGTATGTATTTATTTTCAAGCCGTTATATGTATTTTTTTGAAAAATCTAATGGTTTGAAAAAATATATTATTTCCACCAAATATTGTAAAATTAGAAGAAAAAAAGTCTTGACCATGGAAAAATATTAGTTTTTTATCGTACATGTAAACTTGTATCATAATAATAATATGAAAGATTACCGTAACTTAATGAAACATACTACATATATCATTGATAGTTTTTTTATTATTATAATAGTGGCACATAAATAATACCTATTTCATATTGCCTTATAAAATATAAGCAGTAGATTTACCTAATATGTGTGAAAAAGGGTGCTACATAATAGCTTTTGGCAACGCAGCACATTAATGAATCTGCTTAGAGAAAATTAGTGCTTTAGTAGTAGCTTTTAGAATGCTCCAAAGAGAGAAAACGACAACTTAAGATCATTATTTTGGGAAGCATACAAATTAACGCTTTGTGGGGAAGGGTGTTCCTTTGTTTAGAAAGCAAACAAGTCCGAATTAAGCGGGGGGATTTAGAGCTCAAGCTAGTTGACAAGAAGGAAATTACTTGACAAGGTGACAAGGTAACAATTGATATGGAATCATAGAGCATTTAAAATGGTTGCTGACAAAAAGTCACAACCAGGCCTTTATAAGTGGTTAGTGTCCAATTTTGTTGTAGCGTTTTTTTTATAAAATTTAAATTATTATAGTATTTAAGGTTTAAATTATTAGCTCAAACTATCTAACCAAATGACCTCTTAGAGGTAGCCATGCAAAACTACATGCATCTAAAATTAACTTTTCTTCCCCTACGCTTTAATCTCATGAACTTTTGGTGAATTGATATATAATTTTCTAAATCTTTAATTTTAACAAACTATGCATGATTTGCAAAAAGTTATAAAGTACCCTCTGATTGAAATGTTAAAATTTGGAAATAGAAGTCTCATGCACGTAGCATAACGTGTCTTTTATCGTCATCCAAAATTTATTGTTGGCTTTGATTAAGCTCTCAAAATTTAGAGTGCACAATGGTGTTTCCGTCTAAGTTTTAATGGTCATAATTGATTTAGTAACATTCTGTAACACTTAGGAAAATTCATCATATGATTTTTTAAAAGTGAAAGTTCAAACCCAACTTGTTAAATCTAAAGTTCAGGTGAAAAACTTCAAAGTACCTTAAAAATTAACTTTATGTTTGATAAAAATAATTTACATTACTTTTTTAATTATAAACAATACAAAGCTCTTATATATTATAATAATAATAATAATAATTTATTATAATTTAAAACTTTTATATACTATAATAAAAATAATTTTAATCAATAGTTTTTTCGATATCTTATCAAACACCTTATCAATTTGACGATACATGCTACTAATCCAGAAAAGAGCATGGATTGAAAAGGGAATTGGTCACCATCCCCTACACACAGCTCAAGGATATAAAGGAAATCCACAGAAGAAAACCATTCATAAAAGCAAGGAAGTTCCTAATCATCCGTGTAATGTTAAATGCAAATTAGTACATGAATAGCATCTCAGAAAGCGAATGTAATAGAAGCCTTGTGCTGTCACATTCATAGAGACTCTACCAACTAGCCTTGTAATGGATTTTTACACCTCTTTCAATACTAAAAATTGCTGGGACTGACTAGAAAGAGAGACACATATATGGGCGAGTACACTGTGATGATAATACTTTTATGGCAAAAGGATAATTACAAGCTTCTAAAGGTTTTTTTTTTCCTGATTTTTTTTACTGACTTGGATCTTGAGCGTTGAGAGGAAGTAAATGTATGATAGATGTGAGTAATTATTTAATGTTGGTATTGTTTTGTGCAGGAAGAAAACATGGAATTGAAGAAGCAGAAGGTCATTGATTCCTCCACTAATTGTACATGGACTGACTACATGTCCTTGCCATTTACTCAGAATGTGAGTACCAAATTTTGGATGAGCAAAAAAAAAATAGTAATGATTCTTTTTTTACTTGCTTTTCTTATTAAATGCCAAAATTATACTTGGTATAAATAAAAAAAGGAAAAAATTGCCCATATGGTTATTTTTTTACCTTATTTTTTTTCTTTTCCTTTTACAAGGTAATAAGTGAGACACTTAGAATGGCAAATATCATCAACGGGGTATGGAGAAAAGCTCTTAAAGATGTGGAAATCAAAGGTTAGTGCCCCTTTTCCTTATTTTTGTTTTTTGGGATTTTACGGTAAGATACCTAATTGTGGGGCCCACAACAGTGGTAAAATTTAAATAAGACTGTACATATCAAATAGGAACGTAACGTCATGAGATAATTTCTTAGGGAAGTTTTTTTTTTCCACATTTGTCTGTGTTATTTTATGCCCGCTAGTCGTATTTTCGATCTTTTTTTTCACTTGCAGGTTATTTAATACCAAAAGAATGGTGTGTCTTGGCATCTTTCATTTCTGTTCACATGGCTGAAGAGAACTATGAGAGCCCCTATCAATTTGACCCATGGAGATGGGAGGTACACATTTCCTAAAACCCCACTTTATTACTCTAATACGTTTCTAATTATAAAAGGGTATTAATTATGCCTAGAATGGACGAGTGAGAACAACTTAATTACTTATAAGGCCTTCCGTTTTAATAATAGGTTGAAGTTTTAAATCAGCCTAAGCCTCACTTAAAACCTTGTATCAAAAAAGTTGTGCCTAGAATGCTACACATCACTTGCATTTCTCCTTTATTATTGCAGAAGACAGAATTAGCTACTGTTAACAGCAATAATTTTACACCATTTGGAGGTGGACAACGGCTGTGCCCTGGTTTAGAGCTTTCTAGACTTGAATTAGCAATTTTCCTTCATCATCTTGTCACTAGCTATAGGTAATCTTTTGTGACATTTTTAATAAACATTGTGTTTTTATATTAGCATATATATTCAAAATTGAATTTCTTTGTGGGATTTTATTATTTTATATCTAAACATGGCATCGTATTGATATCTTATTATTTGAAAGATATTAAAAATATACATTATACTTTTCAAAAGTTTATTTTACCATCTGAAGCTCCTGTTTTAAGACATGAAATATTTAAAATAATCTTTCATGAAAACATAAAATACTAAAATAATAAAAATCATTTTTTGTATCCTATCAAAAATTTCTAATGAACCATAACAAGTGGCAAAAAAAAAAAAAAAAAGAACACCCCTATTTGCTTGCAACTGCCCCATATATGCACATTTCTTTGATTAATCGAATGTTTTGTTTATGCAATATCCACAGATGGATAGCAGAGAAAGATGAGATTGTTCACTTTCCAACTGTCAAGATGAAGAGGAAGCTGCCCATTACAGTCACATCAATAAGCACATGAAAAATCGATCACTTGACCCATCTTCCAAAACGTGTAGAGCATCATGATTATGCTCATGATATAATTTAGAGATGGCATTGTACTATATACACATACATACATTCATATATATATATATAATATTATATATCCATATAGAAACATATCATAACATATATCATTGTGTTAGTTCTGGTGTCGCTATCTTTGTCCATTGCAGGAAGAGCCCTTTTACAAAAAAAAAATTTCAAGTGGGGTTGCTTAAATCCAACTCCCATATCTTACAAGTCCCCATATGATAAATCTTCTGCCTTTTGATTTTCTGATGAAGACCCTTTTTTGTGGCAGTTGTGTACTCAAAAGGGGTTAACAGTGCACAGTCCACACGGGCTCCAGAATGCAGTACTAAACTCAATAATATTGAACTGGTGGAGCCATATTACAATGCTGCCAAAAATGTTCACAGTTACTTGTCTTAGCCCTCCACATAAGTCTAAAATATGCACATTGTTCTTGAAAGATACGTATAAAGTAGCTTCATTTGATACTTCTGCAGATAATCTCCTCAAACAGCCAAAAAAATAAAGTTGGGGAAGAAAGGTAAAGAGAAAAGATATAAAAATATCTCCCAATGATTAGACCGGCAACGATGAATGAAATAATTACTCAAACTGTAAAACGCATCCCTAGATTGATAAAAACACTGCTAAGTAAGGGGGAAAAAAAGCATTGAATGTTGTCTGGGATAATTTAACTGGTGCATGACAAGTTGAAGGCTTAAAATTTTAGGTCCCCTTCAGCAGAATTATAAGTTTAGGTATCAAAGTGTTAAAAGTGCCAATAAGTTTGGGATGCTCATTTGAATGCTATACTACGGCCGCAAGAAAGCTCCCAAGTTAGCTCCAAGTCTACTCGATGGATTAGTAGCTCTCCTTCTAGTAGGCAACCCTTTTTAACTATAAGAGGCGATGAAGTTGAGACACAACTTGGAATTGCCAGTGGACACTTTGCAGAACCAAGCTTTTTCAATTCTAATCCTCTTGACTTTCTAGTCATGAAATCTGACATGTCACTTGAAGGTGATGAAATTTCCGCCTGTAAGACAAAAGCCGGGCATTCGGGCACTCTTTTTGAGAGGGATCTTTATGCCACGCATGGATGCCATGCCTCCCTCCCTAAGGCTATCTGAGTACGCAACTTCCTAACCTCTATAAGCCCCCCTTTTTTTTCTTTAGCAGAAAATAAATAAAAGTAGGGATATTTATCTCGAAATATCTTCTATTTTAAATTAATTTTAAAAAATATTTTTATTTTTTAATTTTATATACTTAATAGTTAATTTTAACTTTTAAAATGACCAAATTATCTTTAACTAATGAAGAAAAAATTAAAATTTTTAAAAAATAAAATAACAAAAATAAAAACATACAAAATACTCATTTTGAAGGGTATTTATACACTTTTAAAATAAAAAACTTAGTATAAATATTTTTTAAGTTCTTAAAGTTCTCTTTTTTTTTATTTGAAAGTATTTTGTATAATTTTTTATGTCAAAACTGAAGATTGATCAAAAAATGTATAAATTTATAAATTAAATCTAATCTTAAAATATATATTTGATGAGATCAAAAAATAGAGGTATAATATTTAAATAAATCTAAAATACATTATATAAAAAGGTAAAATAACCCATAGAAGTATAATTGAACTCCCATGAGTGCTTCACAAAGTGCCTTGTACGGCATGGGCTAGTACTGTTAAATCAGAGAGAAAAGACGAGCTCCCAAACTATAAGCGCGTCAAAAACTGACCACCCTCTAGCAGGAGAGAGAAAACAAAGGTTATGGAAAAGTGAATGCATGGTCATTGCCTTGAAAAACAAAATGAAACTAAATTTACAAAAAATTATTCTCCCCTTTCTGTCAGGAGCCTACTTCACAAGTAGGCGCGATAAAATCGCTTTAAAAAATTGTTCTAAACTCACTGATCCAGGAACAAAAACTCTCACACGTCCACCGATAATGGCGTAAAAGCCAACATTAGTATGACAAAAGCTAACAGGAATAGAAAAATCTGCCCGATGAGGTTCATCAAGAATAACATCAAGCCATGGATTTTTTCTTCTCTTCCTCGAGCCGCTGCAATTCTGCGAGTCTTTGAGCCCACTCTCTTTCCCTTGCCACTGCAGCCATTTTTCGCTCTATCCTCTTGACGTTCTTCTTCCTTTTAGCCTCTTGCCACTGAGCTTTCCGTTTCTTTTTTTCTGCCTGCAGAAGCTCAAAACCAAGTCTGCGTTAGAGGAAGACCACTATATCCCACAGGGAAGCAAACAACTGCCAGAGGTTAGGGCATAATCCGGTCTTGCTAGCTCAAAATCGGGTTGCGTGCAAGTAGTGGACCTCTAAAACAAAAGGAATTTTTATGACTACCAGTATCTAATGATGTCTAAAGCAAATTCCAGATTACTGTCTGTTTGCAAATTACAGATACCCAAAGCAAGTTGAGATTACAAACGCTGTATGTGCTGCAAAGCAATCAAGATAGTATAAATCAAAAGCCCTGTTTTGTCACATGACTTACGTTCAGTGAGGTCAATAGCTTATAAAGGTTCACTTATTATCACAACTAGAACTTCAAGATCATATTTAAATGTCATATCTATGCTAGTAGTTTCATGAAGCCAACAAGAGAAACAAAAAGTGATCTTCCCAATAGAGTGCATTTTTTAAAATTAGATGAACTGTCTTTCAGAGGAAAGATAACCAACGAGAATGCTTAATCATTAAGAAAAGTGTTCAGCAATTGGAAGCAGATTATGAACATTAGCACAATGCCGAAACCCCGTATCTCCATGCAGAAGTGAGATTAAGGAAGCACTATTCAATTGGTCATCTTTTAAACAAACCTTCATTCAGCTAAAATCCTTTTTCAGCAATTCTCCATCCCTCCCACTAGTCACTCTATCATAATTACCAAAACCTTACTTGGCTTATGGTTATGGACAAATCACACAACAAGAATGCTCCATATCATAAGAAAAGTCAATATCTCATTCATCTTTTACAATCAAGCGCTTGATATCTTGTAAAGATATTACGATCAAGTATACATTTTACAAGATGTGTAAAAGTCCGGCATATTATGGGTCACAATTTCGAAGAGTGTTAAACTTAAAAAAAAAAAAAAGTTATCTCTAGTCAACGGTATTCTTCCTATTAAGGTCATCAAAAGTCACTTAACAACTAAGTTCAAAAGTTCAAAAAAAAAAAAAAAAAAACACACACACACACACACAACAACAACGACACTACTACTTCAAAATCATGACATTCATAATCCCAGGTACCAGCAATTATGGATCAAAGATGACTATGATTTGACAAAGAGTCTAAACAAGAAAGTTGACACTAAAGAATAAACAAAAAGATAAGCATCAAACGTTCATAAGCCATCATAAAAAAAAAGGAAAAAGGTCAATGAAACATCAAGCACCCACCAAAATGAATGCACGGCGCTGCCTAATACGCTTCTTCTCGTTCCGTCTTTTCACACTTCCTTCATTGGGTTTCTCGGCTATCGGCTCACCAGGAACATATGGAACCAATTTATATGGTCCTACCCACCAAAAATTTAACCACAAAAAAAAAGATCAATTCTAATCTCATTCCAACTTTTATACTTCAAAATGAAGAAAATGTACAAACTTTGCTCCTAATTAATTTCCCAAAACCCCAGTTCCAATTCCAATTCCAATTTCATTGTCTCAATTTTAAACTCCAAAATGAAGAGAAATATACTAACTTAGCCCTTAATTCATTTCCCAAAACCCCAATTTCAATTTCATTTTTTCCCTAATAAGAAACAACCTTTCATAGTTTCATTGTTGAAAATTTTCATTTTCATAATTCCCACTCCAAAATGAAGCGGAAATGTACTAATTTTGTTTCTAATTCATTTCCCAAAACCCCAATTTAATTTCAATTTCACAAAATACCTAGCTAAATTTTCCAATAATTGTTAGACAACACTGAAATTCCCGATCTTTTATCTAATCCAAACCCTAGAATTCCAAAAAAAAAGAAGCGAAGAAATTATCTTTAATAATATGAAGAACCTGGGGGTCTTAAGCTGGCCCTCTTGCGACGGGGCTTATCGCTGGGCCGTCGCTTCGGGAAGCGAGTATCGGTCAAGCTGTGGAAATGGCTCGAAATCGGAAACCAGGGAGCTTGAACGCGAAATGAGCCGCCGATGATTGATCGGAGCTCCGATTTCGGCGTGGCCGAAGAAGCGACGGCGGCGGAAGTGGAGGTTCGCGAAATTAGGCTTCTGGAGAGAGGTCGAACGATTGATCTTAGGGCTCCGAATCCCATTTTTGGGTTCTGTTGTGTGAATTGCAGAGTGAAATTTTCGGACTTCCGAAGGAAAGAAAACCACAAGCTAACAACAAAGGTTGAAGTGTGAGAAAGGCGTGTGTTTTTCGTTGATGGAGGTTGGGCTAGACTTGGGCTGATTAATTGGGCTATAGTGGAAATTGAGCCCAAAAGGGATGGGCACTCTGACAGGGGATACTCACCGACCGAAAAAGATTCCAGCTTGTTTGACAATAAGGGTTGACGAGACATATGATTTTTTTTATTTATAGAATTAAAATATATCTGTAGTTTATAAATATTTTTTATATGTTTCAATGTATATATATAAAGATATTAATGACCATTTATTTTTTTAGAATAACTATAATATACGTATTTAAGATTTTAAACAAATTATGATATCATTATATTTAAAAAATCCCTGAAATTAGGTGTTTGTTGCTTAAATTTTAAAATAACGATTTTAAAATTATCTAAAAAGATGGAATTTTTTTATCGACAAGTTGGATTTACTGAGAAATTAGAATTAAGGTGTTGTAATTAAATTAATGATATAGTTTTACTGACAAATTAAAACTAGGGTGTTGTAATTAAATTAATGACATAGTATTATTAAGCCTTTTTATGCTTCTTACTGGTTATAAAACTGATATATCATCAAGTCAATGATATGTAATGATAATGATACGCATGACATTTATTTCTTAAGACTTCAAGTGAATAATTTTTCCTTTTTTTTGTTATATGTAATTAAATTAATGATATAGTATTTATTAAGTATTTTTGTGTATCTTATAGGTTATATAATTGTTATATCATTAAGTTAATGATAAGTAATGATAACGATACTCAACGACATTCATTTTATTTTTTTAAGATTTCAAGTGATAATGATAATGTATCAATGTAATATGTTAAAATAAGAAATATTCGTATATATTTTTTCCTTAATTTAACTATTCTAAAAATAAAGAAATTTGTTATAAAAATTTACATACATGATAATATTTAGTTAGAGACTATTTTAGCGTTCTGAATATATAAAATTTTAAAAAATAGACATATAAGTGATATTTGTATAACGAAGATAGATATTAATTCACTCTTTAAAAAATAGACAAATTATATAATTTTTACTAACTGACAATAATAAAGTGACATTGATTTTTTGCCCAAACTAAAGAATGCCTTAGATATGATATGACGTAACATTTATCTTGTATTATTGTTGATAAGAGATTTCTCTATAAACAATACAAATTGAAGCGTGAAGGGGAAGGAGAAGGATTCATGCACCTGCAAGGAACGAAGGAGGATTTATTCAATGATATAGTTTGGGCTCCTAGAATATGTTGCCCTTTTCCTTTTCCTTCATTCCCTTTCCTCTTTTTTTTTTTTTTTTTTGAAAAAATTATATGGTTAGATATAAAAGAAAGTATAACACAATCCCTTTTAATTTTATTAAAAAATTTTTAAAAAGTTATTTATATTTTTAGCTCTCGTATAATTTTGACGTGATTTAATTGTGCTGTATAAATTATAATTTTATACCAAAGTTATCCTTTGTTTGTATCTAAAAAGTTTTTGCCTCTGAGAAGTTTTTGATATTTAGGTAATGTCTTTCCCTTTACGATATATATATATATATATATATGTATATGTATATATATATATATATGTCAATGTATATATGAAATTAGGTTTTTCAATTCAGTAACTAAAATCCCCTAAAAAAAATAGTAATAAAATTGGTCTACTAGAATCCATGTTTAAGAATGTTGACGAATGCCTCTCTACAGAAGAAAAACAATATTGATTAGTGATTGCTTGTATCATTCTATCAAATAGGGGAGAAATCAATCTTATATGGATAACATCTGTGGTACTAAACATGCGCTAGTTTAGAGAGTTTCTGCGCATGAAATTTCCTTTTTCTTTTTCTTTTCGTCTCCCTGTAAATTCACCAATTGAAAATTTTGCCCTGATTTCAAATTGTTCAAGAGTGACAAGAAAACTGTCCAAGTTGGCATAAAAAATGTTGAAACGAAAGATCAAAATTTTTATATGAAAAAATGATTGAGATAGTGAAAATTTAATTACAAGACTCATCAAATTCATCATAATTCTCTATGCCTCTACCATTTAGCCTGTCATGAAAATAAATTCCTGCTTGATTAAACAACGCAAGTAGACTCAGTAAGTCCTCGTGCGACAGTTTTGAAGGCCTCTTATCTTCAAAGCCACCTGATTTTAGAACTCCTATTATCTTATCCCTAAAGAGACTAACCCTCATTTCGGAGCCCGAAGATGAACCAAATTCATCTTCGCCATCACCGTCCTTGCCTTTTTCCTCTCCCATGAGGTAAGTAGAATCATGGCCGTGGCGATTTAGAGTATTTTCACCATTTGGGGTCTCCATTTCGGACAACCTTAACAGCTCCATCACCTTCTTCTTCTGCTTAAACGTTGCTCCAAGAGTCTTGTTCTTCTTACCGAAACAAGTTCTCGTGAAAGCCTGCCACTCGTCAAGGTTGACATCGGGGATTTGAGCTTTTGGACGGATTGTGATGACGGAAGAGTCGACCTTTGGACAAGGGAGAAACTCCCTCTTGCTTACGTCCATGACATGCTCGACATCAGCCACAAGCTTCACATTCACAGCCAGGCGGTTGAACTCCGAGTCGCCAGGTTTGGCCAACAATCTCTTTGCAAACTCCTTTTGAAGGAGAAGCGTGGCACTCCGATAAGGATTTGCTCCGTACACCAATTTAGCCACAAGAGGCGAAGATATGTTGTACGGAATGTTGGCCACGACGAGATCGAATCGAGGAAACACCGTCTTTAGAGCATCCTCACGTATAACCTGCAAAACCCATTTCGAAAAAACTTCTAAAAATTATAAAGGCTCAAAGATTTTTATTGAGATACTTCATCGAACATATGTAGTGGCGGAGTCACATAATTTTAAGTGAATACATGTTCTCACTCAATTAATCTTGATTTTTAACCCTATTTTTTTTTCAAAAATTTTAATTGTGTTTTTATTTTGTAATAAAAATAATAGATATGCTTCACTCAATAATTGAGATATATTATTGTCTTATATTATTAAAAAACTATCATTCTATCTCGACTCCATAATCAAAATATATAGGGCATATTTGCAAAGGTTTTTTAAAAGCTGCTTTTGGCTTTTTGAGTCTAAAAACTCCTTCTAAAAATATTTAAATGATCTATCAAAAGTGCTTTTACTCTCTAGAAGTAGTTCCTGTCAAAGTTACAAAATGTGGCTTTTCAAAAAAGCACTTTTGAAATAAACTTTAAAACTTGTACCAAAATATTAATAATATATTATAAGTTTAAATATAATATTTTGGTAATTTTTTAAAAAATTAAAATCATATTGATCCATAAAAGCTCTTTTAAAAATATAATTCTAAATACTTATTAAAAAGTTACAACTTTTGTTTTCCTTTTTATACGGACTAAAAGTACAATCAGAAATTGTACCAACTAGGCCCATAACTATATTTAGATATAAATTATCTATATATATTTTTTTTCATAGTGCCTCAACCGAAAAAAAAAAAAAAACTTGCTCCACCATTCAACAGGTGGTGACCAGACTTGCAATTCTATAACCATAGAGGCTCAAAGATTTCGTTCAGGAATTTCATCAAATACATAGTGATTACCACATTTGCCACAAAAAACTTTAAGAAACGGCAACAAAAGCGAAAAAGTTCAAAGATTTCCTTCAGGCATTTCATCAAACATATAATCGTCAAAAAAGACTTACACTCAACCGATCTTCAAGCCCCAAATCCGAGGCCCGTCTGAGAAGAATCTCAACCATCCGACCGTCGATTTCGACGGCGACGACTCTACTGGAAGCTTCTAGAAGCTTCATAGTGAGGTTCCCGGTACCGGGTCCGATCTCGAGGACTGTGTCAGTGGGTTTCATGGCAGATTTCCGAACAATGGAATCCAGAATTCTTTGGTTCATAAGAAGATGTTGTCCCTTGCTCTTGTATAGATGCAAATGGGTTTCCCGGTTCTTCTCTCTTTCCCGACCCTTTCCGTCGTCGTCGTTGTTCCAAAAACGACGGCGTTTGGACTTTCCGTGGAGTTTACGGAATGAATGAATTTGACCGGAGATGAGCCGGGAAAAAGATTTCGGGAGTAGTCGAAGCATGTGATTTTCTGGTGAATCAAATATTTCAAGAAGATTTTTTCTTTCTTTTTTCACAAGGAAACTGACCGTTGAGATTTGAAATGCTATTTGCGGTGTTGGAGCGAATGTGTGGGAATTCTTTGCAATTTTGAAAGAGACAAGGAAAAATAAATATATAAATAGGGAAGATTTTGACAAAAGGATCAAAAAAAATCTTAATTGGATAAGTGGTTCTTTTTTTTTGAACCAAAAAACACGTTTTTTTATGCAGTTAAACTGTTTCAGTTTTTTTCAAAAAAATAAGAAAAATGACTGTAGCAGGATAAGGAACCTTAACATGATGAAAAAAAAACTAGAACCGTTTTGATGTCCAAAAAATCTTTTTTTTAATGTCAAAAACTGTCCAAAAAAATTTGTACCATTTGTCTAAAAAAATTTCCCTTGAAGGCTCTTTATAAAAATCTCTCAGGAAATAGATGGATTCTGTCATGGGCCAGCCAGGCCAGGCGGGCCAAGCTGAGCTCTTGTTAACGAGCCAGTTAGATGGAGTATCATTTTTTACTTAGAAAAATTAGGTTTTATGCATATTTTTTGAAGTTGTATTTATTTATACTATATTTAGAAAAGCTAACACTATACTATCATTTATATTACATAATGAATTGTATAATAAATAAACATGTATGATATTTATAAAAAGTAAATCTTAAAAATAGGATTTATGAAAATTTCCCTACTATAACCGTGTTCTTGCCGATCGTTCCTATTGTGAAAATGAATATGTGGACAGAACATCTTTCAAACACTGAGATTGGGTTGGTGTTTAGTGTACCTTACAGTATCCAAAAAAATGCATTGGATTCATTTTATTCCCCCATGCCTTCTATCATTTTTTTTTATTCATATCATTTTTTCTAGATTAAAAAGCTAAAATACCTTTAAAAAATACATATTTGTCTAATCTTAATCCAAATATTTATTGTCAACTATGTTTTTATATTATTTAAAAGTAACATGTCTTAAACTTTCTCATAATAATAATAAAAAAATTAAAAACAATGCTACAAAAGCGGTATTTCTCAAATTGCCCCCCTTTCGCCCGTTCCCCTTTGCATTCGGAGAAGGCCCAATAAAAGTAGACATTCCTCTTCTAAACATTACAAAATAGCAAATATGTCATGGTAATCTATTTCAATTATTATACAGATTTTCACATTTTTATATTGTAAGGTGATTATATAATAACAAAAAATTAACAAGAAACAATTATACTGCCTTTTTGTCTAGTCTATAAGTTTTTGTTATTTGGAGTGTCGTGAGTAAGTCTCACGCTTTTAGTCTCTCGATTTCAATTGATCATAGTTGTTAACCATTTATAATGGTGTGTTTGAAAGAGCCATATGATTGATTAGTTGTGTCTTTTTTGTTTTTTCTTGTTGGAATTCGGTAGATGTATTATTCCTTTAAACGCCTCTCTGTTGAATTTGCTGGTGGTTTCGGTCTATAAACAAGGGTGGATTAATAAATATGTTAGGATGTTTCGCGTTACATAATCACGCTCATTTATCTTACCAACGCAAGCTGCTATATCTCAGCCGATTCATGAAGGAGCCAAAAGTCAAATTTTCGTGCAGCTTTTCGCATTTTGCCATGCTTAAAAAGATCACCCGTGAGCATCAGTTCAATATGCATGCATTCATATTTGGAATAATTGATTGCACCACCTTCCTTTATGAATGCGTGCCTTGTTTGTATGTCTATTATATTAATTATGAACCTTGTGGCGAGGACAATATATAATATTGCCATGTCAATACACAATAATATATATTTTTGGTTAATTATATAAATATACTTCTTGGTTTTAATTATTTTTTAACTTGTATATTTGTTCTTAGAAACTACAAAGGTACGTTTGAAATTTTAAAAAGTTATTTTAATTTCATCATTACGAATAAAAAAACTTAGGCAAAACAACATGACTACTTTAAATAGTTATGCTAAATATTTTATATATTAAAAAAATAAAAAATCCTGAAACAAAATATCATATTTCAAAAAAGATCCCAATTTTTATGACTTTTAAATTTTAAAATATATTTTTTAAAATTTTTTTTCAAGAAGAAACATATATTTCCTAAATAAATTAATTTAGTCAAGGGTATTTTTATCTTATCTTTATGTTTTTTAAGTCAAAAAATTCTACAAGGGATAAAATTAAAATAAATTTTTTAAATTCAAAGGATACCTTTGAAGTTTCTAAAAACATAAGGACAAATTAAAAATAATGAAAACTAAAAGGTATAATTATACAATTAACTCTATATATTTTTATATATATACAATGGACTTGTTTCTAGTAGGTACTTTTCGAATGGATTTTCAATATGGATAATGCATAGAATTAGGCAACAACATCAAAAATACCCAAAGTATTATTGCAATTCTAATAATTTTGTATGTCCATAATCTACAGTACCATAGAACAAATAATTGATAAAAAAGAAAGGACTAATTTATTTTTTAATCTTCAAATTATGGTCAAATCTTATTTTGTTCTTTGACTTTTTAAAATGACTCAGAACAACTTTTTAAATAATTGTTAAAATCTTGATAGAAAAGTCTTCTTTTTAATAATTGTGCCCTAACACGTGAAAATTAAAAGGTTGTTTTAAGGATAACTTATAGATCGAAAACTCAATCCGAGATCGAGTTCCGGATTATAGTGCTATAACTAGAAATGTAGTTCAACCTTACATAAATAATTCATTCAAGGATGGTGTTCTCCCTATCATTACAAAACAAAAACAAAGTATTCAAAATAGACATGTATAGAGATTCTATTTTTGCAGCTTCTTCTGGCGATATATTTAGGGTTTGTCCATGCAGTGGAGAAAACATCTAAAGACACAAGATTCAAACAACGTGGGTTGTTTCATATATACCTCTTTGTGTTTATGCATGTGTTTTCTGCAATCGAAAATGCTCATCACTCTGCAATATCCAGTCTTTGGTGCCAAGTGTGGCAACTTTTTATGTTTCTTTGGTTGTCGTGGCTTCTCCTTTTCTCCAACATACAACGGTGACCTCTGCGCACACTTGGGTAGCATATGTTGATCATTGGCTTCCACCACAACCAAAAATATGCTCACCACTAATATTGTACTTGACATGATCGTGATCATTGCCATAACTATATATTCTTCTGCACCAATTTATAATTTTCTCTTGTTCTTTGTTCATACATAAAGAAACTTCGACACTAAATATATAGACTGACGAATATACCACAAGAAATTGCACACCTTCTGCGGCCGAACAATTCAGTTGCAGAATGCCTAGAATTTGACTTAAGGTCGCTATCTGATTGTAGATTAGCAAGATGTCAATTTTCTTGTAGTGTTGTAAAGGCATAAATTTGAAAGATTAAAATAGTTGGTAAAAGGTGGTGTAAGAGCAAGAAAGAGCACGTATCTGTGACACCCGTTATTCTTCTAACGGGTATTGAGGTAATTAAATTAATTTTTAATGTATAAAAAAAAAATTGCTTCATTTAAATTTATTTTATAATATTTATTTTTATCTATTTTTAAATTTTCTAAAATTCTCCTATATTTATTTAGTATGATTACTAAAAAGCCTTAGACCTTCTAATAAATCTCAAAATGTCATATTGGCTTTATGTGTGTTAAAGTCTTTAGATGAGACATAAGGATATATTTTCCAACTACTCTTGACCCTCATTTTCTTTATTTCCTCCGTGACATGCTTCAACATGTCTCCTCTATAATTGTTTCTATCACTTCTCTTCAAAGACTTCATCTTTTCTTCCTTTCTCTTCCACGGTTCCCACACTCTTCTTCTCATTTCTTTGCTGAAGCAAAATACTTAGAGAACTTCTTCAAGGCAGCCATAAAAATCAGCCACCATCACCTCCATTTGAGCAAGAATTTCAGTCATACCGAAGTAAAGGAACCTGTTTTGAAGCCATTTCAAGCTTCCAACTAACCATAATCCGATGTTAGAATCTTATGAACAAATTTAGTCTTTCATTTATAAATTTTCTTTTATACTAAAGGATTATTCAAATTTGCGTTCTTAAACCTAAGTATATGTTTGTTGCTATTTTGGAGCATATGTATGAAGTCTAAGTGTATATGCCCTAGACAGAAAATTTATATTGTTAAACTTTGTAATACCTCTATGGGCAGTGGTTATTTCTTGAAATTCTAAGATTAAATTAAAATGAATTTTATGAATTGGTTTGCATATTTGAAAAGTAGCATCCTAGGCTTTCTAACGAGCTATCATAAACCTAAATCGGAGTTGTATTTTATTTTCTAAGAATTATTCAATTTTTGTATTGGAAACTAGTAAATCTGCCAGTTTGTTATGGTATACCAACTACTAACCTGAACCAAGAACCCATCTTTGCTCACCACCTAATTCTTTAATGTCTTGCAACCTTTCCAATATTATCCTAAGTGATTGATGAATCTTATTAGGGACTAAAACATATAGATTACTTGTTCACATTTTATATTGTGTTAAGACAAAAATTGTTTACTGTGGTATTCGAAAGAGATTTATATAAAAGCTTTAATGGCATACTAGTAAGATAGGTTTACACATGATTTATTTATGAATGTAGTTGTATGTTGTGCTTTAGTTTTAATTGTCCTTATGCACGCCTTAGGATCAAGGGAGTATGGAGCTAACGTTAATTGATTCCAGGATTAAAAGATTGTTGATAAGCTTGAAAGGTAGGGATTCTATTACTCATCTTTTGTGAGGTTTTTATAGAATTAAAATTGATTGTTTTGCCGCAATATATATATATATCTATGTTGAACTGATATTATATGATTATCACATATGAAACTATGACATGGACTCGTCTTGTATTGTACGGCGAGGAACATAATGAATTGACACATGTTATAAATTGAGAAGCATGGTTAGGAAAACTAACTCTATTGATAATGATTCAATATAGAGAAATTGTGAGACATGAAGAGGGCGACGGTTACGTCCTTGGGCATGAATACCCTAAAAGGTAAAATAGGGGGAAGGCGATGACGCTTCCTTGGGTTGAAAGTCCCAGAACACACTGTACAGGAATCGATTTGGTGAGGACTCGGGGCTTGATGTCCCCTCACCGGAACACCCTTGGAATGTTTATAGGGTGATCAAGTGCGCCCACTTGGGTTTCGATGAGTTGAGTGATACTCAATTTAACATGGATACCTAGGAACAATGATGATTGGTAATATTTGTATAAATGTGTAATTATGACACTTGGTAATGATTAACTACGGTATCCATAAGATGTGGTCATAATAAACCTCATAATCTGGAATATGATGTGACTTACTAACCATGCAGATTTTAATGTGGTAATGATAAAAACCTAAAGGTGAGTAATGGCTTTCTCTACTGAGCATAGTGTCGCTCATTCCCTTATGTTTATATCTTTTCAGGACTCACTAAGTGTGAGGTGGCTACGAGAAATATAGTTGAGGAAGTGATGTAGCTATATTACATTGGGACTGCTTCAATTGTTGAGAATGTTCTTCATGATAATGTAAGCATCAATTGTTACTTTCTGTGACTGTATTACAATGTGTTGAGGGTTAAAATGATGATGACAACAGTTTATATTATTAAATTTAAGGTGCTACATTAAAACTGTGGTTTATTTATCGTTTATATTTTTATTTTTGAGTTGAGAGTTTTCATTTAAGTCCCGGGCAAATTTTATTTTTAAGGTTTTACTTTTATTATTTATTTTTATTTTATCTCATTAAAAACTGTTAACCCCCATATAGGGGCGTTACAGAATTTTTGGTATCAGAGCCTAGGTTCGGTTAACCTAGAGAGTGTAGCACCACTTTAAAAAAATATATTTTTGAGATGGTTTTGAAGCTGAATTTTCATTGTCATCATCAAAATGAACCTTCACATTGATTTATACAGTCTAGAAGGATGTAACATGGAAAGGCCATAGAATGAAAATACTAATGGTTATATGAGTACAATAATTATATAGAAGGAAAGTATTAATAGTTATGAGGGAATGATAATTATATGAAATGAGTTTATAAGTAGAATGCTTATGAGAGATTCATATAATATTAGGATCTATAAGCATATTTAATTCGTATAAACGATGAGAAATTCGTATAGATACGAGGATTTAAGAGCCTTTTATCTCGTGAAAAACAATAAGAAATATAAGGCTTGATTTATTGATTTTAAAGTTTGACATAGATATGCCAAATTTTTCGTAATTGATTCAAACCTAAGTAATGATTATGTGTGGATTCGATGGAGCACATAAGTGTCAATATCTTTTCTTAAAAGTTCTATATATTTGAGGAATATGATATAAGTTGGGAATCATGGTATTGAATCTTGAGAGAGATAAATGTTAGACTTTTGGTCTGTTGAGACTGTGTAAAGTCTAGAATGCATGAATCTCAAAATTGGAATATTTTGTTACGTACATTGTATTTAAGTGTATCAGTGAATCTTTTGGTTACCTAAGGTTTTGTTATATGAGGAAATTATATATTGTATAAGTAGAATTGTGGGGATTGTAGATGTTCTTAAGTAGTAACATCAAGTGTCTTTGTTCATTGATATGGTCTACGTTGAAAGACGTAAATCGTATTGATTTCAAGGTTAGTCGCATTCTAAACCTTTGGTAGTAATGATGATGAATCCATTGATAGATGTTAAGTATTATGAATAACATATGGGTGTATGTATTGTTCAATAAGGTTTTGATTAAAACAAAATTATTTGAGTTGCTGGATCATTCAGGAAGATCCTTGTTGTCGTTAAATTAGATTTGTTGTTCATACTTAACTTATCTATAGTGGACTTTGAATTGGGTTTAAGATTTATACAAATTGGTTTTCAATTTTATGTTTGTTATTTAACTCGTTCTAAATGTGTTAAGGCCCGAAACAACCTGACCATTTTCAACTAAGAACATTTGGGCCTAGTTTAAATCCTAAATCAGTTTGATTCACACTGTCTCTCCCACGTGGTCTCTATACGTGTCATATACAGTGGTTTAATTATTGTTTACATATACGTTTACTGTGCGTAAGACCTTATTTCTCCGAGTTCACTTTTTCTCTCTTAATTTGTTATTTTTTCTCTAAATCGCAAATCCTCTTCTTTTTCATTAAAAATTCTTCTTTTCCTCTAAAAGAAGAAGGAATTCTAGGATTCTGCAATTTACTATCTTAATTTTTCCTTTCTATTTACTCTTCTTTCATCTCATCATGGACCCAAGGTACCAACACCTGAGAAAGTATTTCCCATCACTCTCCCAAAAGATTCTCAGAAAGAAATACAAAGCTAGAATTACTCGGTTGTGGATTCTTATGCATTTTGGCATCCCTTGTGATGTGAGAATGTTAATAGAGGGGAAAATCCGTCCGAGTGACTTTAGTCAAGATATCGGTTTACCAGGAACGGGTACCAGTCATAGTGCAATGAAAAGAAGAGCTCGTGCCATCGTGGTCACTTGTAACAAATGTGGAAGACAAAATTGTAACGGTAAATGTACTTCACCTGGTTATATGTCTACGAATAGAGAGGATAAAATAAGGTTTTGTAGGGATGGACTTTCAAAGGAGAACTTGGATAGCATCCATCCTCCTCTCCACGGTCACCCTAGTGGATATGTTCAAGGAGCTATTTTTAAACTCTGGCCTAAATTTTATACAGAAAGACAACGCCTCAGGAATATGGTATTTCTAGATCCTGTTTGCCAAGCCATAAGAAAACTGGATGGGGAATAAGTTATCGCTCTATAAAGGTTATTTAGTCTTTACTTATTTGAAGCAGTTTTAGCTGATGTTCAACAGTTTGTGTTTTTCTTTTACTCAGAATATTTGCTTTTGTGTTTGAAATAATTGTGATTATTAGATTGATACAGTAAATGTTAATATCTTATTTAATTTATGATTTTCTTAAATATATATAAAATAAAATATATTATCTTATCAGATACGTCACATACGGTACAGTAATATGTTTGAATTTTGAAAAGCTTATCCAGATATTTCAAGATTGTGTCTCAAATTTCAAAAGTTCTACAGTATTTGTCGTTTATATTAAATTTCTAGACTTGGTGTATATTTGTCAAAAAGTCTACAGTTGTGTCATGAGGGTCTTCTGTCGAATTGTTCTCAATTGTCAAAAGTTATACAATTAGAGTCTAATCTTTTTCAAAAAGTGAATCAGATTTTCTGTAAACTATCAATCACCTTATCTTACTTTCTTATCCGCACAAGATTTTGTTTAAATCTTTGGATTACCTTTTCATTACCTACTCGTCTATCTCTTTAGCCCTTTTTGTATATTTCTCATCTTTAAAAACTTATGTAGAACCCGAAGTCTAAGTGGAGCAGACATTAAGCAACCACTTCTATAAACCAAATATGTCTACCTCCCAGTCCACGAAGAAAATAAAGAATGTCTGTGTCTTTTGTGGTTCCAGCTTTGGAAAAGATAAAGCTTATTTAGAAGCTGCAAATCACTTAGGGCAAGTCCTAGCACGCAAAAAGATTAACATAATCTATGGGGGTGGTAGTATAAAAATGATGGTAAATATGGCACTAGCAGCTAGGTCTAGCGACGCTACTGATGTAAGAATTTGGCCTCATATTCCAGTTGAAGGAAACCTTTGTAAGGAAGCCATAGGTAAGGGAGAAGGAGTCAGGAGTATCCCTAAAAATTTTAAAGACATAATCTATAATTCTGATGCTTTTATAGCATTACCTGGTGGTCTAGGTACTCTTGAGGAAATATTTATAGTTGCTTGTGGGCAATTGTTGGGCTTTTATTCCAAACCTTTGGGACTGCTGAATGTAAATGGTTTTTATGACGGTCTTTTGAAATTTCTAGATTACGCTGTGGAAGAAAACATCACTACAGAATCGGAGAGACAAATCTTTGTCACTGCTTCAACAGCTGAGGAATTGATAGATAAAATGCAAATCATACATCCAGAATCCGACACTGCAACATCCAAGCTTGAATGGGAAAGGGAAAGCCGGGAGCGGCCAATTGATTTGAATCTCCATCTGTAATCTTTTTGTTTTATCTTTGGCATGTAGGCATGTGTGTCCGTATTTCGTGTGTTACGAATAACCGTTTGCCTTGTATTCTGTGTTTCTTGTGGTACGTCGTTGTTCAATCTTTTAGATTCATTGAGCCTAATGCCGGGATGGCTGGATACGGAGTACTTGATGCTCTCGAAACGCATCCTTCTTAAGGTTCGATCTTTTGTTTATCGATGTTTTTGTATCCTCTAAGCATGCATGATATGGATAGCTGGTATACGGAGTGCCTTGTATTCTCGAAACGTATCCGTATCATGTTTGTAATGTGTAATATTCTGTTAATATTATGTGGAAGTACCAGAGTCAGTTATGGGGATATTCTATATGAAATATGAGTATATTATTTGGGTTGAATGTTTGTGTCATGAGAATAGCTGTTTAATGAAAAATATGTCGGGTTTGTCTGCAACTCTGAGATTCCGTTTAATATCTCTATGAGTAAGTTTAATGTATAGTTTTGAATAAAAGCGTTTGTGATATATGTTTTATGATTATGTTTTAGTTTATTAGTTGAGGTATGAAATCAAATATATTTGACTTTTCCTTACTCAAAAAGGAAAAGGAACCTAAAGATGAAGTATATAAAATTTCTCTGGCAATCTCCTTAAATGTGATTGTAAATCACAGTCCATGGACAATGAAGGACTGGAATCATGGTACGGTCAATATGTATGCCTGATCAGATTCTTAGACTATTATACGGTGTTATAAGTTGAAACTTATCAGAAATACTCTCATTGAGGGATTTAGGAGTAAGATTTATTATGCAAGTAAATAAGTGGAGATACGATAACTTAACTTTGGAAGATAAACAACATTAACGGTTTAGACTCGGAATTGGAATCATAATGGAATCAAAATTTTTACTAGTATTGCTGAATTGAAATTTCGAGGACGAAATTTCTTTAAGGGGGGTAGAGCTGTGACACCCGTTATTCTTCTAACGGGTATTGAGGTAATTAAATTAATTTTTAATGTATAAAAAAAAAATTGCTTCATTTAAATTTATTTTATAATATTTATTTTTATCTATTTTTAAATTTTCTAAAATTCTCCTATATTTATTTAGTATGATTACTAAAAAGCCTTAGAACTTCTAATAAATCTCAAAAATGTCATATTGGCATTATGTGTGTTAAAGTCTTTAGATGAGACATAAGGATATATTTTCCAACTACTCTTGACCCTCATTTTCTTTATTTCCTCCGTGACATGCTTCAACATGTCTCCTCTATAATTGTTTCTATCACTTCTCTTCAAAGACTTCATCTTTTCTTCCTTTCTCTTCCACGGTTCCCACACTCTTCTTCTCATTTCTTTGCTGAAGCAAAATACTTAGAGAACTTCTTCAAGGCAGCCATAAAAATCAGCCACCATCACCTCCATTTGAGCAAGAATTTCAGTCATACCGAAGTAAAGGAACCTGTTTTGAAGCCATTTCAAGCTTCCAACTAACCATAATCCGATGTTAGAATCTTATGAACAAATTTAGTCTTTCATTTATAAATTTTCTTTTATACTAAAGGATTATTCAAATTTGCGTTCTTAAACCTAAGTATATGTTTGTTGCTATTTTGGAGCATATGTATGAAGTCTAAGTGTATATGCCCTAGACAGAAAATTTATATTGTTAAACTTTGTAATACCTCTATGGGCAGTGGTTATTTCTTGAAATTCTAAGATTAAATTAAAATGAATTTTATGAATTGGTTTGCATATTTGAAAAGTAGCATCCTAGGCTTTCTAACGAGCTATCATAAACCTAAATCGGAGTTGTATTTTATTTTCTAAGAATTATTCAATTTTTGTATTGGAAACTAGTAAATCTGCCAGTTTGTTATGGTATACCAACTACTAACCTGAACCAAGAACCCATCTTTGCTCACCACCTAATTCTTTAATGTCTTGCAACCTTTCCAATATTATCCTAAGTGATTGATGAATCTTATTAGGGACTAAAACATATAGATTACTTGTTCACATTTTATATTGTGTTAAGACAAAAATTGTTTACTGTGGTATTCGAAAGAGATTTATATAAAAGCTTTAATGGCATACTAGTAAGATAGGTTTACACATGATTTATTTATGAATGTAGTTGTATGTTGTGCTTTAGTTTTAATTGTCCTTATGCACGCCTTAGGATCAAGGGAGTATGGAGCTAACGTTAATTGATTCCAGGATTAAAAGATTGTTGATAAGCTTGAAAGGTAGGGATTCTATTACTCATCTTTTGTGAGGTTTTTATAGAATTAAAATTGATTGTTTTGCCGCAATATATATATATATCTATGTTGAACTGATATTATATGATTATCACATATGAAACTATGACATGGACTCGTCTTGTATTGTACGGCGAGGAACATAATGAATTGACACATGTTATAAATTGAGAAGCATGGTTAGGAAAACTAACTCTATTGATAATGATTCAATATAGAGAAATTGTGAGACATGAAGAGGGCGACGGTTACGTCCTTGGGCATGAATACCCTAAAAGGTAAAATAGGGGGAAGGCGATGACGCTTCCTTGGGTTGAAAGTCCCAGAACACACTGTACAGGAATCGATTTGGTGAGGACTCGGGGCTTGATGTCCCCTCACCGGAACACCCTTGGAATGTTTATAGGGTGATCAAGTGCGCCCACTTGGGTTTCGATGAGTTGAGTGATACTCAATTTAACATGGATACCTAGGAACAATGATGATTGGTAATATTTGTATAAATGTGTAATTATGACACTTGGTAATGATTAACTACGGTATCCATAAGATGTGGTCATAATAAACCTCATAATCTGGAATATGATGTGACTTACTAACCATGCAGATTTTAATGTGGTAATGATAAAAACCTAAAGGTGAGTAATGGCTTTCTCTACTGAGCATAGTGTCGCTCATTCCCTTATGTTTATATCTTTTCAGGACTCACTAAGTGTGAGGTGGCTACGAGAAATATAGTTGAGGAAGTGATGTAGCTATATTACATTGGGACTGCTTCAATTGTTGAGAATGTTCTTCATGATAATGTAAGCATCAATTGTTACTTTCTGTGACTGTATTACAATGTGTTGAGGGTTAAAATGATGATGACAACAGTTTATATTATTAAATTTAAGGTGCTACATTAAAACTGTGGTTTATTTATCGTTTATATTTTTATTTTTGAGTTGAGAGTTTTCATTTAAGTCCCGGGCAAATTTTATTTTTAAGGTTTTACTTTTATTATTTATTTTTATTTTATCTCATTAAAAACTGTTAACCCCCATATAGGGGCGTTACAGTATCCCCACTCAGGTTTCTACAACTTTTAAAATTATGATTTTAAATCGTAAAATATTTAAAATTTTTGTGACTCCCCGATTTTGCAAGACAAATTTTTAACTACACCCACCCACAAAAATAATAAAAACATGTTATTGTGTCTTATTTTGAGAAAATGAAAAGATTATAATTAACAATATCAAAACACAAATTCATTCAATAATATCGATCTCCTTTGTAACTAGACGTTTATCCATACCATGAGAAAAACATATGACAAAACTAAAGCTGAACGGACCGATATATATATATATATATAGGCCAAAAAAAAAGAAATACTCTTTTATCATAAACCTGGAAAAATTTTAAGTCTATTATTGAACATGATACACCACAACACGTACTATGAACCATCATAATAAAACCGTCGCATGCTAAAAACACGACAATTAATTTTGATATACCGACGCATATGCGACAATATTATATAAGTGTCTTTTGGGTTTTGCCGGCCAAGCAGACTAGAAAACATCTACCAACACAAGATTCAAACAACAACGGTGGTTTTCGCTCGTACAAATCTTTGTGCCGTTTCATGTATAGCTTGCAATCAGAAGAGGCCTCATGTTGGCTATGCTCGAGCTTCCGGTATAGGCCTGGCAGTGTCCAATTTATACCACTTGGTCACCCGTTAATGGCCGGAGATTGGCGAGCACAAGGAGGTAATATAAGTTGATAGGCTTCCACAACAACAATGTTTATGACCAATATACTTGACATGATCAATCCCATAATGAATATTCTTCTCATATTAATCATTATTTGATCAAATATAATTAACTTCACCTTAATTTCTATTTTGCTCTCTGTATTTTAAACAACCTTTCAAGATAAGATAAAGCTAATTATATGTACATAAGATTATATATATATATCCTTCTAATTTTGTTGGAACTACTATTACGATGATATTGCTAGTGTATTGTAGTGTACCAATGGTTCTTTTTGACTATTATTCAAAGCACCAATTGTTAAGTGAAGAGCCAGCGCCTGATAGGGCCGCCCAAGAGATAAGGTCATTACGGCAATTGCCTAAGGGACATTCTTTACATTATACCCTCCCTCTGCTTGAACCCATATATATTAGGCGTTTCATAACTTATTTCTCTATACACCATTCACGTTAAAATTAAGCTTAATTTTTTAACAAAAATGCAGAGCAAAGCAAAACCAACAAAGGCAGAATTTTTTTTTTTTTTTACTTTTGATAATATGGGTCAATTTCATAATCATACATTCCAGTTTTATCTATTTTTCAATTTACTTTTATTATTTGAAATTATAAAGATATTCTTTGAGTTTAAAAATTTATTTCAATTTCATCCTTATACATACAAAAATTAGGCAAAACAACATAATTACTTTTAAACAGTTGTGAAAAATATTTTATAGAGTTAAAAACATAAAAAATCCTAAAAAACATCAAATTTCAAAAAGAAAGATCTTAGTTTTTACGACTTTTTGAATATTAAAATCCTTTTTAAAAATTTTTCTTAAGAAGAAAAATATATTTTGAAAACAAATTCGGTGTAATTAAAGGTATCTTTGTCATGTCTTCATGTTTGTTTTAATCCCAAAAACTTGCAAAAAATAAAATTGAAACAAAGTTTTCAAATTCAAATGACGCATATAATTTCTAAAAATAAAGACATAAATTAAAAAAATTAAAATTAAGAGGTAAAGTTATGTAACTGATCCTTAACAATATCGAGTAAGGGCGTTTAGTGCAGGATTTGTTTTTGTAGAAGGTAAGAACCTAGTTAAGATATTTTAGTTACACCACTCGCTCCCTCTCTTCATTCATTAAAAATAACAATTAAAACAGTCCAAGTAAGTACTCATCTAATTCACCCATAAGAAATTCTATTGGCATCTCTAATTTTCCTAAAGACACCATCAAATAAAAATATTGAATTTTAAATTTTAAATTATCTTTTTTTAGCATTAAAATTCATTATGTTCCTTAAATATCCCTGATCTCAACAATCAATGAAGCAAAATAGAGAAATTACAAGTAATTGCATTCTTTTAAGTCATAAAAGTATATAGCATATGTTTTTAGCAATAGAAGCATTTTCTTTTTTAAAGACTGCCAAAGTCCTAACTTTGTCCCTTTCTTCTTCACTTTTATTTTTTTTTTTTCAAAATTGAAATTGTTTCCCTAGCTTTGAGTGTCGGCGGCGCAAGGAGACGGTGATAGGTGCACGGCAATGATGGGAGGGCAGACATTTTTTTTTAATTTCTTTTTTGGTGTTTTTTTTTTAAAAAAAAGAGTAGATGGTGTTTTGAGTTTTTAATTGTATTCTAAACTTAATTTATTAGAAAATGTTTGGGAATCTAAATTACAAGTTCCAATTGCAATACTATAAAGCTAGCAAATGTATGCTAAATGTAAAGCTCTCACATATTACAGACTTTTCAACTTTTAATTCTACTTAATCTCACATGCTCTTCAAGTTGTGCTAATCACTTTATTTTTTAAAACATTCTATCATTTATTTTTTGTTGATCTCTTACATAAATGCTATTTTCTTCCTTCTCTAGCAAAATATCCCCAAGTCAGCTTATTCTGCTAAAAGAGAGAATTACATGTTATACCATACTTTTAAAAGTTGTTTTTATTTATGTCATACTTAGAAAAGTGTATGCCACTATCATTCATATTACATATAATTAAGTTGTTCTACAAATGAACATTTGTAACATTGATAAAAGGCCTTTTAGCATTAGACCCCCCTGAAGTTTACATGTTTGGAAAATTGGTCCAAAATTTTTTACAATTAACTCCTCAAACTTAAAAATCTGTTGCACCATTTGTCCTTTTGCTCAAATCTATTAAATTTTGAACAGTTTTTGCATGTGATTTGCACGTGGCCTATCTCTCAAGGGTATTAGGTGGTCTTTTTATCAAAAAAAAAATTAAAAAGTAAAAAGTAAAGGAAAAAATATGTTGTTTGTATAGTGGAAGATGTTGGGCATCTAAATTTCTTTAGAGTTGCACATCAATCCTAAAAAATGCGGAGGGGACAAACCCAGATTCATCCACATTTCAATTTCTTACTTGAAAGAACAAAACTATTAACAGCTCAAGTCTGACGATCAAATACAATAGACAAATCTTCAACAATTAATTAGAATTTCTAGAACAAATCCGATATACCCATTTAAAATTAATGCTTTTAGTAGGAAAAATATCCATATAACAACACAATTTTCTAAAACACCACGACCAATTATGACTTTAATGGAAATTCCCCCGTTGCAAATCCCTAAGTCCGCACGGAGAACCATATGGGCCTTAGATCTAAGTTGGCCCATTTCTCGTCGAGCCTTTCACTCTGACTAAATTGTAAGCAAACATGAGCACTTGACAAATGTGAAATTGGGATCTCTTAGGAATGTGGAATCAGCTCAATATGCATGCTTTCACTAATATCTGGCATTATTATCTTCACATGAAGAAAAATCCAACATGGGCCTGCGTCCTTAATTATGCTTCAAAAGCAAGGAATTATGTCCTTGAGTTGCACCACCTTCCTTTATGCATGCCTTGTTTAGACGTGACCAAGTCAATATGTTGCCACTTCAAGACGCAATCTTTTCTCTTTTTTGGTTCCATACATACATACATGTACATATATATATATATATATATATATATATATGCAAGGACTTTCATTAATGATGCATGGCATTAGGGATCGATATGTTTACCAAAAGTACTAAAAGATTATTGCAATTCTAATAATAATGTCGCTCCATAGCGTGTAATACTTAAATAGAACATATTATTAAACTATCTTTAACGGTTGTGTTCAAAGACGTTATGAATGGAATACCGTTGTTCACATTATTATAATTAATAAAACTATGATTACAGCATGGAACGTTGATAACTGCTTTGTCTATTTCAGATATATTACACATTATGTACTTGGACTTATCTGTTCAATTTTAATGTCCAAAATGACATCTGACCAATCACATAATGATGTTACGTTTAAAAATTTTAAAGGATTAATAAACCTTTTTCATGCTTATTTAGTAAATGATGTGACAAAATGTAATTGGTAGACACTATTTAATAGACTAAAAATTAGGTAGGTGATCTAATTCCTTTCAGAACATATAGAGCCCTAAAAAAATCGCTTGTTGCTTTCATCTTAGGACACACTTGTCATTACGTATACTTCATGTGCATGTGGGATTTATGTACAAGTATTGTTGCCTTCACAATCACTGCTAGCCTTTTGAATGACAAACCCACAACTGATAAATTATACCAAGATCTATTATTTGCATGCATATATTAAAAGTGGGCCCTATTAATAACAGAGCATGATGTGAAAATTTAACAAAAAAATCTTCATTGATATTTTGGTATAATTTTTTCTTTTGTTCTGCAAGCAAAAGTACAAAATTTAGATATTAAAGTGGGCCCTATGGGCCCGTTTGTTTCGTGGTTTGAATCACGGTTTGAATTATTTTGCTACAGTATTTTCTCTCACAAAAATTTAAATCTTTATTCAAAAACTCTATTCAAATACTCAAACCAAACGGGCTGTATAAATAATGTGATGTCTTAAAATATAACGGGAGTTTTACTATGGGAGAATAACGTTCTGATTCTTAAGTTTTTATTTATTTATTAATCCAAATTAACTCAACTAAATCAAATCTGAGAGACATGATTATGAAGTTTATTTCTGATGAGTAAAAGGTGTTTTCCACGTTCTTTGATGATAGTTCTTCAGACAATGAATGAAGAAAAAGATTGGAATCCAATTATCTACTTTATGGGGGTGTTGTCTTATTGAAAGAAACACAAAGTTTCAAGATTGGCCGGTGTGAGATGATTATGCCAATGGAAAGCCAACGACTAGCCTTAAAACGTTTGGTTTGATTGATTGTCACCAAACAATGATGGGCTTGGAAAGTAGAGCACTAAGCATTAGTCAAGTAAAATCTTATAGTTGAAGGAATAGTCTTTTTGTAGGGCGTGCAAAAGCCCTAATGAATACAAGTACTTCCTTATCCTCCACCAACCCCCCTCTTTTTTTTTTTAATCTCACTTGGGTAACGGCCAAAATTGGTACGAGTGCTTAGGAAAATTATGTTATAGAGTAAAAGAAAAGGAGAAAAAAAAATGAAATTATGCTCATTTTTTTTTATGAAAAAATGTATTATTGTTAGGTTCATGCTTTGATCCTTTAGATTTATATGTTTTATTTTGATGAAATTTTGACCACATCTAATATTTAAAAACATGCACTATCATTAGGATCTTTATCGTCTTAGATTTTCATCAATTTTCTTAACATTTTTATTATAAATATGAGTTAACATTTAGAATTATATCAAGAGTTTTTTCATCATGTTTTATCACAGAATTTTCCTCATAATTAACTATAAGAGTTAAAAAAAAAGAAGAAATGATTAATCAATAGAATATCCTTACTATAGGAAGCTCAAAGAAAAAAACTATCTTAGGTATATTATGGTTTCATTTGGAAAACCTAGTTAGAACTAATAAGCTCCAACTACCACAGTATAAAGCACTCACATGCTACAATGTAAAGCTCTCCCATGTTATAGTGTTTTGGTTTCAACTTATAGTTAAACTATATTACCAAACATTCTCTACAGTGGTCTCCTCATACTTTCGTAATTTTTTTATTAATATGATTTGACATTTAGAATTTTGTCTAATCAACAATTTTTTATCATGTTCTATTACAGAGGTCTCCTCATGATTATAACGGTTAAAAAACAGAGATGATTAATAAGTCCACCGATCATCATGTGCTTGTTAATTATTGTTTTAAAGGAAGTTGCTTTGCCCCACCTTTCGTTGCTTTAGATCCCTAATTTAAGTCTTGTTGTTGCTAATTGGCAAAAGCAAAATATTAAAGCTTGATTCTTTATCTATGTATTTATTGTACTAGAATGAGACAGGTTCTAATAGGGATGTTACATGCATAAAGTATTACTTCTGACTAAGAAATCTTACAAAGTTTTTTTTTTTTTTTTACTTAACTTATGATAATAGACAGGTTTTGATGCAGACACATTTGGGGCAACGTTTAGTTGCTCTTGATGAGATGTCTACTATGCTATTAGGAGCACCTGCGCACCGTCGAATGCATTGTCATGATGATGAAATTGTGACTTCAGAAGTCCTATTGTAATTTTTCAAAAGTTTGAGTCAATTGTAATTTTTTTTTCAAATTAAAAGGGTAAAAATATAATTATTAAAACATTTTTATCATATAAAAATTACATTTTGATCTTTTATTTTTTGCAAAATTATAATTTGATCTCAAATCTTATAAACTTTTACAAATAGGTCTTCGAAATTTTTTAGAATACACAAAGGTTGTGTTTAATTAATCCCTTGTTTGAGCAAAAAATTATTGCCTAGTCCTCTTCTAAGGGATTCAAGCATGGATTGTATAATAACTTATCCAATCCCGTCTTTTAAAAAATTTCACCTAAATAAAATATTAAAATTTAATATAATCTAATCATCTTTAATTCTGTGCATCAATCATATGCCCAAATCATGTATTGACACTTCAAAAGCCCCTATTTATATGAATTTGTCAAAATGCTTTCTCAATGAAATCACGTACGTGTTTTTTGTCGCACCTATCATTATCTGCGACTGCATGATGTATACTTCCATAGATTACAAGTGTTGTTGTTCAAAAAGTTTGTGCTCGACTTCCTCACCTTTTTGTAACTGAGAGTTATGATTTTCTGCTATGAATATTATGAAAAATTGTTTATAAAATCGAGAAAAAATTCTTAACAATATTAAGAATAAAAATATTATGCAATGATTTAAAAGTATAAGAACTCGTCGAGAACAGTTCTAATGCATTGCTTATTCAATAAAATATTATCATAAAAAGTAGTAAATTTTCTCTCTTTTTTTTGAATTTGAAGGATGAGGGAATTGAAAATCTTCATCTCTAAATGAAGTTAGTTATAATTTTATAACCAATAGGTTATACCGGCAACCATAATTTTACTTGATTTTCATATTATCTATTTAGTTTATAACCTTTGTCTTTATCTATGAACCACTGAATTTAATTTCTGGCTTTAGTTGTCACACAAAGAAATTCACATCTCAAGAGCTAATTAAAAAACTTCATTCAAGAAAAACTATATATAGAACATGATCTTGACTTGATTGGACATAGGATTCAACAAAAATTATTTCCACCACAATGGTTTGTGGTGTAGCAATGAAAGAGGATAGGACTGTTTCATTTAGCAGTTAAGAATCAATCTTTTTTTCTCTTTTTTTTTATCCGCAATAAGGCTAAAATCATATCTCACATTTGCTTACTAAGTATGACTAGGACTTAGATCAGTTTCGAGACTCTAAATGCTAGTTGATGAAAGTATAACCTGTACACCTTTTTATTCAATTGCTGAGTTAGAGAGATGTGAGATCACGACTCCTTTTTTTCATTAAAAAAAAAGACCACTAGTAGTAGATAAAAGAATACTTTATTTACAGTTTTTTAATGTAAAGGAGGAGAATTAATTCCAAACTTTGTAGCTACATTAAGTGTGAAATTACTGTATAATTAACCATAATTTTTTAGGGGAATTAACCATATAATTTTAGATCAATAATCACATTACAAGCATATAAAAAGAACTAAAAAATACTTTTGAACCGTTTAACATTATTTTTAAAATAGGTTAAAATGTTTTTGTTTTAAAAAATAAAATTTTTTTAAAAAATATGTTGAGAGTGTTTTAAATTTTTATATTAAAAAACGTGTAAAAATATTTTTAAAAATTTTGAGAACAAAAATAACGGACCTTTGGTTTAACTTTTAAGGCTACCCAACATGAATATTATCTCCCCTTAAAAAAAAAAAACCAAAAACATTATCAAATAATTTTCTAATTGGGTATGGAAAAAAAAAAAAAAAACCACACGAAACATACGCGGCCGAAGAGGCAGAATTGAACCACGTGGCCGCATATGTTGCATAGGATCCAACATGGATCTTGTCCCTTGTTGCTACGTGCACCTTTGCACTAACCAGTCTAAGTACGACATAAAACCACACGAAATATACGCGCGTGAAGTGACGATCCATTAGACAGATTAATCAATCAAATCAAACCAATCATTAAACGAAACAAGCGACGAAGGACAAAATAAAAAGGCCAAAAAAATCTTTATTTTCTGGTAGATTCTCTCTGGCGCGTGCGCCCAAAAAAAAATGAAAAGCAGAATATTCTAGAAGACGTGACAGATACGAAACTTCGTTTAACGGAATCGTTCCCATCGACGTTAACGGCTGAAGGATCTCGAGGGCTTGCGCCAACGAAAGCGTGACGGCCAGCAAACGGCGTGTGGTACTGCGATTGGGTAATTTGACGGGTGGATGACGGCGACACCTGTGCATGGCGAGTGCCACCGACTCATTTTCTCGTGTGCCCCAGCCTGGGCCCGCACAACTACCACACGTGGGGACCACTGTCTGTCACGTGGTCCGTCACGAAGTCATCCAATCGGGCGGTCGCAATCGCACAGCTTGTGTACATTTCATGATCCGTTCTTCCACTTTCATACGTGCCGTCAATTTAACTCAAATCTATGACACTAATTCACCCGTTTTTTTTTAAAAAAAAAAAGGCAAAATTTTGTGGATTTTTTTTTTACAACAACTTAGTAAGTCTTTGATAGGCTGTTTAACTGAGTGACGAGAACAATAATTTTTACTATAAATTTAATTATAAATTATGTAAAATTTTCATATGCTATAATAACAATAAAAAAATGTTATACATGTATAAAGCTCTCATATATTATAAGTAAAAATGATTCTAATTAACAGTTCTCACCTACCCTTCCTAACACTGCATCACTCTCTCTCCCTCTCTCTCTTTTTAATGATTTATGAATCCCTTTTTCTTTTCAACAGGGGTAAATTCTTTGACAGAGTACAATTATGTATACTTTTTGCTCGTGAAGTACAATTAGATATTTTATAGCGTTTAGTTTTTTTTTTTTTTTTTAAGATTGTGTAGTTTTTAAGAGTAAAAGTTTACTAGAATGTGTATTTTTTTTTAATAATGTACATATTTACAATCACGATAAAGTGTATAGTTTTGAATTGTTATGTTTTATCAAGTTTCATTAATTTTGTACTTCTGTTTTGTTCTTCTGCAATTCTAAGGCGATCTACTACATATAGTTTCACGGTGGTAATAGTTTATTTTTTTTAGTTTAATTGCTATAGATTTTTTTTTTTAAACAATATCGTGTTACGTTATCTATGAAAAAATATAAATTATTTCTTATTGTTATTAGAAAATGGGATCCGGGTAAATTTGATTGCTTATTACTAACATTAACTCAAGAAATGACATCTAAAGAGGTTCAAATTACGTTTGAGATAACAACTCGTTATTATTAGAACTAAATTATTAGAAAAAATTACAATACGTGTCCTAATTATTATTATAAATTAAAATCTAACTCAATATTCAAAATATTTTAAAAGTGTCCTTAATGATATAGTAATTATCTTAATGATATTACATATTGTACTATATAATTACATATAAATAATTTTAATGATATGATTATAAGACATTTGTAGAATTTTTACAAATTAGAGTTATATTTTAATTCAATAAACGTAATTGGCCCAATTGTCTCATTAACCCTTAGAATTATGGCAATGTTTTACCAAGCCCTGTTTTACCAAGCCCAATGAAACCTTCTAATCTAACTAATTAATTAAACAATAAGCTTTCTCTCTCCTATCATGGGAGATCAATTTCTTTAGTTTTAGTGAGACTGTAATTACACCTCTTAATAAACTCACCGAATGTTATTTGGGCAGCTGTGATTTAAGTTCTGTGAATGTTAATAACCAAAGTATGGATCAGGTTTTCTGACTATTTCATTCGTGAGCCAAAAAAACACTAATTAATTAAGTTAAAAAAAGAAATAATAAAAGTTCTTCTCTAGTCCTTGTTTCCGTACTTAACTTTGGCTCTTTTTTTTTCTTTTTTTATTTTTTTATTTTTTAAAGAAGCATTCCTCGGCGTGAAGGGTGGAGGGAATGGGGAAGTTGGGTGGGCGGAGACAGTGGGGCCTAAGTCCCACTCCGGTTAATCTGATTCTTCTCAACTTTGGCGCACATGGCGCACTTGTTTAGTTAGGTGCCCACTTTGCTTCACACCAATCCATAACTTATTATTCATGTCACCCATTTCATTCTGATTTTGTAAGTAATGGGTTGAGATTTTAGTCTTTTTATTATTAAAAAAAAAAAGTTAGGCTTTTGTGACTTTGTATATCGACTTGTTTAATTATCATTAGATTAGACATATTTAAAGACTAAAATTGCACTACAATTTTGTTTACTAAATCTGAATACTGAACTACTTGGCAAGTGACTTGTTGTAGTAGTGTAATTAATAAACGATTCTTAAATATTTGGTCAATATTAACACCTACAAGGGCATAAATTATTTAGTATTTAAATTTAATTAAAACATTTGGTACCGCTAAATGTTATTATTATTATGTAGTTAATAGGTGTGGAACTAATTCTGCATCCACCTTAAAATTCAGTCAAGATGAAATCCTCTCACTATCAAGTCGAAAAAAGAAAAAGAAAAGCTAAAAAATTACTCTTATTATTTATCTTTTCTTTTAATTTAAAGATGGGTAATTTGAACTCTTCACCTTATGATAGAGTCGGGCTCTTACCATAATTTATTAATAAGTCTATTATTATTGTTGCGGGCTTGATCTTGTGTAGTTCTCTAATTTGGAATCATCTTACTTTAAAACTCAAGAAATTAGGAAAACAAAACAAAACAAAACAAAACAAAATCGTCACTCCACTTGACGCTTGGTATATATCTAGAACTTATGACCAACTTAGTGCCACCATAAAACAAAACTCTCATTAGTTTGAATTGCCAACTCAATTTATTATGGGACAACAATCCAGCAATGTATTTTTCTGAATTAAAAAGGATACTATATGCAGCCTAGAGTTAGTGGGACTTTGGGAGGGTCCTACATACAAGTTACACCATACCTAAAATCTTCGTCCATATAAATATATCACAGAGCCCAAAGAAATAAAAGAATTAAAAAGGATATAACACCAAAGTGCATATATCAATTAAGGTCTCAAAGGTTAGGCACATTCTTTTATGTTATAATAAAAACCAAATTAAAGCCCACCATTTCTTCTTTTTTCTTTTAAAAAAGGCTGATTTCTCTTATGAGAATCGAAAAAAATACCCGTTTAGTATTTATCATTCAATAGTTAATCGTGCAAAAATAATACTTTTAATTATATTTAACGGTTTTAAAATATATATTATTGCCGAGGGTCCTACAAAAAGTCTGAAAAGAAAAAGAAATAAAACCTGCCGTAATGCTTTCTTAATCACTGCCGAGTTTCAGCATATCATGATATGATTAATATCTTATTCTTTATGACCAGTCATCTCAGAAACTAGTGTTGTAGTTCCTCGAGCCTTCAAAGCATGGTACTAAAGGTTCCATTCTTCCTCTCTCTTTGCTTCTTGGGCTTGGTTTGTTTGCAAAAAATATAAATTACATGTAGCCTTAAATGTTTTGGGTAGTTGTTTCAAAGCAACAAATCTAACAGAATTTATTGCAATTGTGGTATCATCCCCTTTACTTGTCATGAAAATGAAAATAAGATATAATATATATATATATATATATATATATATATATCATTTCCGTGTGCCATCAATGATCACATGTTGACAAATAAGATGTAGCTATTTGACAAAGTGAGACTAACATCTCTAGCATATTGACAGTAATTTAGCTTAAAGACCAAATCTACATCCCATCTTCCCTAACAAAAACCCTAGTTGACTTTTTTTTGACTGTAATTCTATAACTAATTGAAATAATTAAAGTGCACATTGGGGTTTGTGATTATTAAACTCATAATTCATTTTTATAATGCAAAAGCCTTTGATGATTTATTATTATTGTTTTTTTTTTTTTAATTTTGCTGAATAAAATTTGATGATTCATTAGGTTTAGAGTTGTTTCAGTCATTTGTTTAAAGCAAAAGAGAAACTGCCACGCCCTTTCTATTATGACATTGAATCCCGGGAACCATTCTGTTAGCGCCAATCAAGATATTCTTTTGTGTTTTAAATTTATCTTTAATTTTTTTTTTGTTGAATAGAAAATTAGAAATTCTTAGAAGCCATGTATGTGGCATACTGCTTAAGTGGCATATTTTGATTGGATGGAAAAACAGTCAAAATCATGCTTGAGGACCTTTATGGTCAAAGTTATGCTTTCAATGTATCTGCCATTTTTGCAACTCTACCAAAAAATTAAATAAAAATGATGACTGCCCTCCAACAAGGAAATACGAGTTGAAAGTCACACACATATTTATCGATTTTTGTTTGAAGGTAGAGACTCGGAACTCTTTTATTTTTAATAGAGTCAGATATAAATTTATTGTTAGACTGTATTGTAGCCCTCTATAGATTACTGTTTACTGATTATGAATGTTTGCTTAAACTACAAGGAATTTGTTTTTATAAATGTTGATTACAAATATATCCGTTATATTTCATGAAAATTATTGTTTTAACTGGCTACAATACTACTACGCTATCATCAAATGAAGCATTCTAATATATAGCTAAAAAGTGTTCATTTAATATCTAACGTGTTACAATCTAACATTTAGTATGTAACATTAAGATGTGTCCCCTTTTTGCGAAATTTGCAAACAGAATATTGTAATTTGGGAAGAAGCTAAGCAGAAGGGGTGTACAAAAGATGAATACTATATATTGCCAAATTATTTAAGAAATAAGTTAATTCATTTAACCATTTACAGGCACTAGAAGAAACATTTGAGTCTTGGAGAGCACAAATTTTCAGTGGGATTAGTGATTTTTCCCCCTATATTAAGGGCACATAGAATCCTTAGTCAGAATTATATCTCTGTAGTTAAATATGGACTGGAAAGAGCCAAAAGCAATAGTATATTTGATGGAGCTTCAACTGACAGCTGGTCTTTGAGATCTTATGTGGCAGAGATAATGTTGGGAAGAGAGAGAGAGAGAGAGAGGTGGTAGGGGGTTGTGTTAATGGGAAGAGAAGATGGTGACAAAGGGAAGGGTGATACAAATGAGGTGATGGATAGGAATAAGGAAAGAGTTCCATATTTCATGTTCACATGACCCCAAAGAATAGCCAAAAGGAAATTGGAGCTTTGTGAGTAATCTATTTCAGGAGAAATACCTCTTCTGATAAGACTGTCTAATCTGTATCAGATTTTATTAATTTATTGTATTTTTGTCTCAATATGCTTTTAATTCTGATCGAATTTAACATTTGAAAGTATACATACATTGTAAGTAGAGTTATTCTTACTATAGAAAGCTCTAGATTTTTTTTTTTTTTTTTGCACTAGAAATTTAAAGAAGTAAAGAAAAGGGTTTTAGGGGTTCACATGGAATAGGTACGGTATGTCATGCCTTATTGCCTTTCTGCAAAGACAGCTCCAAGACAAAAGCAGCAAATGGGGAATGATGTGGTGTAGCTTCCCTCACCTTTTTTTTCCCCTCTATTTTTTGGTCACCATAAGTATATGTGACAATCTCCTAGGCAAGTCAAACACCCTTTAATTTAGCACAAAATGATAAAAAAAAAAAAGAAGACTTCGCCCTGTTTTTATATTGTATACGATCTATTCATATATAATCACTAGTGACACAAAATTATCAGAGTTGTCACATAACGTTGTAGAACTTATTTAGTCTCAACTTTTACTCTACAATGATATTATTATTTCGTAACATTTTACGGTGATACTTCACTAGTAATGTCGTGTATCACTCTAAATGAGATATTTGCAGTTAAAAACACTTCATAAAAAAGGCAAAAGAAGAAGACATAAATAAAAAATAAAAATTTTTACTAATGTTTAATCTCCACTAGGTAACAATTTTAAGCTTAAATTTATTAGGCTTAGGCGCTAAACAAAAATTAAGTCCTAAAAAGCAAAAGGAATACTGACAATAACAAGGAAATAACCTCAATCAAAAGTACAGTTTACAAGATTCCATTAAATCTATTATAAAAATTAATCTTTTAATTAATTAAGGCTAAATAACTGTATCAAGTCCCCCTAAAAAAAAAAAAAAAACTGTACAAAGCCCGTTAATTTTACTGTCCTCTTGCCCTTTTTCCCACTCCTTTGACAGTTTTCTGCTCCTCCTTTTTTAGTCCTCCTTTCCCTTGTGTTTCACAGCCACGCAAGGAAGATTTTGATGAAAGGGTTAAAAATAAATCCTGATTGGATAAATGACCATGAAGGGTGAGATTTTAAAAAAGAGCATTTTGGAAAATTTTTTTTAGGTAAATGGACTAAATTTTTTTAGGTAATTTTTGAAATAAAAAAAATTTTTTAGACATCAAAATGATTTTAGTTTTTTTTTTTATTCTGTTAAGATTATTTATTTTACTATAATTATTTTTTTATTTTTTTAAAAAAATTAAGATAATTTATCTATATAAAAAAATATATTTTATAGTTAAAAAAAAAATCATTTACCCGATTAGAAAATTTTTTTGACCCTTTCGTCAAAATCTTCCCCAAACAACACGCAAGGACAACTTTTGACACTTGACTGTGAACGACATATATTATGAATCTATATATCTATACATACACAACACACATATATATATTGCCCCTCTCCTAAGAGTCCCTCAGAAATGGACCCTCTTCTTGCTGTGTCTCTCTAAGTCCAAAAATACATTTTTTTTTCTCTCTCTCTCCTTCTGCATTTTTACCAACTTCATTCATTTTTTGCTTAGAGATCTTAGAGAGAGAGAAATGAAAATGGAGAACAAGTTTGTTGTTTCGAAGATTTGGGTGTTGATTTGGCTTGTTTTAGTAGTGAGTTCGGTGCTGATTCAGTGCAACGTGACGTATGATAGAAAGGCCATTGTGATAAATGGGCAAAGGAGAATTCTGTTCTCTGGTTCCATTCATTACCCCAGAAGCACCCCTGAGGTCAATTTTCGTACTCTTTTTTTTCTTTTTCTTTACTGGGTCTTTTTTTTTTTCATTTTTTAGTGATTAATGTTTTTTCTTTTTTTTTTTTTTTTTTTTGATTTAGATGTGGGAAGATCTGATACAGAAGGCGAAAGATGGAGGCTTGGATGTGGTTGAAACCTACGTTTTCTGGAATGTGCACGAGCCTTCTCCTGGCAATGTACTTTTTTTTTGGGTTTTTTCTTGTTACTCTGCTTTTGCTCTGTTTTTTTTTTTCCCTTTAAATTCACTTTGGACTCTTTTTTTTTTGGGTTTTTAGTATAATTTTGAAGGGAGATATGATCTGGTGAGGTTTATCAAGTTGATACAGAGAGCCGGGCTCTATGCTCACCTTCGCATTGGACCTTACGTTTGTGCTGAGTGGAATTTCGGGTACACTCTCTCTCCTCTTTCTCTCTCCAGAATTTTTCCCCTATTGCTTGGTCTTGGTCATCTTCTTTTCCGAAGTTAGGATCTTTCCCACGACCAGTTACATATTAGTTTCCCTTTTTGTTGAAACTTTGTTTTTACGTTTTTCATTCAGATTTAGAATTTTTTAATTGACTATTTTTTTTTTATATAATTTCATTATTTTGTTCCTCAAATCTACAATTTTCAAAGCTAAAGTCTCTAACTTTTTTTTTTTTTTTTGCAGAGGATTTCCCGTTTGGCTAAAGTATGTTCCCGGGATCAGCTTCAGAACAGACAATGAGCCTTTCAAGGTTTTTATTTTTATTTATTTTTGTCATTGGCTTCAGAAATTCTCGTGTTTTACTATTTGGCATTATCTATATATATATTTTACTTAAACACCGTATACGTTGTTGCAGAGGGCAATGCAAGGCTTCACTGAAAAGATTGTGGGAATGATGAAGAAGGAGAACTTATTCGAGTCCCAGGGTGGGCCCATTATTCTCTCTCAGGTATGAAGTTTAATCTTTTAGCAAAAGCAATATTTCTTTTATTGGGAAATGATAAATGCTAACCATGTTGAGACTAGTTTGTAAAAATATTGTATTTTTTCAATAATACAGTAGAAGGTTTAGTTAAGCTTAGCTCCAGATGCAGTAAAACTGTTATTCCAGGTCAATTTGTAATAACAATGTGTTTTTTCCTGTTTTGTTTTTTTTTTTGGGGGGGGTTCAGATTGAAAATGAATATGGTGCACAAAGTAAATTATTTGGGGCCCCTGCTCATAATTACATGAATTGGGCTGCAAACATGGCTGTCGGCTTGAAAACCGGAGTGCCTTGGGTTATGTGCAAGGAAGAAGATGCCCCAGATCCAGTGGTAAGCTCCCCAACGATCTTTGATCCAAGTTTATCTTTGGCTTGTTAAATGATACATTTTTCATTCATTTTATTAGTGATTGTGGAGCACATTATCTTTTAAGAAGAATTCTTCAGTAGGGTATGAAAAAAAAAAAAAAAACCTTTACCGAAAGTTTGCAATTCTAAGTCATCCGAATTTCATAAAAAACTGTAAAATTGTCATACTTTTCTTAATCTGAGACAATTTTGGTGTGACGATTGAAAACTGTATTGTCACAAAATTCTCTCCTATAAGTTGCATTCCATCGAGATCGGTGAAAATCCGCTTGTGGGTACCTGTGACAGATAAACACATGCAATGGTATCTACTGTGACACCTTCTCTCCCAACAAGCCTTACAAACCTACAATATGGACAGAGGCTTGGAGTGGATGGTATGTTGTATTATAATTTCTTTGTAATGTCAAGTTTGCGATTAAAGGGAATTTGGTGACATATCAACTATTTTCCTTTTTTTATGTCTGTAAATCGTGAAGGTTTAATGAATTCGGTGGTCCAAATCATCATCGACCTGTTCAGGACTTGGCATTCGCGGTTGCTCGATTTATACAGAGAGGAGGATCCTTTGTTAACTACTACATGGTCAGTGGTTCTCAACGTGTTTCTGAGTAGAATTATAATGGAAACTGAAGTGGGTAAATTATTGATGGAATTTCGAGATCAACTTAGAAGGAATGTGATTCTTATTTCTTCTTCCTATGTGAAATAGTATCATGGAGGTACAAATTTTGGACGCACAGCAGGCGGGCCTTTCATCACAACTAGCTATGACTATGATGCTCCACTCGATGAATATGGTGAGAATTGAAATTCAAGTCTATTTCCGAAAGTGATTACTGTATTGTGGTTGCGTAGCTAACTGCTATGCCGCTAAATTTGGCAGGTTTGATCAGGCAACCAAAGTATGGTCATCTCAAGGAGCTTCACAGAGCTATTAAGATGTGCCAGAAAGCTCTAGTTTCATCTGATCCTATTATTACTTCTCTTGGGAGTTATCAACAGGTTTTTAGCTCATGGCCTCTCAAACTCCGAAGTTTTTTGGCTGTTAGATAATTAAATGTTGTTTACTGACTCGAGGAAATTTTTTTTGCAATTCTAGGCTCATGCGTACACTTCAGAATCTGGCGAATGTGCTGCTTTTCTCTCAAATTACGACACAAAGTCGGTTGCCAGAGTGTTGTTCAATAACATGCATTATACCTTGCCTCCTTGGTCTATCAGCATTCTCCCTGACTGTAGAAATGTAGTTTTCAACACTGCAAAGGTATAAATTTTCAAAATCGAGTGGAGTTTCTTGTTTTTAAATTGCATCTGAGCTCAACTGCTTAGACATTTTGTCGGTTTCCTCTTTTCCATTTGCATTAAATTAGAGGACTTAAAACTTTCCAGAATAACAATTTCTGTCGTTTCTCCTCCTTAGGTGGGAGTTCAAACATCAAAAATGGAAATGTTGCCAACAAATATACAATTGTTCTCATGGGAGACTTTCAATGAGGATCTTTCTTCTGTTGACGACAGCTCCTCCTTCACGGCTCCTGGGCTCTTGGAACAGATAAATGTCACTAGAGACGCTAGTGATTATTTGTGGTACATAACTAGGTGAGAGTTGGTTGTCAAACACTTATCAACTCTTTTCTTGCGACTTTGACGGTTGCTTAATTATTCCGAAATGAAATATTAAAATCTTTTCAGGGAGCCGTTGAGGGGGGGAAAATTAGATATTACCCACATTAGATTAGAGATTTGTATAGAGGCTATGGCCAGATATTACAGCAAGCTCTTTGTTTTTTAATGTGAATGCAGTGTCGATATCAGTGCATCCGAATCCTTCTTGCACAAAGGAGAACTTCCCACTCTTATTGTTCAATCAACAGGTCATGCTGTGCATGTCTTCATTAACGGACAGCTTTCAGGTACAGCTTCGATTGACTTGCATGGATTTCTTCTTATCTAATTGGAGATACAGACTTAAAAGTATGTTTCATAACAGGTTCTGCCTTTGGAACAAGGGAGAGCAGAAGATTTACATATACTGGCAAGGTTAATCTACATGCTGGAACAAACAGAATTGCACTGCTGAGTGTTGCTGTCGGATTACCAGTTAGTTCCCTTTCCTTACCCTCATTAATTTTCTCTAATTCTATATTTGCAATATAATAACATGTTATTCAAATTTGGATTATAAGATTTAGGTAAAAATCAAGTATAACAAAAGCATAGTCAAGGCGACTATATAAACTATCATTCTTCCGGTCCTTGGTTTTTTTTTTTTTGTAAAATGCAAAAACTCCATGATCTTTGCACAAATCTCTAATTTTTCTTAGATTTGTTCTTTTATGTTGTACCGACCTGGACTAACTGGCTCTTTTTGTTCAAGAATGTGGGAGGACATTTTGAGACATGGAGCACTGGAATCCTTGGTCCAGTTGCGCTACATGGACTCGACCAGGGAAAATGGGACTTGTCCTGGCAGAAGTGGACCTATCAGGTACCTGTTGTCACAGTGATTATCACAATTCCTTGCCACTTGATTCAAAGAAATATATTCCCTCATGATTCCACCTCTTTTAACAGGTTGGGCTGAAAGGAGAGTCCAAGGACCTCGTCTCTCCAAATCAATATTCCTCTGTTGAATGGACGCGTGGATCCTTAGCTGTACAAAGACCACAGCCACTGACTTGGCACAAGGTATGCAAAGATGATAAATGCAATTTGTGTTGTGAGCCTCATTTCTGAGATGAGCCATGGATTTCTGATTTCTTTTTAACTGTGCAGACTTTCTTTGATGCGCCTGAAGGAGACGAGCCGCTGGCTCTGGACATGGAGGGCATGGGGAAAGGACAAATATGGATTAACGGGCAGAGTATTGGGAGATACTGGACTGCTTTCGCTAACGGTAACTGCAATGAATGCAATTACGCTGGGGGCTTTAAACCCACAAAGTGTCAGTTTGGTTGTGGACAACCAACTCAACGATGGTATGATGGAATTCGAAACTAGATGTTATAATATTCAAGTATATTAGAAAGCATATATAGAGTAGCTTACTGAAGCTAAGATGTCATTTTCAGGTACCATGTGCCTCGGTCTTGGTTAAGGCCAACGCAGAATTTGTTGGTGCTTTTCGAGGAACTTGGAGGAGATCCTTCAAGAATTTCTCTGGTGAGGAGATCAGTGTCTACTGTTTGTGCTGAAGTCACTGAGTACCACCCCACGTTAAAGAATTGGCACATCGAAAGCTATGGAAAATCAGAAGAATTCCACAGTCCCAAGGTTCATCTCCGTTGTAGTAATGGTCAGGCAATCTCTTCCATCAAATTTGCTAGCTTTGGAACTCCTTTAGGAACTTGTGGTAGTTACCAGCAAGGAACTTGCCATTCCGCTGCCTCATATTCTGTCATAGAGAAGGTAGCAAATCAATAACATTTATTCCCAATCCGCTTGGTGTACTTGCTCTTTTTCGCCGAACTCGATTGAGTCCTTTTCATTGTTCACTTTTGCAGAAGTGTATCGGGAAGCAAAGATGTGCAGTCACCATAGCCAATAGTAACTTTGGAGACCCATGTCCGAACGTGTTGAAGCGGCTATCTGTCGAAGCCGTTTGCAGCCCCACAACAGTTGGAGGTGGTAATTAGGTAGAAACGAAAGAAACAGATGTTCATCAATGTCGCATCAAATGACTTTGACTACAACACTACCAGCAAAAGCAGGCAAAGAAGAATAAAAGCAATAGTACAGATTGAAAGAAAAAAATATCAAAAAGAAAGTTTAGTTAGGTGGAATGCTTTCTATATGGGCGTTCATTGTTTTCACCGCCGAAGGGCTATTTGTTACTAATTTATGTTGCATTAGTGAGTATCATTAGAGAAATAGTCATTTAGAGGGTCATCGAAAGTTTGTATGTTCCTAGGGGTCCTCCAATTGAGGTCCTTAGGTAGAAGAGTTAAGTCAGTGCAGGCCCCGGTCCCCGGCCTTTTAACGGGATATGGGCACTGGGAAAATGATGTGGGTGTCCTGTTGTCTATTGAGTGTTCTTTAATTCTTCTGTTTCATTGGTGTGGGGGAAAAAAGAAATCAAAACCCTGTTAGGTTCATGTTAGGAGCGGATCCTGGTATGAACATTGTTTTTCCGTGCAGTACCTGATGAAATTTAAAGTGCCTTTTAATGTCTTGTGCATTTTTCACATCCTGTTTTCGGTGCCTTTGTTTTATTATCTACTTTGTCTTCTCCTTTAAGTCATACTTATTGATTCAGAATCTCTTTATATGGGCAAGTTCAGAATGTTCATCACATAGTTGTAGATTGTGCCCTTCTCAAATTCTCCTTGTATGTATATCTAAATAGCAAATTTTGAAATTGCCCATCTGAGTATGAGATGGAAAATTTTGAACCATTTAAATCAAATAAAGATTGAAAATGGTGTCCATCATCATTTCCTTGTTTTAGCCTGGCAAGTCCCAATTGAAATCCAACTACTTACATTGGATGAATTTTGGATGAATTTGAAGAAGCAAACAAATATGATTTCATTACAAACCCTTTTTTGCATTCAACCATTGGAAGAAGACAATTGATCTAGGAATAAAAAAACATGTCAAGCTTTTCTCACATACATATTTCATACCATATTAATACAACGCACAGAAGTAATGTCAAATGATATAATTTTGTAAAATAAAAGTCTACAAAAGTAGAGCACCATATAAAAATGTTCACACTTTACTGCCTCCAAAGCCCAAATGCAAATATAGAATAATGTGTAGTGATCATCATCAGGCTGAAGCAGAACTAGCAGTGTGCTTTGCAATAGTCTGCAGGATTTCGTCTCTCTTAGCGCCCACCACCTTGTCCACAATACTCCCTTCTTTCAGAAACATGAAGGTCGGCATTGCCTCCACAGCCCAATCTTGAGCAACCGACTACACACACCAAGTCCAATACATCTTTTGAGTCCATTGAATTTTGCTTAGCGCTTTAAGTTTGTTAACTTTAACTGATTATGGCTTTGTTTGACAACGTCGTTAGAATTTATTAGTTCTAACTAACACAGTGTAAAACTTTCATATGCTACAATGTTTTGGCTTTAGCTACATTTTCAAACATACTATATAAAAGTTTAAAGAGAATTATAGAGTAAGATATAAAATAACATCGAGTTTATCTATGTTTTTAACTGTTCACAATTGTAAAACTTTTTTTTTTGATGTGCTTTTGACTAGATTTAATGCTTATAAACGTGTACTACCGGTAGGTATTGCGTACCACGGAAAGCTGACCTTGAGTTTGAAAACATAAGTTTTGGAAGAATGTTGGTCCCGTGTGATATTGTTTTGGGAGTTTTTGAAAATAGTTTTTGCATGTTTTTTGAGGCAAAAATTTCAAAAATACTCTCAATACAATCCCAAAAAATTCTTATTTTTTAAAACAAAACCATTTTAAAAACAGACCCATTGTAATTGGATACTCTACTGGCCGTAGGACACAACATTTAATTGTGAGATCCTATGGTCAAAAAAGCATGATAATTATAACTACCTTTAATTCATCGACATCCACTTTGAGGAACGTGACATGAGGCATCTTCTTTGCCGTCTCCGCCAGGAATGGTGCAATGAAACGACATGGTGCACACCATGAAGCAGTGAAATCAACAACTACCTGCATCAATTGTGAGAAAAAACGACAGTTTATTTACACACACATATTCATGTTGCAGCCATATCAATCCTTACATATCAGCCCCCATTATATATTATGCACAATATGATATTGCAAACTCCATATATTTCCATTTCTCAAGAGACAAGACTAATCCTTTTAGAAACAAACAGCAACACCCACCAACCCACTGCGGGTGAAGCTACATACAAACGAGGCCGCAGCAGACCCCATGATTTTTTTTGTTTTATAATTTTGAATATAAACTTTTATAACAATTATATTCTGTTCTCCTTATAATTGTATTTCGCCTCTCCTAAAATCAATTGCGCTCTTTAGCTCATTAATTCATTTACACCTCCGCCCCCTCGCTAATTTTTCTAGCTCTGCCCTGCACCCAAATTAGTGGATGTTGATACACACTTTGCATGTAAGGCAAAAAGTTTAAGAATCAAGACTACATTTCTTGAATTTCAACACATATACTCATAGAAAAAAACCCACGATGAACAAGATTAATTCTGAACATGAAGCTTAAAATTTGCAATTTTTTTTCCAAACCCAAAAGAACCTCATCTTTGGTTCTCAAATAAAAAAAAAAGGGATAAAAAAACAAAGCTTGGAATTAAGAATTTTTTTTTTCTTTTCAGAAATTCTTTTGTTTGTCTTTTTTTCCTTGCAATACCGAGAAAATCCATCGAAAGATTTTGGCTTTACAGTAACAGGTTAAATCAAAATCGGGTAAATTAAAACGAAATTTAATCACGAGTGATTAATTTTATATAGATCTCAGAGGAATATATATGAGACAAAATCAAGATTTAACACAACAATCAGATAAGCATAAATCATAGAATCTACGACAATAAAGCAACTGATAATTTGAGATACAAAGTAAAAAAAAAAAAAAAATTTAATTACCAGCTTTTTCAATTCATTCCCTTTCTGAAGCTGCTCGTTCCACGCCTCAACAGTGTGGCAACTAACCACTTGTCCCTCTTCGGCTGCCATTTTCTCGCCCTCAAAAGAATTTCCTCGCAAGCCAAACAGATAGTACCCAGGAAATAAAGTAAAAAAAACCCTGTTCTGTTTTTATTGAAAGAAAAAATATTTTGATATTTTAAAATAAACCTAGGTTGAGGACGCAATTACGAGTTTGCCATCTCCTGGGTACGATTCGGAGATTCCCATGCAACGTAAAAGGAAAATGATGCAATCCAGCTGTTTCCGTTTGACTCTTACCAGACACAGTGCAGTGAGGGTGTGGGCGACCACACGATATGATGATATGTACTAGATTTATCCGTCAGATTGTGACCGTGAGTTCCTTTGACAAACGTGTCAAAATTTAAACATTATAACATGTAAAAGTTTTATTTTATAGTATGTAAAAATATTACCTTATACTAACACTTATTATTTGAAACATGTTTCTTTTATTTGGATCTATTTTAATTTCTCAATTATAATTATAAATAGTATAAAATTTTTAATAGTTATAATAAAAATAAAAAATAATTACAATATAAAGTTTTCATGTATTATAATTTTTAAATTTAAAGTATATATTTTAACTGATTTTCTAAACAATCAAGTGTTTAAATCAACAAGCATTTTTTTTTTGCTTTCCCGTCTGAAAAACCATGACATTCTGCTGTTTATTGTTGAAAAAACAAATTAAAATTTCTTATTTATTTGGAATAATCTGTAAAGAAAATAAACTTTTCGTAAGTAAAATTATAATGTTACATGATTATCTTCATTAAGTTTTATTATATTATATTTGAATTTGATCTCAGGATAATATGTCTCTAATTTAAACAGCAGCGATGATGAACTCTTCCCATGTAATGTCATCTTTGTAAAAAATATATAAAAGCAATATTTTAAAAAATCGCACACATCTTAATTATTATTATTATTATTTTTCATTTAGAGACATCAAGAACGTGGATTTAAGGCTTTATTAAACACGCAAAGTGAGTTAATTTAACGTTGCATTCTGTAGACTTAGTGGGTTACAATTCATTATTTGTTTTTCAATGTGGGATTTTTTCATATTTATCTTGTGTTTAACAAAACGGTATAAACTTATAAGTTTAAACATTCACAACTATCATATGTTATATTGTAAAACAAAAATATGTACTGTAATCTAAAGATCTCACATATTACAATATTTAGACTTATTTTTTAAGTTTAAACTCATTTGTTAAATACTTACAAGCAGACACATTAAAACTAATTGCATCACAATAGGTGCTGACTTGTGGCATGAAAAAAAAAAACAAAAAAACAAAAAAACAAAATTCTTCCCATGAAACGGTTAGTAATAATATGCTTGTCTGTTTGGAGCAAATAACTATACCCACTCAGTTGCTAATAGACATCATCTTGGCATTTGGTGAAAGGTAGTCACAATGAAGATAACAGGAAAATAACAATTTTTGAATAAACAAAGCAACGCAGCCCAAAATATGTCCTTTAGCTCCCATTTCCGTCTTTAAGGGTGGTTATAGAAAGGGTCATTTATGCCCAAATTCCTTATTATAACAAAAAAAAAAAAGAACCCAAATTCCTTGAGTTATTGCCATTGTAATTTCTCAAAGATAAAACATTTTGCAAAAGTTACAAATACATAGAGATGAATCATGAATGTTATTGAATACAAAAGTAAGACAACAATTTCCCTATATAAATACATGCATACGACCTAAAGCACTGCATTGGAAGAGAGTGTGATGCATGATTTTGAAAGCCACTTTTCATTGTTCTCTCCCAACATAAAGCTGCGGTTTTTGCTTCCATTTTGCTTTCATTTGCTTACGTTAATGTTGGAAAAATTAGTCGAGTGGCTAAACACAAAATGAAGTTTTTTTAATTAATAATCATCCATATACTAATCCATGTTGACACAAACAATACATTAAATCAAATAAATATGTACCTCTTGAAGCCAAAGATCTGCGGTTATGAGAAAGATTTTCTTATAAAATAGTCTTAACTAACTGGTCGTCTACGCTCTTCTTGTTCCAACAAATCGTTATATGTGTTGGCATAACTCAATAATTTCTTAACACTTGTTTACTTCTCCCTCCAACATCTATTTTCGATTGTTCTGTAATTTTTTATTTAATTTAATTTAATTTTTATTCAAAATAAAAATAATATTATTATTTTACTAAGGTACCTTTAATATTCAACTATCAGTTTGATACATGATCTCTTTCGTCTAATTTTTAACAGACTTATGTTAGTTTTAGTCCTTTTGCACCCCTTTCCAGAGTTCTTGGATCTTTTAATGATAATAAAAAAACAATCGGGACACGATTGTTACCTCTTCAACAGTTTGGAGACAATTTGGAGACAATTTGGGCAATTAGATCGTTAGTTATATTCTTTTTTCTTTTTTACTTACCAATCTCTCAAGAGGCAAATTTTCTCTTTCTTCTTGCTAAGGCCGAACCCCATTGTATTTGTCTCCCAAAAAATTCTCCTCACCCAAGTTCAAAAATTCTTTAAGTAAAGTGTTTGGAGGTTGGTGTTGTTGGAAGTCCATTAAGGTAGGAAAGAAATTATGTTTTGATGTTTTTAGCTAAAGCTAAGTTTGAAGTTTTGTTCAAGTTCTAAGAATTAATAATGTTTTTTTTTTTTTTTTGAGAAAATCTGAAAATAAAAATGTTTTGAAAAATGTGCTAAGATTGTTTTTGAAATTATGTTTGGTTGTATATAGTGGTACATTTTTTAACACAAATATTTTTATAATAAAAAAATTATTAATGTAAATCATACCCAAATTAAATTAAAAAAACTACTTATCGATATATTATTACTTTTATTATTATTATTATTATTATTATTACTATTATTGTTGTTGTTAACGAAAACGAGAGGAAGAGGACTCTTCTTCCTCTGCTCTAGTCAGACCAGCTCACCGGTGATGGCCTAAGCAGAGATCGACAACGACGGAGGCGTAGAGATCGACGACGACGGAGGCTTGTAGATTGCCATGGCTTGTAACGTCCCGAAATTTATTTAATGTTAATGTAAGGTAAATGATGAATTGGTGTGCCATAATTAAAGTTTTAACTTTAATTAGATTATTTGGTTGGATTTTGAGTTTTTGGTTGTTTTGTTAAATTGATGTGTTCAAATGATTTCTTATTGTTTTAAAATGATGTTTTGAGTTTTAAAACACAACAATTTGTAAAATGTTAAAAATACTCCGTTTTGCAAAACCGTGGGCGGCACATGGTTTTCGCACAGTAAAACCGCCCACCGATTTTCTCTATTTATTCCCTTCCTTCCTCTCTCTCTCCTCACTCTTCGGTTCTCTCTCTCTCTTCTCTCCTTCACCGTGAGTCTCCCTCTCTCTCTCAATCTCTTTCAAATTTTTTTGAAACCACATTCTAATCCAAGCTTCGGAACAGCAAGGAGGAAGCTCGGGGACGTGATTCGGCAACCGAGAACGCGGATTGAAGCTTCGATTCGAGGTTAGATTCGAAATTTCTAAACTTTTTACAAAATTTTCAATTTTGTGTGTTTTTGAAATCTAAGTTTGTTTTAGCTTAGAAAACCGTGGATTTGTGTTAAATGAGCTTAGAACAACTAGAATCTAAGCTTAGATTGAAGAAAAACGGATTGAATTCAAGATTTTTCATTTTTCTCCTCTTTTTCTCATTTTTGGATTTTTGAGGATTTGAGTTTAAATCTTGTTTAAATGAGTCCAAACATGTTTTAGAATGTTTTTCTATCAACTATAGTTGTTTTTCATGCTTGGGATTTGAGAAAAACAGGTCAGAAACAAGATTTGGATTTTGGGGATCGAGAAACCCGTGGCTGGGATTTCTGGGTTTTCCCAGTTCGGCAGGCCGAAGTTCATGTTCGGCAGGCCGGAGTGATGATCGGCAGGCCGGTGTTCTTCCGACCGGCAGGCCGAATCTGGGGAAATGTTCGGCAGGCCGAACCTTGTTTCCGGCAGGCCGAACTGTGCAGTTCGGCAGGCCGAAGCAGGGCATCCGGCAGGCCGACCGAGGCATGGAAAATTTTGTGATTTTTACCCGTTTTCACTGTTTTGAACCCTGATTTAAATCCCAACCTTATAGGATGATTTTAATGATACAAATGGCACACTAGGACATCATGAAATGATTTAGTAACATAGAATGTCTCGAACTAGATATTGATTGACTTAGTTTGTATCTAGGATCGTTCGTGGTTCCGTGGAGCTAACGTATAGCGGACCGGGATTACGGTGTGGGGTACCGGCACGAGTATTGAGGTAGGACTTCTATCCTATTTCTTTGGTAGCCTGGTTTTGAAATGATTTGGCTTTGAAAATGATTTCTATCAAAATGTTTTCAACGGTTGTTTGAAAATGGTTTTATCAGTTATATTTTAATATACCGTGATCTGAAATGAATTTCATAATAAATGTAATTGACAACACTCGGTAATTGGGTTTTGAATGATAATGATAATAAACACATGGGCATGATGCCATATCAGAGATCGGGTCGTGTAGCGATCGACCTTGGGGGCAGGTCCCGAAACCCAGCTGGGCCACTACGGTGGTGATTTCATGGTTTGCCTAGGTAAAAGTAAATTGGTGTTTTGATTTGACGAGTAGACTGTTCTGTGTCAGGACGGCTCTACTCAAATTGTTTATTTATTTATTTATTTAAGTTTCCTCTGAATAACTCCTAATAATGCTGTGTTCCTTTGCGTTAAACTATTTTTATAAAACATAGTCCTACTGAGCCTTTCGCTCACGTTTTATTGTTTTAAATTTCCCCCTTCTAGGTGGTTTCCCATTTAGGTTTGGAGAAGATTCTTCGGACCGAACTCAGGAGCAATAGGAGAATTTATTTATATTCTGTATTATTAATCAAGGCATGTAAGAGTTAACTTTATTTGTACTTGGACTGTAATTGTATTTATGATATTGTCAGAACCATGTGTGTGCACAAGTTGTGGGTTGTGGAACCCATATTCGCGGTTTTTATTTAATTATTATTATTTGCTTAATATTTATAAATTCTTTTATAAAATGTGGTGGAAAATCTTCTTAATTTTTATTTAATTTGATTCTCAAACTCTCGATTTTTAATTAAATTCTCTTTTAATTAATCTAAATATTCCGCTACGTCACCTCCCGTACTCCGGGGCGTGACATGGCTCCCGCGAAGATCCAAGATTGCATTTCCTTTGGCCATCACAGGGCTTTGACGTAGATCTACTAGGGTCGATAGTCGTTGGAATTCATCGGTGAAAGGTGGGTCGAAGGACTGTTGGGCTTAGGCGAGGGATGGAGGGGGTTCGCCGACAGTGAGCACTGGCTCTAGGTTCGTTGGCACTAGGGTTAAGGGGTCGATGGCGGGGGTGGTGGTTTCTTCAGCGAGGGATTAGGTCGCTGGTGGTGCTCGGCTTCTCAAATCAGCATCTGATTTTGGCTATCTGATTTCTTTGATGACAAAGGCTCCAGCTGGTTAGGCTTCGGCGAGGGGGAGAGGGAGGGTGCTGGGTTTTTTTATGTGTGTGTGTGTGTGTGTGTTTTTTTTTTATGCTAGGTTAGATGATTATTAAGTAAAAGAAGGGAGGAAAAAAAATGAAAATAGGTTTATTTTGTTTTCAAGATCCAGGGAAAAGATGGATTGTTTTAGAAAATGTTTTCATTTTTTATTTTTTAAAATTGTTGGCCAAACACTATTTTAAAACCATTTTTATTTTTTGTGTTTTTGAAAATGACAAAAACATATTTTGAAAATGGAACCAAACCGCCCCAAGGATACAAACTAAAACAAAATAGAAAATGCTCTGAAAAACAGACGTGCAAAACTACGTGTCGTTGACAAATTAAACGACATGTCGCTTGTAACTCAAAAAGGACATATCTATTCTTACAAGGTGACTGATGAAAGTTAACTGTTTGCCGTGAACTTACAATTTCTTCATCCCCAAATATATATATATTCGCATTTAAGTATGATTTATATCAAAATAAAAATTTTGAATTAAATTGTTGGAATATAAATTTGGGTCGATATTTGATAAAAGAAAACTCATAATTAAAACGAAAGATCATTCATGATCTTAAAAGAACATGAAAGTTCAACTCAAATTTATAAATAAAATTAATTTAAAATTTGTATATTTAATACAACTTAACAAAGATACAAGTTCAATAATTTGGATTAAAATAAATAAAATTAACCATTCGTGTCATGAATTAATCGACCATTTTTTTGTTCGAGTGACATGCTAATGTTTTTTCCTTCAAAAAAAGATTGTCATCAACGAGAAGTAGTTTGCTAAAAAAAAGAAGAGAATTAGACTATTATTTATTGGGAATAAAAATAAATAGATCAAAATGTAATAGTATTTAATAAATAATTCACTTAAATTGAAATAAAATTTATTTTGATATAAAATGATATAAAGAAAAATATGAAATAACAATGAGATAAGCAAAAACAAAACAAAAAAGAGATGAAGAAAAAGAAGAAAAGGAAAAGATTCGAGTGTTTTAAAAAAGTACATAGTTTCAAAAATGCTATGTCCTGAAGTATTTTGTATTTTTGAAAGTATGTTATTTACTTACAATAAAAATTAAAACTGTGTTATTTAATGTAATTTTTATTTTATAAATTTGTAGCTAAAAAAGTGAAAATTGTTAAAACTAAGATTAAGAGGACAAATTTTAACAAATTTTAACTGAGTGATAATTACAAGGAACAACCGCAGCCTAAAGTAAATAAACTTGAATAACACCGAGTAAAAGGAGACACCGTTTTACATGTTCAACGACATATCCTTCAAAACAACGACAATAATAAACTACACGTATCATAAACAAAGAATAAACTTACAGGTCGCTTAAATAGCACCCACGTCGTTTGTAGAAAAACGACAACGTTCTTAGGAGAAAAGAACTAGACAAGACATCTCTCCGGCTGGCCTCAGCAGTAGAGTCAACCTCCAGCTGCGCTATGTTCTCTTCTCTTCTCTGGTAACTTCTCCGATTGAAGCTCCTCTCCTCTGCGAATCTTCTAGAAGTTTCAGTCTTCAATTCATCTTCATCTTCTTCTTCTTCTTCTTCTTCTGCGCCCTGAACGAGGAAGGAAGATCATAGCTCAGTCTTCCATAATCCCTAAACTATGAGGAAGCGAGATTTGGCCATTCTCATGCTCTCCGCTTTCGCCATCTTCTTCTCTCTCCAGGTTCTTCTCAATCTTCCTCTCGTAACGTCATATTTTCGATCTTCAATTCAATTTGTTTTCTCTGTGATTGAATTTTCCGGTTTTCTCTCTCTCTAATCTCAGCATGAGGGCGATTTCTCGTTCAGAGAGGCCTGGATGCATCTCTCCGAAGAGTACCCGATCAAGTTCGAGGGCGAACGTCTCCCGCCGCCGATCGTGGCCGATCTCAACGGCGACGGCAAGAGAGAAGTCTTAATCGCCACTCACGACGCCAAAATTCAGGTTTTTTCTTTTCTTTTTTTGTTTTCTCCTCTGAAATGCCGTCCTAGGTTTTGTGTTGGGCGATGTCGTAATGGCGTTTTGACTCTTAGGTTCTGGAACCGCACAGTCGTCGTGTGGACGAAGGATTTAGCAACGCGCGCGTGCTCACGGATGTGAGCCTTTTGCCCGACAAAGTCCGCGTCGCGAGTGGAAGACGCGCCGTCGCCATGGCCGCTGGCGTTATTGAGCGTTCTAGACCAGGGAAAGCTCCGAAGCAGGTCCTTGTCGTCGTTACGTCGGGTTGGTCCGTTATGTGTTTTGACTCTAACCTCAATAAGCTATGGGAGAATAATTTACAGGTTTCAGAGCTCGTCTTCTTTCATTGTTAGTAAATTATTTTGCTTTTGATTGCACTTGAAAGATAAAATCGTTAATTTACTTGACAGGAGGATTTTCCGCATAATGCTCACCATAGGGAGGTAGCAATCTCAATTAGCAATTATACCTTGAAGCATGGGGATACTGGACTGGTGATTGTTGGTGGAAGGATGGAAGTTCAGCCTCATGTAAGGGCTTTTCATCCGTTTAGGGTTTATAAGATGTGGTCATGTTCTTCGTTATTTATTTTTGAGCTAACGAAGTTATGTCATGTTAAAAACAACGAAGTTAACTGATCCTAATTCTCAATCACCAGAAAATGATGTAAGTTGTTGCTGTTTCAGACTCTCTTGGACCCTTTTGAAGAGCTTGCGGCGGAGAAGAGTACCAAGCACGAGCAGCGTGGAAGTAGCAACACAGAAAAGGAGGTAGCCGTTTTTTGCTTATCTTATGCATGATGGACATTTGCTTGTTATCTTCTTTTTGACATTGTAGTTTATACTTATTTAGTGGAAGATTATGTCATATGCAGATTGTATACCTAGATTTATTCTCTCTTTAAATTGACAATCGCTAAGGTGATAGTTTTCAGTCATTATCAAACTCAGAGAAAATGTTTTTGATTGGTGATTATGCAAAAACTGTTTTGAGTTTTGACTGCAGCATGATGAATTTCCGACTTGATACTTAAAATGCTAGAATATATTCCTTAGCAGGCTATGCTAAAGTAAAGTGTTAAATGTTAATTATTATAGTTTCATCATCAAACTGTCATTAAAATTTGTTTAGTGGAAGATTAAAAGAATAAGAATGCAAGTAATCATGTTTTTTAGATGACATGAATCTTCTTTTTGGACGTTTAGCTCCACAACCAAAAAACGAATACTCTAATAATGCTGTGATTGCATTTTGCCTCTGGAATGCAATTAAATATTGTGGCATGTTTTTTAACTAATCATGGAGGTTTTCCCCCTCAATATATGGCAGATTAGTGAAATATGATACCGGCATCTCTATGCCTTGCCTTATACATGTCTTTGCCCACTATCTCTATATTATTAATAATCCTTTATTTCAACACATTGTGCAGGCGTCTGAAAATCCAGGAACTGTAGATTCACGCCATTTTAAGTTTTATGCATTTGCCGGTGGTTCCGGTCTTGTCAGATGGCATGGAAAGAATGACGTGAGTTTTCTAAGACACAAACCCAAAAGTTCAACTTGAGTTGTATGTGCTTTCTATTGTGGTTCTTGCTAAACTTTTTCAGTAATATTGTCCTGAACTTCAGCAAATTGCTCTTCCTGGAGCAGTAGCATTCTATTTTCACGCTTTAGTGCATTCATGTATCAGCTGCTGAATCAACTATTTCTGTTCTTTTTGACTGTCTCTCTTTCAACTTATCTGATTTACTAGCTAGATTAAGAAAATAAATTTAGTTTTCCAAGGACCCTCTCTCTCTTTTACTTTTCGAATCACTAATTTCTTTATTATTTTTATTTAGCATGTTGAAGGACATTCTTCAGATGCGTCTCAGTTGATTCCACAGCATAACTACAAGCTTGATGCACAGGCTCTTAATAGCCGTCATCCTGGAGAGGTACACTGTGAAGTGCACATATATATATATATATGTATGTATGTATATGTATATATATTGTACTGCTGTTACTTAAGATCTGATGCTTATACCTTTGCTTATACATCCTTGGCATGATTTATTTTTGTGCGCCTCCAAGTTGAAATTCAAGTTTGAGGAATGCTTCTCTTAAAGTTGGCATTCATAGGCTCTAAATACAGATTTTCTGTCTAAGACACTCACACTCGCCAACTTGTAGATTTTAATTCTAGACATGTTCTTGTTCTTATTCTTTATTATTTTATCACATATTTTGCTTTGATCAAAATTACTTTTTCTTATTTGGCTTATTCTTTGAGATCATCTCCCTGAAACTCGTTATGTTGTAGTTTGAATGTAGGGAATTCAGAGAATCAATTCTAGGAATTATGCCACACCATTGGGTAAGCAAAAGGATTACTTTCTTTTCATTCTTCTCTTTGCTTTGGTGGTGAGTGATTTGTGACCTTTCATAATTGACTATTATCAGGATAGGAGAGAAGATACTGTATTGAAACTAGCACACTTCAGACGGCACAAAAGGAAAACATTGAAGAAAACACCTGGAAAGTCTTATTCACTACCTATTAACAAGCCCGAGGAAAACCATCCTCCAGGGAAGGATTCAACAAAGAAAATTCCAAACTTAATTGGGAAAGTAACAGAGCGTGTTGCGTCATCAAAACTTAAGAAGGCTAGTTTGTCAAAAGACCTGTTTTAAATTTTGCATTGTGGCTGCCACTCCTAAAATTGTTTCTTTTGTTGTTGCAGCCAATACAGTATGTTCCTACTATAACAAACTACACTCAACTTTGGTGGCTTCCTAATGTTGTTGTGGCTCATCAGAAAGAAGGAATAGAAGCTGTTCATTTGGCAACTGGTCGGACTATTTGTAAGGCAAGTTGTAACCTTTTGTGTTACTCTTATCAAGTATACTGCCACCCAAGTTCTCTTAACATTTGCTGTACAGTCGGCTAATGCAAATGGCTAAATTTTTTTCTTAGTATCTATATTTTGAGAAAATCTGTCTCATTCATGAATGAAAAATTCATTGATCTTTCCAGCTTCATCTTCAAGAAGGTGGCCTTCATGCTGATATTAATGGTGACGGAGTCCTAGATCACGTCCAGGTCCTTACTTTTCTTCTTCTTGTATCTTGTTAATAATTTTGGGCGTAAGGAACAAGTGCATAGCATGTTACAATGGGTTACTGCAATGCAAGAGCCGCAAGAAATGCTAGTTATTTTCATTTTTGAATACCGGAAAAAATAAAGCATGAATAAGTTTTTGTTGCGTTTTAATAATGTTATTTAGCTTAACATTTCTCTCTGACGCTGGTATGAAAATTCAGAAATTGATCGTACTGTCCTTTGAATGAAAGTAAAATGGCTTGGTATCCAAATGACAGATCTAGAACATTTTTCCTTTTTAGGCTGTGGGTGGAAACGGTGCAGAGCAGACAGTTGTTAGTGGATCTATGGAAGTGCTTCGACCTTGTTGGGCCGTTGCAACCTCTGGTGTACCTGTGCGAGAACAGCTATTTAATGCCTCTATATGTCATCATTCCCCCTTTAACTTATTCCAGCATCCAGAATTTACTAGACACTTTGGTCGAGCTCAAGATAATTCCTTGGAGGTGGCAACGCCCATTCTCATCCCTAGAAATGATGGCCATAGGCATCGCAAGGGAAGCCATGGTGACGTTGTATTCCTGACGAATCGAGGGGAGGTATACTTATCTTTTATGGACTTGCGAGATTTCTACTTTCAGCCTTCTACGTATAGTGGACAATATTATTATTACTATTATTATTATTATTTTTGCCGTGTCTGTTTATATGTGTCGTTTATTTTTCCAGGTCACTTCATACTCCCCAGGATTGCATGGACATGGTGCTGTTTGGCAGTGGCACCTCTCGACTGGTGCTACATGGTCAAATCTTCCATCTCCTTCGGGGATGATGGAAGCTGGTACTGTGGTCCCTACTCTGAAGGCCTTCTCCTTGCGGGTTCATGATAATAGAGAAGTGATCCTTGCAGCTGGAGAACAAGAGGCTGTCGTGATTTCTCCTGGAGGGGGTATTTTAACATCTGTAGAGCTTCCAGCAACACCTACACATGCCCTGATCTGTGAGGACTTCTCGAACGATGGGCTTACAGACCTTATTCTTGTAACCTCCACTGGGGTTTATGGTTTTGTCCAGACCAGGCAACCAGGTGCGCTCTTCTTCAGCACGCTGGTTGGTTGCCTTATACTCGTGATGGGAGTTATATTTGTCACCCAACACCTCAACTCCGGTAAGGGGAAACCCCGCACATTCTCTGGTCCTCGGTGAATACAGTGCCCTAATACTAGCCTATAACTGACAAAAGTACTTAAAGTCCGGAGGGAGCTGCAAAAACTGGTGCGAAATGTCGTATAGTCGTCCCACTTTCTGAGGAACTGCAGCAGAGTTTTAAGGCTCGTCCAGGACATGCTTCACTTCTATCCATTGTGTGCTTCCTGGCGTGGTTTATATTTACTTCTTTGAGAGCTTTGCTTGTAAAGTTTTATTATGTAATGTAACGTTATGGCAAGGCTTCCAAAACTGACGTACATGAAACCACTTAAAAAGAAATTTTGGGCTTATAGTGTTTACAGCAGTAGTGTTTTCTGGTTACAAACTTGATAGGGACAATGACAAAACTTGATATGCTTCATTTCCGTACTCAGAAGGAGACCTTTATTATAGCCTAAAGTCTGAACGTTCTTTTCACTGAATTTACAACCTGGTAAACTGTCTTTGGTCGATTGGACAACCGTGCTGATTACGGCAAATGTGGGAGTATTCAGATTGCTGAATGCAGATTATCATATACATGAGGTACAATTACTGGAGTGCAAGAAAGTAGGCCTATCTGAAAAAACAACGAATCGCATTTAAAATGATAGCACTATTCATGCTTGATTTGAAGAAAAAGATATGATAGGTTTGAGAAGTGGAGGGCTATTTCTCCACCAAAAATTTATTTCAACCGTATTAGACACCAACTTGCCCAGAAAAGAAGAATCAGCAGCTATTTTTCTTGTTAGTGTACTGCTACCTGCGTACACCAACAGAAGCGAGAGCGCCTACCACCCGAGGGTGATAGGGTATCAAGTAAATATGTTATTAGTAAGCATTCTTTCGAATAATCAGATCTTTAATCATATCTGTCAACTTGCATTTTTCTGACTTACTATTCGGAAACATGCACTCACGACAGAAAATAGCTACATACAGTATAGGGTAAGCTGTTGTCTCACCTAGATATATATATATATATATATATCTTGCATGTGAAATAAAATTTATAGTTGTCTCCTCGCTTGAATTTCTAAAATTCTATCTACCCTATTCTTGCTTGAATTATGTGTGAAATTTGATCAAATTTTTAGCGTGCACCTCTATCTTCCAACTTATATTTTTGGCTCCTTCCCTAACTTTCGATTACATGGTATAGAGCGTAAAACCTTAAAGAGAATAGAAAAAGTTTTGATTATTGTTTCTAGAGGAATCAATGGAGACTCACTAGTGATATGGCTGGTCCTTCAAAGAATGATCATAAAAGGTGGTAAATAATTTGAGCGCCTACAATAATTGGGTAATTTCCCATGATGGGATAGAAGTTCTTGAAAGGGTCTCAATCTAAATCCAGTCATCCTACAAGCTAGATAATCATATCGCCTAATGACCTAATTGTTTGGTGTGGCACCGACCTTCCTTTTTATCAACTCCATTGCAGACAAGATGGAGCTTTAAACATTAAAGGAGAGACCTTTTCTCCAAAGCAATTCTATTATTTTAACTCGTGAAACCAATGTTTTATTGGTTATTTTGTTTTTCCTCAGATTGTGGGAGATCTTAGGCGAGCTTTGCATTTGGGAAGGATTCTTTGAGTTCCTACTTATTGCCCTACTAGCATTGTAGCTTCTACACTTTAAAGATGTTGTGTACAACATTATACGCACAATAAATTGGAAAATAGACGAGACTTTTGTTCAATTTAAGATGTGCATGATAGTGCTATGGCTAGTTCTTACTTTGGATTTCTTTTTCAAGGTTTATTAAAATGGCATTTATATACAGTGATGCAGCAACATATTTGAACTTTAGGGTGGAACATGTAGCTTAGGCTTCAAAAAAGCGTTTAAAATCAATTGTGCTTATATATTCATAAGGGATTGTTCGAAGTAAAAGCTTAAAAGAGTATTGCTTGGACTGTATTTCCAAGTCTGATTCGAGGTAGTATTCAAAGAATTTAATCGCGTTTTTTTATAAGTTGCAACTTAACAACAATGATTGCGCCAATCTCACATCATATATATAGACAAAAAGTATAAAATAATGGTGTAGAATGACTACATAGTCATCAATGACGAAGATAGCTTGGGCCCAGAGGGGCTCAAGCCCCCCGCCCCAAGCTGGCATGACAGTGCTCTACCTATGAAGCTATGCATCATAGCGCTCTATCTAGATCTTACTTTGGATTTCTTTTTCAAGGTTTATTAAAATGCAAAAGCATTATATATAGTGATGCAGCAACATATTTGAACTTCAGGGCGGAACATGTAGCTTAGGCTTCAAAAAAGCATCTAAACTCAATCGTTGGGTGCTTAAAGATTCGTAAGGGATTGCTTGAAGTAAAAGCTTGAAAGAGTAGTGCTTAGACTGAATTTTTAAGTCTGATTCTAGATAGTGTTCAAAGAATTTAATCGCATTTTTTTATAGGTTGCGACTTAAGAATAATAATTGCGTTAATCTTACATCATATAGACGAAAAATTATAAATTAATGGTGATACAAAATCTGACTACGGAGTAATCAATGACGAAGATAGCTTGGGCCCATAAGGGCTTAAGCCCCCAGCCTCAAGCTGGCATGATAGTGATCTATCTATGAAGCTATGCATGATAGCGCTCCATCTAGTTCTTACTTTGGATTTCTTTTTTTAGGTTTATTAAAATGCAAAGCATTATATAAATATAGTAATACAAGAGCATATTTGAACATTAGGGTGGCCTAAATGGCTTGGGTTTCAAAAAGTGTTTGAACCTATTTGTTGGGTGTGCTTACAAGTTCTTAAAAGGTTGCTCGAAGTAAAGGCTCAAACCAGTGGTGTTTAGAACGAATTTTTAAATCCGATTCTAGGTAGTGTTTAAAGAATTTAGTAGTATATTTTTATGGGTGGCAACTTTTAAGAGAAATAATTGTGTCAATCTGATATCATATGAACGAAAAAGTATGAAGTATTAATGTTATAGAATCTACTAGATAATAAATAAAAAACCGTACACAGATGGTGGATTATATGTAGAGAAGACTTCTCTTTTTAATTTTCCTCTCGAAAAGATCATACATTTAAAAAGACAAGGGGGAAAAAAGAAGCTCCCCCATGATGTTTGTGCAGAGTTATTCCCGTACATGAAAAACTGGACAAGCTTTAGAAACAAACAAACAATGAAAGTTACTAATGGTCAGTTTGCTTTAAAACGGCATGTGGGTTTTTTTATAAGGTATTTAGCTAGTGGTGGAAATTATTAGTGGGAACTATTTTTACTGTAACATGTGAGAGTTTTATACTGTTTATAACGAGTTGTTCACACCACCCTTAACAAGTTTTCTTTTTCCCTTTCTCTCACTTCACTTTTAGCTAATTCCTATATATATTTTCTTATAATTTTTTCTTTTCTTTTCTATATGTTGCAAAATTGGCTTTTTCACCAAACATCCTTCGGTGGGATATGATAGAAGAATAATAAAGACTGACCTGACTAGATCACTATAATTGATATTCTGCAAACCAAGAGAATATAACGCTGACCCATTGAAGAGACGATTCATCAGACAACTACAAAGTTTTTGGTATCGAAAATACATATGTACATACACACACACACACACATGTATATGTGCCTTAAAAGACACGGTTGATCTAACATCCCCTAAATACATTGCAGCCTTCCCTTGCCAACACAAGACCTGAAATTAAATTTTTTGCAACCAAAAAGAAAGAAAAGTAAATAAAATTAAAAGAGGAAAATTGGAAATAACAAAAACCCAATTTTCCATTCATCAAACACAGTTCCTGTAAACAGGCTGTCTCCTACTTTCTCAGAAGCAAATAGGATTTTGAAAACAGCTACTACAGTACTACTACTTCGTGAAAGCTACCTTTTGCAGTTAGGACCTTGTTTTTGGGGACCACTTCCAATGATGCCCGCAAGAAAGAAAGGAAAGAAAGAAAACCAAAAAAAAAAAAATAAACTTTATTTTTTTTTTTTTGAATTTGTAGAAGTGACATTGTGCATTAAGACTCCGTTCTTGGGCTCACCCTATTGCTTCCCAACTGAAATTGCTAACCACCCTATAATGCCCTAATGCCATTACCCCAAAGAGTATAGTACTCTTTTCTTTTTGCTTGTTTTGAATGGCTCTAGTTGTTCTTTATATGGGTTGGAGTGATATCTCTTTCAGATCCCTTTTCTATCCTGTATGGCTCTCTTTCCTCTCTCTCTCACTCTCCCTCCGTTTCTCTCTCTCTCTTCAAAATTTTGGTTTTGAGCATTGTTTTGAATTTTAAGCAAAACCCTCTTTTAGTTTTGTGTTTTAAGGTTGCCCATGACCAAATATGTACTAATTAAGAACAGTTTATAGAGCAAAGCAAGCAACAAAGAAACTCTGAGGCCAAAGAGCAAGTCGAAAGGTTGTCGTTTGGATGAGGGTTTGGACTCTGAATCCAAAGCAAAACTTGCATGTTTGGGAGAGAAATGTTCAGGTGGGTTAAATCTTCACTCTTATTAATTACTTAAGGGTACTAATTAACTTAATTAATCATATTTATGTTTTGGACATATTTAAGTTAATGAATCACGTGTGCCTTTTTTTTTTTGGGTGATTTAGCTGTAGTCTTTGATGCATAAAATACGTTAGGGCATCAATTTATACACAGAAGTAATGTTGTAGAAAAATATTTATTATTATTTTTTTTAATTTAATTGTAATTCTTTCTCATATTCTTAAACGACCCCATCTTTTATTAACGAATACTTTAGTAAATGTCCTTAATTTTTAAGTTAGAAAAATTCCCATTTATTTTTTTAAAACAATAAGAAAAATATTCATTTAATCAAAATTTGAGAATCAATAATTTACGTGATTGAAAATTAATAAATTAAACATATAAAACGATAATTAATTAAGTAATAATCTATCAAGATCAATCAATATAGTTTACTAAAAATGAATCAATCACTTATAAAAATTAATTTATTGAAAATAAATATATTCTAATTCATTAATTGTAAGAACGACTACTTAAATTAAGCTTTAAAAAGATATATACATATATAGTCAACCGTAACACTTATTTTTCCAAAAAAGAGAAAAATGTTAACCAACTGATTCTTTTTTATTCTCTGGAAATAGTTGAAGTGGTTATATACCTAAAACGATAAAATATCAAAAGAAAGAACTAGAATTTCAACAAGTTAAAAAAGAAAAATCTTCAAGAAGTTTCTGAAGGAGATCAAGAGAATGTTACTCCAACTCGTTAAAAAAAATGTATATAATAATAAAACAAAGGTGAATATTAGTGCAATTATTCCTCTTAATTTGTGCGGCGTGCTAAAGGAAACATGAGAGAATCTGAGAAAAAGTGGAAGTTGATTAATTTTGAGAGAAAAAGAGAAACAAGTAAAGCCGTCACATTTAACATCAGAGATTAAAGTTGAATTCATAATTTTGATTTTGTATTGGGAAAGGGGGTTCAAAATCTTCTTGAACCAATTCAATTAATTTGTAAACAATTTATTGAATACTTTTACTTTCATAACTATTAATATATTTACAAAGACATTTGTTCACTTTAAGTCAATGAATGGCCTCTAATTTTCTGGGAAAGAGGGCATAACAAACAAACAGCTGCATTGTAGTACCACTGTACTCTGCCGTGACAAATTTGAAGCCCTAAACATGTAGTGGAGACAACCTCAACCTACTACCCTTAGTTCCCCAACCAAAAAAAATTAAAAATTAATGAAAATTAATTTGGTCAGATTTCCAATGGAATTAATAGCATGAGTTATTATTATGAAGTTTAAAAAAATGAAAATTTATATAGCAGAAACTGTTAAATTAACTTTTTTAATGGCTTCATCAATAGTTAAATACAATTTTATATCGTGTATTATAAATTCATAAGGTAGATATTCATCGATCAAACTATTAAAAAATAATTCAACAACTAAAGCAATAAATCTTATTGGGAGTAAGGAAAAAAAAATAAAAAAAAAAGCAGAGAATTTTTTGTAAATAAATTAATTTTGTTCCATTATGTCCTAAACAAGAATTTTCTAGCATTTTGGTTAAATATCTAGTACTTTAGTTGTAATAAGTCGAATAAGACAAATGGAATAATAAAAAATAACAAACTTTTTGTGGGATTATGTGGCGATTAGCTGCTTAGGATGAAGAGCAATAATGAAATGTCACATTGCATGTTCCACAATGTTGCAGCTGAGTTGATAAGACTTCGATAAAGATCACCATAGGACCCATGCCTTCTCACATGTCAAGGTATACATATATATATATATATATTCACGAATATCTATGCACGTTTAACTTTGTTTTTGTTCCTTCGTATCATTCATTTGGAAACACACTCTCAGTTTACTTAATAAATCGCAAAATATATATATATATGTAAGCACATTAGAACCCTTACATATATATATAACATTGCACATTAAGGGTTCCAAAATATATATATATATGTAAGCACATTAGTGGTTCCACAATGTTATATTATTATATATAGTCACGAATATCTATGCACGTTTAACATTGCACAATAATAAATCGCAAAATTTCATTGTAAGCACATTAGAACCAAAAAATGAATTAAAAAAAATCTCTAAGAAATTAAGGGTTCATAGCTATCGGTGATTTTTTTTTTTGTGTTGAACCACTATCAATTAAAGGGTAAGTTTTTGCGCCTATATAAATTTATATCACTAAGATATGTACTTAATCTAGTTAACCCGAATTTATTAAGTAATAAACTCACGAGTTATTAATTAATTACGCAAAAAAAAAAAAAAAACTGCAACATATAATGATGCTAAAACAAATAATTTGCGCTTTCAAGACCATGATGATCTGATACACGTCACGTGACATGCAAAAAATAAATTGCCTGTTTCGCACAATTTTAATTATAGTACTGCCTATATTAACGCTCGTACGTATATACAAATATATAAATATTACCACAAAGAGATATTTTAATTAAAAATCAGTTTGTAATTGGTTAGTGTTTCCACAACGAGAAATTTACCATGAAATAATAAGTCTACAGATCTAGACTAAGATAGGAATCGGATAATGATAAGTAGTATGGTTAATAATAATAATAATAATAAACACTATACTTAAGGTGCTATCATGCCTCTTTACTAATTATTTGTCTCTTTTTCTTGTGTTTATGTGTAATGATTCCCATTCCTATTGGTAATGTTTTCTACCTACAAATCACCCCTTACACATATAAGCTTACTCAAAATAACAAAAAATGATTAAAAAAATCCAAATTAATTGTAAAAAGCTAATAGTATGCTTGGTTCACTAGTTCTAATTGGACAGTCAATACAAACCAATTTTGCTCATTATTTTCTCCCATAGAATTTAATCAATTGCTATAATATTTTCAATTTTAATTGACATCAACGATCCAAATGCCCTTTAATAAAGTCTAGAAATTGTCTGCAAATAAATTATTTAGCTTGAACATCAAACCCACACTCATGACAACTAAACTGAACTACAAGTACTTCCAAGGGCGTATGGCAAATCGGTTGGAATCAATTGGCTCTAACCAACTAGAGCATAAAGCCTTTAACAACTACAATAAAATATAAAAAAAGTTACTCTAATATAAAATTCTCATATGTTACAGTTTTTAAACGTGAATTTTCTATTTTAACCGATTTGTCATACACCCTTTACTTAAATATTTATAGAGAAGAAATTCGTGGTTCAAAACTTGCCACAATTCCACCCGATACAATTACAAGCCGAAATATACAGATTTGATCAAATGTACAAATACCTACCGTAATTAAGCTAAACAATATCCTTCCTGCTAGGGCTTTTTAACATTTGTTGTTCTTTTAGTCCCCACTGAACTGTAATATGAGCACGATATTACAATATCTAAAGTTCTAAACATAAATTTCAATCAGTTAAAAAAAAAAAAGCATATATTTCAAGCACTTCCACCCTAGCTAATACTCAACACATAATACACAACTATTTCTTTTCACTTTCTTTTCTTTTGTATATATATTATTTTTCTTTACATTAATTTGCCAGAGAATTGTCAAGTTATTCTTTTTTTTTGTTCATTTAGCGCGTTATAGCAAGTTTCTTTTATTATTATTATAGAGGAGTTCCCAACCATATATATGTAATAGATACATAGTACATCAATACGTACATATACATACATATATATATATATATATATATACACGAAGCAAAATTTAAATGCGAAAGAAATTATTGTTTTATAATTTCACTGCAAAAGAATATTTGCATTTGTATAAAATACAAATAACCTGGAAATTTTTGTTCTATGACGATGACCGGATTAATTTTACATTACAATTTGAAGAAGAGAGCTTCTTCAATAATTCGTTTTGAATCATCTTCAACCATAATACAGAAGGTTAAAAAATTAAAAGCTTTTTAACATATAGTTTGTGGTCAAATGAAACTCACGTTAATTATTAGATCTACACATGCATTTTCTTTCTTGGCTTATAAACGTGTTTTAAAACACAGATACAAACATAGCGGCTTGAAAACTGTGAGACACAGTTGATGAAGCTTCGAAAATTATCCTTCCTTGTAACAATTAAGTATACATGTTTACACACACACAATATAAATACATATATATATATATATATATAGTTAAGACATAAGCATGTTGGCCAAGTTATCACGATGTGCAAGCATTAAAGAGAATAAGCATGGGCTAGATGCCATTTTTGAATTGCTGAAAGACATCTATATAAATCTATATATGTTGGAAAATGAGAGATGATTGATAATTGCAAAGCCATTAATGCATGCAAAATGAGAACATTTCATCCATACATACACACACACATGCATACATATTTATCTCCTACATTTGAATATATCACGTATAATGATCAAGCATTAGGTTCATTAAACCAAATACACATAAACACATACATGTATATATGTATATATGTATATGTATGTATATCAGCAGTAAATTTCTTATTTTGACAGCAAAGGTCACATCTTTGCATGTTTCACGCAGAAAATATTGTGTCCTATGGAAGTTTGGAGAGAGAGAGAAATTTCCTACAACCTTTTGGACTTAATGCTGCTCATGCATGGCTGGACCGCCCAAATGCCCATAATAACAGGAGGAAAAAAAAAAAAGCCTTTTGTGCATATATTTTGTCCAACAAAATACGAAAACAAGAAATTTTCCCACATCCCATGTTAAAGCGGCAAACAAACGGGTAAACAGGGAAAAAGCAGCTTTGAAATTCAAAACCAAACAGAAAAGACTTGTTGATCATTTCAACCCCAGAAGAGAAGGAACTCCAGGAAAAAAGGGACAAGAACATCAAATAAACAGATATTATGTATATAAACTACAACCAAATGAACATCAATAATATATATATATATATATATATATGGTATAAAAAAAACTACTCTTTAATAACGAGAGAAAGAAGAATTAACTGTACTAATTCAAATATAACCATTGAAGAAGTTCTTTCTCTTTTTTTTCTCCACAAAAAAATAAAAACATCATAATCCGCATCCTCGTTTTCTCTCGTAGTTCACCTTAATTTCTTTTTCACTTATAACAACTCTCCTAGTTCATTTGGTGTCAACTGTACTACAATATCATCTAAAAAAGAAAAAAAAAAAGTTGATCATGAGCAAGAGAGAGATGACAGAAAGAGAGAAGACTAAATCTTTCTCTCTCTCTCTCTTTTTTGGTCATGTAATTTTCTTTTTTCTCTAAGATCTTGGTGGTAGGAAGAATTGCGTACCGGCAATGTAAGCGTTGAGCGGAGGAGGGTAAAGAGAGGAAGGATCAAACGATTGGGAATTAGCCGCGGTAGTATTAGTGGTCGTGATGAGATCCAACGGCTGAACTCCGCCGGAGGAGCTCTCTCCGGCTGTGCCAGCCTGCATATGATGATCAGTCGTACTACTACTATAGTTGGCCGTGTTGGTACCCTCAGGCCCTTGGTCGTATAGAATTCCTTTGAACAAATGTCCTCCTATGCTCACAGCCGTCTGATACGCGTACTGATCATCATTCTCTTCCATCGCACTCACTCTTACGCACCTGAACACCGCATTTGAACTCACCTCCGCCGGAAAATTCCCCACTTCCAACCCTACAAATTTAACCATTATATTCATCATTTGTTTAATATATATATGTATATATATAATAAAGATTTCAGTGATATTGTTGTATATATGTGTATATATATATACACACATGATATACACATGCTAATGATCATACACAAACATCAACACAAAGAAAGATTAAAAAAAAAAAAAGAAGAATAGTGTGTTTCCTGGAGATCTAGTCGTCAGTATTACCAAATAACAGTGTTTCGGAAAAGGAAAAGACAGAAGAAGCAAAAGAAAAGAAAAGATTAAAAGCTGGTGATGATCATGTGTGTGTGTGTTTTTTTTTTTTTGGTTTTTAGTGTATATGAAAATAGTGTGATCGTCTTTTACACACGCAATCGATAATCATTATATGAGGAAAGAAGAAAAAAGAAAAAAGAAAAAAGAAAAAAAACCCTTTTGCTCTTTCTCTCTTTCGATCTCTCACTCAAAAGCAACCAAGAGTAGTAGTTCTAGTACCTGACGACGTAGTAGTAATGTTGGTCTGCAAATGACGAGAAGTAGTAGGGCAAACAATCTGATGATGTTGGTGAGTACTACTACTATCTCTCTGCCTCTTAGACTGAAGTTGAATTTCGCCTTCACCGCCTTCTTGTTGGTGAATAATAGCGGCGGCAGAGGAAAGATTTTGTTGTTGTTGGAGGACAAGTTGTCTTTCGCGTCGCTTCGAGGCCGGGACCCATGTGCTCTTGACATGGGTCTGGCACTCCAACCCGCGGCTCTTGCAGCAAGTCCTACACCTCATGTGCACACAATCCTTCTTCGCCTGGTTTCCGCAATCCTGGCAACTGATTCCCCCTCCGGAAGACGACGATGACCTCATCATCATGAAAGCAGATCTCGAGGACGAGTCATCCGAACCACCTCCACCTCCGCCCGCGCCGCCACCAACGGCGTTGATCGAGCTGGGACCCACGCCTAGCGCCGCCGCCGAGGAGAAGAGATCTTGGTGGTGTCGGTAGTAAAGATGTTGTGCTTGTTGTTGATGCTGCTGCCAGAGCTCGAACGCCGTCGTTTTGTAGGAGGATGGAACTTCCTGGTCATTCTTGTACCAGAATACGCTCTCCGGTGGAGGAATTTCGGTGTCGCTCTGATTATGATGATGGTGGTGGTGATGAGTGGGTCCTGATCTTAATCTTCCCGATGCTGATCTTCCTCCTCCTTCTCCCGATTCTGACCCTCCTCCGGGTGGTGGTGATGATGATGAGGATCCTAAAGAGAAAAACCCAGCCATTGCTGCTCTACAATAATTCTCACTACAGGTACTAATTTTGTAGACCGAAAATCCATATCAGAAATGGGCAAGACCTAATTTTCTTTTCTTTCCGGGTATTATATTATATATACATTCTATAATCTTTTGAGCCAGTTCTAGGGGGAAAAAAAAAAAAAAAAGGATGTGGGTTTTTGTTTTTTTGTGATGGAAATTCGATGATGACAGAAGAAGAACAGAGAAGACTGTTGTCGTTGTTCGGGCAGCGGCAATCGCGCTTTTCAATTCCTTCTTCTGCCTCTCTTCCTCTCTCCGCTTTGCAATTTTTTTTTTTGCAAGGAAAGCATTTAATTTAAGACAACAAACACACACCCGCAAACACAATTAAGAAAAAAAGTCTGTCTCTTTCTTTCTCTCTGTGACGCCGCCATGCCCCCTCTCTCTCTGCAACTGCGCCTTCTCCCTCTCTCCTCAAATTTAAGTCCTTTTCTCTCTGTCTTTCTCTCTCTCTCTCCTTGTTTCTGAGTCTCACAAACTCACTCACTCACTAAAACTCACTCTTTTTTTCATCCTTTGGCTGGGAAGGTCATGGGTGGTGTTGTTTGTCATGATCTCATCTTCAAAAATTGGATTATCAACGGCTTATGAGCAATGATCTTCTCATCCAACGGTTGGTGATTATGCCACGTGTCGCCGCACCAGCTTTTCCTTCTTCGTGCTTTGCACCGGAAAACCCGCTACTTTTCTCTGGCCCGCCCTTTAATGTCCCTCACCCTTATTTGTTTTATACTCCTAAAATCAATTTTCTTTTTTACTTTTATTTATTTATTTATACAAATATAAATTTCCATTTAACTTTTATCTTACACCCCTTAATTTCAATTACCGTTTTAATTAATGCTTACGTACAGTATATGGGAGATTTTTTTATTTTTTATTATTTTTTTAAATAAACCCTTTTGCTGCTTTTTGTTTTTTTATTTAAAGTACATCAATCATCCTTAGAGACATGTGTGCGTGCAAGGACAAGTTTTAAATTTATTTTTCTATAACAATTTTCAAATTTCCATTTATCCAAACCAATAAATGAATAAAATTGAGAGTAAAAATAAAAATAAGAAATAAAAAAAAGACTCCATTAGTTTATTGAAGTAGAGAGATTTGGGCAGTGAAAAAGAGGAGTATTTCATCGAATTTCTACAAATTAATCATAACCTTTTGTGTATATTGTGGTCACATAGGGGAACACAGCGCCACCTCCTCGTACTTTTATAATTTTATTATTTTTTCTCTTTTTTTTTTCTCCTTCCAAATTATTTTAATTAAATATTTAATTGCAGCATGGGGGACCAACCTTGTCTTTAATTTCTTAAATGACGTGCACTTTCTAGGGATGAAAAAAAATTAAAAAAAATTATATACATGGAGTATATATGAGAGTTGACTATTTAAATTGAGGGGTAATTTTGTCTTTTTGCTAAGATGAGCTTGAATTCTTTGATGCTGTTGTTAAATAAATATATATGATGATGATAAATGTGGGTTTTCACAGTTCCACCGGCCTGCAGTACCGGCGAGTAAGGGCTCTGACACGGTTGTGAAGCCGTACAGTTATATAATATATATATATATATATATTATATGTGTGAAATTGGAAACATCTTCTTGGGCTAATGATCTTAATTTATACTCGTTTTGATATAAAATTGGAAATGGGAAATTTTTGGAGGTCCCACATGCATCATTAGGGGCGTGACAGTCACTTGCAAGGGAACCAAGCCTAAGATAACACAATACATTACATCGTTCATCTACGGGTGGGACCCACTATCACGGTGGGCCCTTGATGACATGTACAAAATCTTAGATAAGATGATTAATTCTTTGTTTTTTTTGGTTGGAAAGAAATTGGAATGAGAGCCTTTTGTCCTCTTTTTTTTAGCTTGGAAAGTTTAATAGATAGAACTCATGTAAAATGTATTGATAAGTCGATATTATACTAATAGAGTATTTGACAAACTAATTTAAACTAAAAAAATTGATTTAAAAATCGTAATATGTAAGAGCTTTATATTATAGCAGCTTTTTATTTTATACTATAACGTGTAAAAATTTATACTTGTTCGAACCTGTTTGCCAAACAAAAGATATATGATGGTGTATAGGATCATTAATTTGCTATTACTATATTTTAAACCTTACATTATTTATTAGTTGTTTATGGGACTGATGAGATAATGCTCTTCATCTTGTGAGGCAAGTAGCAACAATCTTATTGTGTTGTTTAGTGCATGTTTTTTTAATTATTTGTGAGACTAATTAGACAGTGTGCTTCGTCTCTTGAGGCAAGGGAAGTAGCTACAATCTTAATTTGTTGTTTAATGCTTGAGGATTTTATGGTTGATCTCTTCTCCTCTATACCTTCTCTTCATCAAAATGGCACTTTAAATCTCGTTGAAATAAAATCGCACAAAACAGTGTGCAAGATTAAAGAAACATGATGAAACATTACCAAATAATTTTTCATTAATAAGCTTATAGCGAAAGATAATGTGTAATCAGATAGTGTGCTTTGTCTCATGAGACAAGTAGCTACGATCTTAGTATGTTGTTTAACACATAGGAATCTTATGATTGATCTCTTCACCTCCACACCTTCTCTTCATCAAAATGACACTTCAAATCATGTTGAAATAAAATTGTATAAAAAAAATATGCAAGAATAAAGAAACATGATGGAACATTACCAAATAATTTTTCATTAATAAGCTTATAGCAAAAGATAATGTCTAATTAGATAGTGTGTTTCGTCTCATGAGGCAAGTAGCTATGATCTTAATCTGTTGTTTAATGCGTAGGGACCTTATGGTTGATCTCTTCACCTGCACGCCTTCTCTTCATCAAAATTGGCACTTCAAATCAAGTTGAAATAAATCACACAAAAATAAAGAAACATGATGGAACATTACCAAATAATTTTTCATTAATAAGCTTATAGGAAAAGATAGTGTCTAGTTTATAGATTTTTAAATGTCATATGCATATCATTACATGAAAGGGAATAATGATAGAGGAATGCTCGGCCGAATGGATTGAATTCTTTACAAAGGTAACTAGCATCATAGAGTTCCAAAAATGAAAAACCCAAAAAGATGAGCTTAGGTGTTCAAAAGAAGTGAGTCTTCTCTTTCTCCCCCTTTATAGCACACGCCACTATGTCACTAAAGGATTGTATGCCTAAGCCATCTTTTAGAGAAGGAAAACTCGTGAAATATTTCTTCTTAGTAAGCCGTATGTTAGAGTCTTTTTATTTTTATTTTTATTTTTTAAAACCTTTTGCTTTAAGTATAGTCCAAAGTTATATATTGCTAGTGTAACACCCCTATGTGGGGGTTAACAGTTTTAAATAAATAAAAATAATTTTAAATTTTATATTATTTAAATCAATTAAACAATGCCCATGGGTCTTTAAACAACAAGAAAAATAAAAATAAACGTTTTAAATACAAACCACAGTTTTTAGTGTAGCACCAAATATATATAATTACAGTCATCATCACCATAGTACAATTCCCAAATAACTTAACACAGCCATAAAAAAAAATAATACAACTCTTACATGTTGTAGATAAGTTGTAATTAAACAGGGTCTTCTAACACGAAAACAGCAAGATTGTTTTCGCTTATTCCTCTTCAAATATGTTGCACTGAGTTCCACCTGAGATATGAAGATATGATAGGGATGAGCATCGACATGCCCAGTAGGGAAATCATGACTCACCTTATGGTTTATCCATTACCACATTAAAAACTGCATGGTTAGTAGGTTACATCATATTCCAGATTATGAGGTTTATTATGATCACATCTTATGGATACCGTAGTTAATCATTACCAAGTGTCATAATTACACATTTATACAAATATTACCAATCATCATTGTTCATAGGTATCCATATTAAATTGAGTATCACTCAACTCATCGAAACCCAAATGGGCGTACTTGATCACCCTATAAACATTTCAAGGGTGTTCCGGTGAGGGGACATCAAGCCCCGAGTCCTCACCAAATCGATTCCTGTACAGTGTGTTCTGGGACTTTCAACCCAAGGAAGCGTCATCACCTTCCCCCTATTTTTCCTTTTAGGGTATTCGTGCCCAAGGACGTAACCGTCGCCCTTTTTACATCTCACTATTCCTTTGTATTCAATTTATATTTATAGAGTCAATTTCCTAACCATGCTTCTCAATTTATAACATATGTCAAATCATTATATTTATCGCTATACAATATACATATTTTACAATATAAAACAATCAAATTTAATTTACCAAAACCTCACAAAAGATGAGTAATAGAATCCCTACCTTCAAAGCTTAACAACAAACTTTTATTCTCGGAATTAATCAACGTTAGCTCCACACATCCTTGACCCTAAGGCATGCATAAGGACAATTAAAACTAAAGCACAACGTATAATCACATTCATAAGTGAATTATGTGTAAACCCGTCTACTAGTGCCATTAAAGTATTTTTATGCAATTGTTCTTTAAATACCAAGTAAACAATTTTTATCTTAAACGCAATATAAAATACATACAAGCAATTTTTATGTTTTAGTCTCTAATAAGAATTCATAAATCATTTAGGGTAGTATTGGAAAGGTTGTAAGACATTAAGAGACTAGAAGGTGAGCAAAATTGGGTTTTTGGTTCAAGTTAACAGCTAGTATACCATGGCAACTTGGTGGTATACTTTTGTAAAAAGGCGGGTTCACTATCTACAATTAACACACGTGTTAACAGGTGGTTTACTTAAGATAGACGGGTGGTTTATTACCACTGGCAGGTTTACTAGTTTCTAATCCGAAAATTGAAAAATTCATAGAAATTAAAATACAACTCCGATTTAGGGTCATGATAGCTCATTGGAAAGCTTAGGATGTCTACTTTTTAAATATGCAAACCAATTTACAAAATTCATTTTCATTTAACTCCAGAATTTTAAGAAATAGCCACTGCCCATAGAGGTATTATAAAGTTTATGGGATGTCAAATTTTTCTTTAACTTAAAGCATATTATCCTTGTTTAAAATCTCAAAACCATTCCAAAATATGCAACATGCATTATATAATCAGAATAAACATATTCTCATGAGTTTTATACCAAAATCATTATCAAATTATATCTCTAGCCTTTCTTGTAAATAATGATGAAAACATGCTTAAATTTGCTCTTTAAGCTCAAAACATTAGAACATCAATCTTAAAGTTATGGAAACCGGTTTTAAACATTCCTAACATGTTTCTAACATTGTCATCAAACCAAAATAAAAGTTGGTTGTGGGTTGTAACTCAAGACTCAAGTTTTTGTTCATAAATGTTTAAGGATGCATGTTAACTTAACTAGAAATTTGCATGAATTTTGAACACGAAAATTATGCATTAAACATGGAGAAAATACATACTAAAAACTAAGTTTAGATTAAAGAAAACCTACCTCAAAACTTCTTTGAAAAGCACCAAAGTTCGGGTTAACAATCAAGCTTGAATTAACTCTAAAACCGCCTCGATCATGGTTGGGAATTATAATTGTCTTGGCCACAAAGAGAGCTTTGTGCTCTATGTCTTTAGTTAGAAATTTGAAGTGAGAAAGGGAGAGAATGAGAACTAGAGAAGAAGGTGGTGATAGTTAAATAAAAAGATATCAAAATGCTTAAGAGGAATGGGATGTTTACGGGGGAAAGTTGTAAGAAGAAACAAAAGAGTCTTAAAGGAAAATATCATCTTGTCTCCCATGAAGATTTTTAGCAAATCATGCTAACATAATTGAGGGGACAATTGGAGTGAATTATAGAAGAAGATAAGGAAATAATTAAAGAGGTGGTTGAGAAAATATCTCCATGTCTTTTATGAATTGAGGAAAAATAATTCAATGTCCCCTTCGGATACCTTTAGCAAAATAAGAAGAAGGCTATATAATTGAGCAATAATTTAGGGAGACAAGATTGGTAGAAGTGTTGGTAAATTTTGAATGTTTCTTAGGAAGACTTGGTAAGAAAATACTAAAGTGGTATATTTTTTTTTTTAATGATCGTAAACAACTTAGTAATTTTAAATAGTCACATTTTATTCATTAAATTTTACAAAATCATGCCCGTTAAAAATACGGGTGTTACAGCTAGAAATGCTATATTGATTACATTACCATGCAAATTTATTTCTTTATTCATTTAATACTAGATTTTAGCTTTTAAAAGTAGTAAATTAATTTTTATGATAGTGATCCGATCTTATATATTTAAAACCAAAGTCATTACTAGTAAGGTTAATGTGTTAATTTTAAAGGTTAAATCTGAGTATTGACTGATAAAAGATATAAATTTGCCTATTGAATATCATGTAATGGTAAATATTACAACAATAAAAAACCAACATATACAGCTTATTGAATAAATTTATAGGGCAAAAAAATAGATAGGTTTATAATCAATATTGCCTATTCATTTGGCCTTGTTTGATGGTTTTGAATGGATTATTTTGTAAGATATTGATCACATTTAACCTTTAGAGGACTATGATATATAGCTTGATCATATTCATGGTACCCTACTAAATCTAAAGTTGCAATGTTTTCCATATCACATACATATAGAGCTAACCTTAATTTATAGTCCTATTATTACAGACCAAAACATTATATTGTAAAACAAGGAAATCAAACTGGATATTTTGGATTAGAAATGCATAAAATAGGCGTTTAAGAAAGAGCTAGCGAGTAGCAACAATAGAAACAATGGTTTGTATAATTAATCCTTTGTTATATCGACCTTGATATTTTTAGAAGATTTATAATTGTAATATTTGTTAATTTAGTTTCTTTATTAATTTATTTAAAAGGTGGCATTTCTAATTGTGGATATATTCTTTTCACAATGGAAATCATTTGGGGGCTGTATGTGGACACTGAGAATGAATTTTGTGCATGGAAATTGTTGTTAATTAGTCTGCGTGCTTGTACGGACGAAGTTGATGACTAGTGTCATCGATCTTGCGTTTGTGCAGTAGCCAGTCACATCTAGCCACGTGACAGATTATATATCCCACAGCAATGCTGGTATATATGTGACATATATATCTTTGTGTTTGATCGATATATATATATATATATATATATATATATATATATATGTTGAAGACAATGTCATTATTGATCATGCCATCAATAAGCTCGAGGTGCTAGGAGTAGGAGTATGGACCACTACACACTATACCAATGCTCGAAAATAGGCTCAAGGCTCCAAGTTAAAAAGAAAATATGTTATCATATTTCTTCTCTTCTTTTCTGGAAAAAATGTTAATTTTCCTTTTTTTTCTAAAAAATATGTAACGCCCCTATATGGGGGTTAACAGTTTTTAATGAGATAAAATAAAAATAAATAATAAAAGTAAAACCTTAAAAATAAAATTTGCCCGGGACTTAAATGAAAACTCTCAACTCAAAAATAAAAATATAAACGATAAATAAACCACAGTTTTAATGTAGCACCTTAAATTTAATAATATAAACTGTTGTCATCATCATTTTAACCCTCAACACATTGTAATACAGTCACAGAAAGTAACAATTGATGCTTACATTATCATGGAGAACATTCTCAACGATTGAAGCAGTCCCAATGTAATATAGCTACATCACTTCCTCAACTATATTTCTCGTAGCCACCTCACACTTAGTGAGTCCTGAAAAGATATAAACATAAGGGAATGAGCAACACTATGCTCAGTAGAGAAAGCCATTACTCACCTCTATCATTACCACATTAAAATCTGCATGGTTAGTAAGTTACATCATATTCCAGATTATGAGGTTTATTATGATCACATCTTATGGATACCGTAGTTAATCATTACCAAGTGTCATAATTACACATTTATACAAATATTAACAATCATCATTGTTCCTAGGTATCCATGTTAAATTGAGTATCACTCAACTCATCGAAACCCAAATGGGCGCACTTGATCACCCTATAAACATTCCAAGGGTGTTCCGGTGAGGGGACATCAAGCCCCGAGTCCTCACCAAATCAATTCCTGTACAGTGTGTTCTGGGACTTTCAACCCAAGGAAGCGTCATCACCTTCCCCCTATTTTACCTTTTAGGGTATTCATGCCCAAGGACGTAACCGTCGCCCTTTTCATGTCTCACAATTTCTCTATATTAAATCATTATCAATAGAGTTAGTTTTCCTAACCATGCTTCTCAATTTATAACATGTGTCAATTCATTATGTTCCTCGCCGTACAATACAAGACGAGTCCATGTCATAGTTTCATATGTGATACTCATATAATATCAGTTCAACATAGATATATATTGCGGCAAAACAATCAATTTTAATTCTATAAAAACCTTACAAAAGATGAGTAATAGAATCCCTACCTTTCAAGCTTATCAACAATCTTTTAATCCTGGAATCAATTAACGTTAGCTCCATACTCCCTTGATCCTAAGGCGTGCATAAGGACAATTAAAACTAAAGCACAACATACAACTACATTCATAAATAAATCATGTGTAAACCTATCTTACTAGTATGCCATTAAAGCTTTTATATAAATCTCTTTTGAATACCACAGTAAACAATTTTTGTCTTAACACAATATAAAATGTGAACAAGTAATCTATATGTTTTAGTCCCTAATAAGATTCATCAATCACTTAGGATAATATTGGAAAGGTTGCAAGACATTAAAGAATTAGGTGGTGAGCAAAGATGGGTTCTTGGTTCAGGTTAGCAGCTGGTATACCATAACAAACTGGCAGATTTACTAGTTTCCAATACAAAAATTGAATAATTCTTAGAAAATAAAATACAACTCCGATTTAGGTTTATGATAGCTCGTTAGAAAGCCTAGGATGCTACTTTTCAAATATGCAAACCAATTCATAAAATTCATTTTAATTTAATCTTAGAATTTCAAGAAATAACCACTGCCCATAGAGGTATTACAAAGTTTAACAATATAAATTTTCTGTCTAGGGCATATACACTTAGACTTCATACATATGCTCCAAAATAGCAACAAACATATACTTAGGTTTAAGAACGCAAATTTGAATAATCCTTTAGTATAAAAGAAAATTTATAAATGAAAGACTAAATTTGTTCATAAGATTCTAACCTCGGATTATGGTTAGTTGGAAGCTTGAAATGGCTTCAAACAGGTTCCTTTACTTCGGTATGACTGAAATTCTTACTCAAATGGAGGTGATGGTGGCTGATTTTTATGGCTGCCTTGAAGAAGTTCTCTAAGTATTTTGCTTTAGCAAAGAAATGAGAAGAAGAGTGTGGGAACCGTGGAAGAGAAAGGAAGAAAAGATGAAGTCTTTGAAGAGAAGTGATGGAAACAATTATAGAGGAGACATGTTGAAGCATGTCACGGAGGAAATAAAGAAAATGAGGGTCAAGAGTAGTTGGAAAAGATATCCTTATGTCTCATCTAAAGACTTTAACACACATAATGCCAATATGACATTTTTGAGATTTATTAGAAGTTCTAAGGCTTTTTAGTAATCATACTAAATAAATATAGGAGAATTTTAGAAAACTTAAAAATAGATAAAAATAAATATTATAAAATAAATTTAAATGAAGCAATTTTTTTTTTATACATTAAAAATTAATTTAATTACCTCAATACCCGTTAGGAGAATAACGGGTGTCACAGCTCTACCCCCCTTAAAGAAATTTCGTCCTCGAAATTTCAATTCTAGCAATACTAGTAAAAATTATGATTCCACTATGATTCCAATTCTGAGTCTAAATCGTTAATGTTGTTTGTCCTCCAAATTTAAGTTATCGTATTTCCACTTATTTACTTGCATAATAAATCTTACTCCTAAATCCCTCAATAAGAGTATTTCTGACAAGTTTCAACTTATAACACCGTATAATAGTCTAAGAATCTGATCAGGCATACATATTGACCATATCATGATTCCAGTCCTTCATTGTCCATGGACTGTGATTTACAATCACATTTAAGGAGATTGCCAGAGAAATTTTATATACTTCATCTTTAGGTTCCTTTTCCTTTTTGAGTAAGGAAAAGTCAAATATATTTGATTTCATACCTCAACTAATAAACTAGAACATAATCATAAAACATATATCACAAACACTTTTATTCAAAACTATACATTAAACTTACACATAGAGATATTAAACGGAATCTCAGAGTTGCAAACATACCCGACATATTTTTCATTAAACAGCTATCCTCATGACACAAACATTCAACCCAAATAATATACTCATATTTCATATGGAATATCCCCATAACTGACTCTGGTACTTCCACATAATATTAACAGAATATTACACATTACAAACATAATACGGATACGTTTCGAGAGTACAAGGCACTCCGTATACCAGCTATCCATATCATGCATGCTTATAGGATACAAAAACATCGATAAACAAAAGATCGGACCTTAAGAAGGATGCGTTTCGAGAGCATCAAGTACTCCGTATCCAGCCATCCCGGCATTAGGCTCAATGAATCTAAAAGATTGAACAACGACGTACCATAAGAAACACAGAATACAAGGCAAACGGTTATTCGTAACACACGAAATACGGACACATATGCCTACATGCCAAAGATAAAACAAAAAGATTACAGATGGAGATTCAAATCAATTGGCCGCTCCCGGCTTTCCCTTTCCCATTCAAGCTTGGATGTTGCAGTGTCGGATTCTGGATGTATGATTTGCATTTTATCTATCAATTCCTCAGCTGTTGAAGCAGTAACAAAGATTTGTCTCTCCGATTCTGTAGTGATGTTTTCTTCCACAGTGTAATCTAGAAATTTCAAAAGACCGTCATAAAAACCCTTTACGTTCAGCAGACCCAAAGGTTTGGAATAAAAGCCCAACAATTGCCCACAAGCAACTATAAATATTTCCTCAAGAGTACCTAGACCACCAGGTAATGCTATAAAAGCATCAGAATTATAGATTATGTCTTTAAAATTTTTAGGGATACTCCTGACTCCTTCTCCCTTACCTATGGCTTCCTTACAAAGGTTTCCTTCAACTGGAATATGAGGCCAAATTCTTACATCAGTAGCGTCGCTAGACCTAGCTGCTAGTGCCATATTTACCATCATTTTTATACTACCACCCCCATAGATTATGTTAATCTTTTTGTGTGCTAGGACTTGCCCTAAGTGATTTGCAGCTTCTAAATAAGCTTTATCTTTTCCAAGGCTGGAACCACAAAAGACACAGACATTCTTTATTTTCTTCGTGGACTGGGAGGTAGACATATTTGGTTTATAGAAGTGGTTGCTTAATGTCTGCTCCACTTAGACTTCGGGTTCTACATGAGATTTTAAAGATGAGAAATATACAAAAAGGGCTAAAGAGATAGACGAGTAGGTAATGAAAAGGTAATCCAAAGATTTAAACAAAATCTTGTGCGGATAAGAAAGTAAGATAAGGTGATTGATAGTTTACAGAAAATCTGATTCACTTTTTGAAAAAGATTAGACTCTAATTGTATAACTTTTGACAATTGAGAACAATTTGACAGAAGACCCTCATGACACAACTGTAGACTTTTTGACAAATATACACCAAGTCTAGAAATTTAATATAAACGACAAATACTGTAGAACTTTTGAAATTTGAGACACAAATCTTGAAATATCTGGATAAGCTTTTCAAAATTCAAACATATTACTGTACCGTATGTAACGTGTCTGATAAGATAATATATTTTATTATATATATATTTAAGAAAATCATAAATTAAATAAGATATTAACACTTACTGTATCAATCTAATAATCACAATTATTTCAAACACAAAAGCAAATATTCTGAGTAAAAGAAAAACACAAACTGTTAAACATCAGCTAAAACTGCTTCAAATAAGTAAAGACTAAATAACCTTTATAGAGCGATGACTTATTTCCCATCCAGTTTTCTTATGGCTTGGCAAACAGGATCTAGAAATACCATATTCCTGAGGCGTTGTCTTTCTGTATAAAATTTAGGCCAGAGTTTAAAAATAGCTCCTTGAACATATCCACTAGGGTGACCGTGGAGAGGAGGATGGATGCTATCCAAGTTCTCCTTTGAAAGTCCATCCCTACAAAACCGTATTTTATCCTCTCTATTCGTAGACATATAACCAGGTGAAGTACATTTACCGTTACAATTTTGTCTTCCACATTTGTTACAAGTGACCACGATGGCACGAGCTCTTCTTTTCATTGCACTACGACTGGTACCTGTTCCTGGTAAACCGACATCTTGACTAAAGTCACTCGGACGAATCTTCCCCTCTATCAACATTCTCACATCACAAGGGATGCCAAAACGCATAAGAATCCACAACCGAGTAATTCTAGCCTTATATTTCTTTCTGAGAATCTTTTGGGAGAGTGATGGGAAATACTTTCTCAGGTGTTGGTACTTTGGGTCCATGATGAGATGAAAGAAGAGTAAATAGAAAGGAAAAATTAAGATAGTAAATTGCAGAATCCTAGAATTCCTTCTTCTTTTAGAGAAAAAGAAGAATTTTTAATGAAAAAGAAGAGGATTTGCGATTTAGAGAGAAAATAACAAACTAAGAGAGAAAAAGTGAACTCGGAGAAATAAGCTCCTATGCACAGTAAACGTATTTGTAAACAATAATTAAACCACTGTATATGACACGTATAGAGACCACGTGGGAGAGACAGTGTGAATCAAACTGATTTAAGATTTAAACTAGGCCCAAATGTTCTAAGTTGAAAATGGTCAGGTTGTTTCGGGCCTTAACACATTTGGAACGAGTTAAATAACAAACATAAAATTGAAAACCAATTTGTATAAATCTTAAACCCAATTCAAAGTCCACTATAGATAAGTTAAGTATGAACAACAAATCTAATTTAACGACAACAAGGATCTTCCTGAATGATCCAGCAACTCAAATAATTTTGTTTTAATCAAAACCTTATTGAACAATGCATACACCTATATGTTATTCATAATACTTAACATCTATCAATGGATTTATCATCATTACTACCAAGGGTTTAGAATGCGACTAACCTTGAAATCAATACGATTTACGTCTTTCAACGTAGACCATATCAACGAACAAAGACACTTGATGTTACTACTTAAGAACATCTACAATCCTCACAATTCTACTTATACAATATATAATTTCCTCATATAACAAAACCTTAGGTAACCAAAAGATTCACTGATACACTTAAATACAATGTACGTAACAAAATATTCCAATTTTGAGATTCATGCATTCTAGACTTGACACAGTCTCAACAGACCAAAAGTCTAACATTTATCTCTCTCAAGATTCAATACCATGATTCCCAACTTATATCATATTCCTCAAATAAATAGAACTTTTAAGAAAAGATATTGACACTTATGTGCTCCATCGAATCCACACATAATCACTACTTAGGTTTGAATCAATTACGAAAAATTTGACATATCTATGTCAAACTTTAAAATCAATAAATCAAGCCTTATATTTCTCATTGTTTTTCACGAGACAAAAGGCTTTTAAATCCTCTTATCTATACGAATTTCTCATCGTTTATACGAATTAGATATGCTTATAGATCCAAATATTATACGAATCTCTCATAAGCAATCTACTTATAAACTCATTCCATATAATTATCATTCCCTCATAACTATTAATACTTTCCTTCTATAAAATTATTGTACTCATATAACTATTGATATTTTCATTCTATGGCCTTTCCATGTTACATCCTTCTAGACTGTATAAATCAATGTGAAGGTTCATTTTGATGATGACAATGAAAATTCAGCTTCAAAACCATCTCAAAAATATATTTTTTTAAAGTGGTGCTACACTCCCTAGGTTAACCGAACCTAGGCTCTGATACCAAAAATTCTGTAACGCCCCTATATGGGGGTTAACAGTTTTTAATGAGATAAAATAAAAATAAATAATAAAAGTAAAACCTTAAAAATAAAATTTGCCCGGGACTTAAATGAAAACTCTCAACTCAAAAATAAAAATATAAACGATAAATAAACCACAGTTTTAATGTAGCACCTTAAATTTAATAATATAAACTGTTGTCATCATCATTTTAACCCTCAACACATTGTAATACAGTCACAGAAAGTAACAATTGATGCTTACATTATCATGGAGAACATTCTCAACGATTGAAGCAGTCCCAATGTAATATAGCTACATCACTTCCTCAACTATATTTCTCGTAGCCACCTCACACTTAGTGAGTCCTGAAAAGATATAAACATAAGGGAATGAGCAACACTATGCTCAGTAGAGAAAGCCATTACTCACCTCTATCATTACCACATTAAAATCTGCATGGTTAGTAAGTTACATCATATTCTAGATTATGAGGTTTATTATGATCACATCTTATGGATACCGTAGTTAATCATTACCAAGTGTCATAATTACACATTTATACAAATATTAACAATCATCATTGTTCCTAGGTATCCATGTTAAATTGAGTATCACTCAACTCATCGAAACCCAAATGGGCGCACTTGATCACCCTATAAACATTCCAAGGGTGTTCCGGTGAGGGGACATCAAGCCCCGAGTCCTCACCAAATCAATTCCTGTACAGTGTGTTCTGGGACTTTCAACCCAAGGAAGCGTCATCACCTTCCCCCTATTTTACCTTTTAGGGTATTCATGCCCAAGGACGTAACCGTCGCCCTTTTCATGTCTCACAATTTCTCTATATTAAATCATTATCAATAGAGTTAGTTTTCCTAACCATGCTTCTCAATTTATAACATGTGTCAATTCATTATGTTCCTCGCCGTACAATACAAGACGAGTCCATGTCATAGTTTCATATGTGATACTCATATAATATCAGTTCAACATAGATATATATATTGCGGCAAAACAATCAATTTTAATTCTATAAAAACCTTACAAAAGATGAGTAATAGAATCCCTACCTTTCAAGCTTATCAACAATCTTTTAATCCTGGAATCAATTAACGTTAGCTCCATACTCCCTTGATCCTAAGGCGTGCATAAGGACAATTAAAACTAAAGCACAACATACAACTACATTCATAAATAAATCATGTGTAAACCTATCTTACTAGTATGCCATTAAAGCTTTTATATAAATCTCTTTTGAATACCACAGTAAACAATTTTTGTCTTAACACAATATAAAATGTGAACAAGTAATCTATATGTTTTAGTCCCTAATAAGATTCATCAATCACTTAGGATAATATTGGAAAGGTTGCAAGACATTAAAGAATTAGGTGGTGAGCAAAGATGGGTTCTTGGTTCAGGTTAGCAGCTGGTATACCATAACAAACTGGCAGATTTACTAGTTTCCAATACAAAAATTGAATAATTCTTAGAAAATAAAATACAACTCCGATTTAGGTTTATGATAGCTCGTTAGAAAGCCTAGGATGCTACTTTTCAAATATGCAAACCAATTCATAAAATTCATTTTAATTTAATCTTAGAATTTCAAGAAATAACCACTGCCCATAGAGGTATTACAAAGTTTAACAATATAAATTTTCTGTCTAGGGCATATACACTTAGACTTCATACATATGCTCCAAAATAGCAACAAACATATACTTAGGTTTAAGAACGCAAATTTGAATAATCCTTTAGTATAAAAGAAAATTTATAAATGAAAGACTAAATTTGTTCATAAGATTCTAACCTCGGATTATGGTTAGTTGGAAGCTTGAAATGGCTTCAAACAGGTTCCTTTACTTCGGTATGACTGAAATTCTTACTCAAATGGAGGTGATGGTGGCTGATTTTTATGGCTGCCTTGAAGAAGTTCTCTAAGTATTTTGCTTTAGCAAAGAAATGAGAAGAAGAGTGTGGGAACCGTGGAAGAGAAAGGAAGAAAAGATGAAGTCTTTGAAGAGAAGTGATGGAAACAATTATAGAGGAGACATGTTGAAGCATGTCACGGAGGAAATAAAGAAAATGAGGGTCAAGAGTAGTTGGAAAAGATATCCTTATGTCTCATCTAAAGACTTTAACACACATAATGCCAATATGACATTTTTGAGATTTATTAGAAGTTCTAAGGCTTTTTAGTAATCATACTAAATAAATATAGGAGAATTTTAGAAAACTTAAAAATAGATAAAAATAAATATTATAAAATAAATTTAAATGAAGCAATTTTTTTTTATACATTAAAAATTAATTTAATTACCTCAATACCCGTTAGGAGAATAACGGGTGTCACAAAATATGTTATCATGAATTGCTAAATTTAATTTTTTCCTCTTTTTTAAAACCCAAAAAAATGTAAATGATTAATTTGAATAGAAAATCTTCATGAGTGTTTTCATCGCTCATACTTGTAAATTATAGCATTATTTTCACATTTACTCTCCGAATTATGTTATTTATATTACTTTGTCCTTCAATTTTTTAAAATACACTTAATTCTCTCAAATTTTGTTATGTTAGCAAGTTTCTCCTTTCATCTAACTCTGTTAGTTTTTGGACCTTTTTTTGAGGAATATTTTTATATTTTATTTCCCAAACTATGTTACTTATTTTGAACCCCCCCACCCCTTGACTTTTAGAATGTGTCATTATGTCTTCCTAAATTTTTTGTTAGCAAATATCCACCTTCGTCTAACTTTGTTTGGTTTTACAAGTCAATGATTTTTTTTTTATCTAACTCTCGGAAAAAATCCCAAACTTAAAAAAGAGTTAAGAAAAAAATAGTTCAAGAAAAAAGTTTTATTTTTTATAATAGGCTATTCCAACCACATAAAAAAAGCTTAAGAAAAAAACCCACAAAATTCCTTAAAAGAATAGAGCTTTTGAAGTTTCTTTCAAAAAAAGAATACATCATTTTAATTTCTTGTAAAGAACTACCTCGTAAATTTTATTTGTATTTGTATTTGAATGGCATGTTGTAAAAATATTTATATGCAAATTGTGGGTATATGAATTACTTTGACTTGGAGGTCTTGTAAAGTTGGGAAAAAAACAAACAAATTTATTAGTCAAATAAAATTGGATAGAATGAGGTTATTTACTGACAACAAAAATTGAAGGGACATAGTAATATATTTTGAAAGTTGGGGGTAAAATAATATAAGTAATATAGTTTGAGGGTAAATATAAAAATATTCTGCAAAAAAAACCATTTCAAAACTAACGAAGTTAGATAGAAGAAAGAACTTGCTATCGGAACAAAATTTAAGAAGATTAAGAGGTATGTTTTAAAAGTCAAAGAGTAAAGTGGTGTTGGTGAAATAGTTCAAGGGGAGCTAGCTGTTGGAGAAGCAATGCACCTAGCACTTTGTACAAATAGAGCCAACATTCTGCCCTATTTATTTTTAAATTCGACTTTTGTGCTTCGCAACAACAAACACTAGCCACATCGTTATGTGAGTCTCATCGTTGCAAGCTTGTACATTAAAATTAAAGGTTATAAGCCTGCCTACACGCCCAAAAAAGTGTCGAGACTCTGTCCAAATCTCTCATTTCTCTCTCTTTTCTTTAGGGTTATTGTCTTACTTCTCTTAATTTTAATATAGAAGAATAACAAAAAACAAACAGCATTTATGTCATGGAATTTCACCTCATGTGCCACATTTTAATTGGCAATTTTTGCTTTTTATACAAACTACAGAAAGAAAAAAAGAACAGAAGTGTACATTCTAGATTACATAGACTACATTCATTGAGCCCTATTTAGAGAACTTTTATTTCTTAATGGATGTTATGCGATTGTATATTACCACCTTTCCCGGCTTCGTGACAAATGATAAGCACAGTGAAGCAAAAACACAAAATATTCGTTATAAGTTTGTTTAAAATCGTAGTTAAAAATAAAATATTGTATCATATAAAAGTTTTATACTGTAGTATATTTTTGTTTTACATTATATTATGTGAAAATTTTACACTGTAGCAATTGAAATTAATAAATTAAAAGGATGTTGATTATTATGTATATATTTTTTAAAATTGTGGCCCGTTAAGCTAGCCTTTAGTTTGTGCATACACTATATATTGAAACCAGTTTCGTCAAAAGGAAAAAGACGAATAAAGACATTTTTTCAACGCCGAGATTTCTTGCTGATGACTCCAAAATCTCTACCATTAAGAGTGACTGACTTTTCAAATCAAGAATATACTTTCTAATTTTCTTTTGCTAAACAAGTTTTATATTAATAGTTAAATAACCTCGAGGTTAGTTTTTCAACATAACTATACATTTTACCTTTTCTTTTTAAGAAAATACATTTTACTACTCAAATACTTAAAAATGAGGACAAGGACAACTGTAAACAGCTAAAATAATTTTAAGCAGCCATTCAAAGTAAATTATGAGATGTTTGGTTTGAAATCTAAACATTTCTATTCGAATCAGTTTTATTACAACATTTTCTCTTAAAAAATTTAAATATTATAGTATTTTTACTTTGAACTAGTAGTCTGAACTGGTTATCCAAACATCACATTATTTTCCCTAGACAACCCTACCAAAATTATATAGTCATTTCTGATTATGTCTCTCTGAGTAAATGTAAATGTTTTGTTTTGTTTTGTTTTTTTTTGGAAAAGTTTAACTACTTAGGTTTATCCTTGAGAAACGTCTTGTTTTCTCCTATAAAACTACTGATCATCAACGAATAAAAATTTTACAAAACAAGTGAATTAAACCCATATTTTAGGGAAGCTCATTTTTGGTTGGACAGCAATAACAAACATAAAATGTGGATGAATAAGAGTAATTAACAACGAGGCTCAAAGTCATGTTGGCTGTTTGCCTGTTGCCCAAAAACACGGTAACCCAAAATACAAAAGTGATCCGGTTTTTTAGCGAAATTGAAGCAAAATGTTAAGGTTAAATGTCCTTATCAACTTTTCTAATTACAGCTGGCTAAATGATCTAAACTTTTTTTTTTCCAATGGACCGAATCTGAGAAAGGGAAAATCCATCTTAAATTTAAATTTTTTTCACCAAGTTTTTTTTAAAGCAATCGGTCGAGATGTTCATTACATGCATAGTCAAAAACCATATTGTCATTGATCATAGTTGCTTATAGTACATAATACATTATATTTTTATTATAATGACTCTTTTGGAACCCAATTCATGTATTTCCTAATCATCATTTAGAATGTAAATCATTTCATTATAAGTTGATCCGAAAAATAGTTGTAATTGTCGTAGAAAAATCGATAATAATAAGAGTTAATCTTATTGACGGCTCATGAAGTTTAAGGTCATTCTCAGTTAACTATGAATTTTAAAAGCTACCACTTATAATAATAATAATAGTAGTGGTAGTATGATGAATGTCTTAATTTTCTTTTTGCCTTTCATGGGGTTCATGATGTTTTTACCCACTTTCAACGCAAGTAATATACATGTATCCGACATGCATATAGAGGCCCCATACACGTCCTTTCCGGCACCATTTGGAGTTGGAGGCATATATACTATATTAAAAATATTATTTCATAGACGGGTCCATGAAAATGAAATATGCATATATAGTTTTTAGTGAAAGAGAATAAAACCCTAAACTATTTTTATGCTTTAGTTCATATACTTTATTATATATACATTAGGATATTTTCAGTGCAAACTCTGACAGAGAATGCATTAACTCAAGGGCGATGTGATGTAATTTGCGCCTTGACAATGATGCTAGAGTCTAGAAGAGAGGAGAGGGAGCGAGAGAGCTAGATATTCTACTTCTTTTTAAGAAAAAGAATGCTTATCACATATATAAATATGCTTTTTTTCACCTTTTTATTTGCAATAGCTTAAAATAAGATGCTTTTGGTTTACTCCGTCAAAAAATTACTGTTAAACCTATTTAAGTAAATAAATTGTTTAGATTTTTGACTTTTATAAATACTTTTAGAATAAACTATCTCTTTAATGTTTATGAAAAGTTTTTTTTAGTTATCTTGTTAACCTATTTGTGAATACAAATTACAAATTTTATCTATATTCTTAATGTTATATTACTTTTTACAACAATAAAAGCTTTTAACTTATTTAATTAAACATGTTTAAAAACTTTTTTAAAATTAAAAAGTATTTTTTAATGTATTATCTAAATGCCAATTAAAAAATTTTAATTTACGCTTCTCTTTTTCTATTGTTTAAATAGAGGAAGCACAACCTACCTCATTTTAGTTTACCCTTGTCTTTTTCTGTTGTTTAAATATAGGAAGCACAGCCTACCTCAAACGAGAAGCAATAAACAGAAAAGGGCGAGAGAGAAAAAACAAATAACCTCTCCCGCAGCTTAAATAATCCAAGAAATGTCTCAAGCAGCTAGCTAATTGACACCTTTCATTTCATTCAGGAATTTTTTGGTAGACATTGCATTCAAGAATTACACACGCCAAAATCAGGATGGAATTTCAAAATATACGGAAAAAATATACAAAGAGAAATATATGCGTTTAAGTTGCTATACTTTTATATATATACATATATATTTAAAAAACAGTCACTGTACATTACAATATTGATCATCATGTAAGCTTTTTTAAACGACAAAAGATGGAAACTTTACACTTTATAATAAAGTCAAATATATGACATGAAATGAAAATTATAATACATACCACTCTTTTAAAACTAATTTTAGTAAATTTTAGATTTTAAAAATATTTATAATAAATAACAAGTTTATAGTGTAAGTAACATTTACCTCCTTCTTATAGTATAAATAATTCTTACTTATAAAGTAAATAGATTTAAGGTATAAAAAATTGTTTACCCTTTTGCTTTACACAGTAAACAAACTATTTACATCCTAAATAGCAAACAAATATTTTTAAGAACCTACTATTTATTTCAAAAAATTTCTAAAATATGTGATTTCTCTCACTCCATTATAAAACTATGCTGGAATATGCTGCTAAAATTTACGTTTGTGTGACATTTTTTTTTTAAAAACAATATCAAATTATTGACGATTGATTAATGTTTTCCACATTGCCATAGGGAATGAAAATAATCACACAACTTGATAAGAATTATGACAAGATCACGAACACCCCCGTGTGCCTCGTCTTAATTGACAATTCTGATCTTAATTAGACGTGTTCTGTTTATCTGTTTCTGCACGCGCTTTAAGAAAACAAAAAGAAAAGATTAATTGGAGGGAAAAACAAAAAAAGGCCAAAAGAGAGTAAAAGTAAAGAAAGAATCCAAAAGGCAAAAGAGAAAAAAGGGGGCTCCAGTTTTTGCTGTTTTGCAGAGAGAGAGAGAGAGGAAGGAGAGAAAAATGAATGAATGATGTTTATGCGAGTCCCAATAATTGTTGTAACTGTGTCTGTCATTCTCGAGCCCTGTGTCTGTTCCCACGGTTGACTACCACCTTGTTTACAACTTTATGGTTCATATCAAGAGAGAGATAGATGGGGGGGAAAAAAAACTTGTTCTTGACATTTTTTTTAATTCTTTAATTTTTTAATTTTTTTGTGCTTTGTATGTGTTTGAGAACTAGAGAGAGAGAGAGGGAGAGAGAGAGGAGAAACAAAACGCGTTTATTTGGTCTGCCACGGACTGCACTACTACTCGTTTTTAAAACTTTCGTATAAACTGTGAAACCAAAAAAAGGGTTTTTCCGTTTGGGACTGTGCATGCCCTAGAAGAAAAGAAAAGGTCCATTTAATGGATTTTTGAAGTTCTTAAGCAAAATAATATAAAAGGTTAACAAAAAAAAAAAAGAAAAAAAACTCTTCCCAAAAAATATGCCACAAATCCCAAAGTTAACTAACCCCCTCTCTTCTCTCCCTCCGGGTCACAGGCAAAGGTATCGTCAGAATGAAAGAAAAAAAGGAGAGAAAGATTATTATTTCTTATATTGCAAAATGAGTCATATATTATAATTATCAAACTTCCATTTTTGGCAAAGCACAATATATATATACACGTTCTAGTGTCGTTTCAAGGATCATGAGATGAAAACTCTGCCTCAAGGAATTGTACTCTCTACGTGAAATTGAAATAATTACCTCATAATCATTAGGTATAATTATACACATCATATATACATATATATATATATATATGTTGGATCAAATGAGTTTTCCACTTGATTTAACTAGCGATGAAACTCTTGGACAACTTGAGAATTGAACACGTCATTCAAGATCTAACCTTTTTTATTATTTGTTTCCATATATAAGCATATAAGAATCTGGGGTAAGGAGAAGAAACTTGGGTGAAAAAAGGTTTTGGGAAGTCGCTGTCAAGGCAATAAATTTGGGCGGTTTGATTGGAAAACAGGCATGTGATGTGTAAGGGGAAATCAAAAATATGAGTAAAAGATTTGGTTGCCTCACTTCTTCTCAGTCTGAGTCTCTCTCAGTCCCATCGAAAGCCAAACTCAAAAAAAAAAAAAAACAAAATACATACCTTTCTATTTGCTCCACAGAAGGGTCATATTTTTTTGTATCTTGATTCTGCATGATAACGAGATCTTTAACTCTGCAAGTGACAAAAAATAAAATAAAAAATAAACAACAGCCCTTTTAATTATTCTTTCTTGTTAGGTCTCGTGCACTGTGGTTCTGGGCCCCTCCTTTAACTTGCTTATTCTGATGAAACGTTTTTTCCAATAGTGTGAAGGGATTTCTCATCTGGGTCCCATTTGTATTTAATTTGAGTAGCTGTTAGAAGAAACTGTCAAAAATATAAATATTTTGTGTGTGGCTCATAATTTGTATTTTTTGGCTTAAAAGGGAAACCTAGTTTATGTAACAAAAGGATTTGAGGTTTGACTCCTGAACAGTAGGTTAGGTTTTTATATACATTATTTGGAGACAAATATTCAAGAGCAGCCATCAAAACCAACAAAAGGCGGATAAAAGTTATAACCAATCTCGCCTTGTGGATTTTGAAAGTAATGTAAATTAGAGAATATATGCGTAGCTAGTTTCCAAGTGCCCAAAACAAGATAAATAAGTTGAGTTGGTCACTCAATGATTAAGATTGGTAGCATATATTATCAATGCACAATATTAAATTTTTATATCTCTTATATTTTAGTGAAATGATTTGTAATGTTATGAGAAAGTACCTACACTAAATACTTGGCCATGTGTGCTATCCAAAGCGCCATATGTAAAAAGCCAAAAAGCCAGGGAAAGAAAAGAACAAGGGAAAAGAATTCTCGAAAGGGTACTACAATTTTGGAGCTTTATGCGTAGTATATTCTTATGAGCAATGCATGTTTATTAACGTTAAATTGTTAATAAAATTTGATTGCTCATGTTTATAAACGTTAAATTGTTAATAAAATTTGAAACAGAACTGACTGTTTCGAATTGAGCTCTATCAAAAGGTGTTTTATTTTTTATTTTTTTATAGCCTACCTAAATTCTCATATAATTTTTGTGTCAAACTTAAAAAGGGTGAAACAACATATTATATATACTTTTTTTTTTAAACTTAGGGGTGAGAGCATTCGAACTCTTCTCTTTTATGTAGAGTCAAGACATATGGTGTTACCACTAAACTATACATGCAACCACATTATATATACTTTTTTTTTTTTAGGGATCCTTATATATACTTTTAATTGATGGAAAAGAAAGAAAAGTAAAGATAAAAAGGGAAGTTAGGGAAAAGAATTGTGTTACATTATGCGCCTACTTAAGATTACACTAATTAGTTAGCTTTCACATTCCCTTATTGATGATGAGATTGATAATGTTAACAACGACATATAAAGTCAAACTATTGCATTAATTAATATAATTAATTAACCCTCAAGTTTACCTATCATGAACAACTAAAGAAACTCACCTCGTCCAATGTCCATTTTTTATTCCTGACCAGATCATATATAAGTGCTACGTACGTAACTAATACTTCAGGTCTAGTCGTGCTTTAACTTATTGTTCAACTGTTTTATATGCCACCTTAACTAGATATTTCTGAAATATTGTTCCCCGACCCCAAATGTTAATTCCTATTCCTGCTTCTTGAAATCAATATGAACATCACGCTACGTGCAGATGGGGACAGCTAAATATATTACAACACTTATTGTACTTCATTTCATTCAATGAATTTATTACAAATTACTAATAATATATATACGTATATATCTATATATAGATATATATGTTATAGCACTGTGCACATCAAGGCATTAATTTTATTTCTGCAATGGAATTACTCGGCAACGATTCATGGCTTTGTTTCCCCATTTGTTACGATGTTCAGTTTTCTGAGCACACGAACCCATGTGTTTATCACACTATTAATTTTGGCTTTTATTAGCTAGTATTCTAGTATTCTACAAGTCAGAGGCACATATTACACATATATCTATATATATATATATATATATATATATTCAAATTACATACATTGATACTAACTCAAATGACCTCGTAATACAGCTAGGTAAATTGTATTATATATATTTATATGTATATATAACAAGAGAAATGTGTACAGGATTTACTAGATATAATAGTGTTGGTTATTTCTTTAATTTGGCACATGATAGAAATGAACTTAATTAATTTATTAGCCCAATGACAAAGCCATGTCATATTATTATGATAATTCGTGACATAATTATAATTAGATATGAATTTGTATAATATGTGGTCATTGAACATTTATACACATACACGTATATGTGCACGTTTGAGATGCCAGTTGCTTTGAAGTAACCTCCTCGTGTAAATTTATTACCGTGACGACTATTTAAGGAGTGTTGGCTCTATTATAAATTATAACAACTATATATAATTAATGACAAGAAGCTATAATAATAGTTGTAATAAGTCGTCCTTTCTTGTCGACTTTGAGAAAATTTTCCAGCCTCTAACACCAATAAAAATTCAAAGCCCATATAGGGCCACTAGTTTTAGAGTCTGGCACATTGTGCCTAATTTGCTCATATAATGAGCCGATATGGCGGCCTACCTCCTAGATATATATGTGGCGATTAGTACATATATATATATATGGAGATCAAATATTGTTTGTTTTCTATGCAGTTAGTTTATAATATTCTAGAAGATTAAGTATAATTAGTCAATATATATAGATGTGATACATATGAATGTCCCTAGCTAGCTTAGCTATTCTCATAAACTTTTCTAATTGGTTTTTGGTTGGTTTATATTTGAACTAGAACTAGATTTATTTCTTCACACGTAGTTCAACAAACGAAAAGCACTCGTACATTTGGTTTCTTTTAATGCGTTGTTATTAAATTCTCTTAGCAGAGCACAGTTGTGGTTTCTTAAATCAAAATGTCGGACCTGGACTGCCAAATCGACAGTTAATGAATTTGCAGCTACATAAATGTGTGTGAGTATATATATATATATACATATACATATATCTATATATGTATATCTCTTGAACATAAAAAACATAACAAAATCATTGACCTGCTCAATCAATACGTGTTCCCTGTCTCAAGCACAACCGAAACAGTCGACAAGAGCCACAACGTATTCAGTTATTTGTGGGCGGGAAAGTACCTAAAAATTAAAGGGCACTTTTTAGAGTTATTTGTGTGAGGACCAAACGACTGGCCCAAAAAAAAAAAAAAAAAAGAAGGTACCACATTTATGTGATATTAGGCAAGAATCCATGACTATAGCTATACCTAGCTGCAATGCAATCAATATATATATATATATATATATATATATATATATATATAATTTTATGTAACGTTGATCTCAAAGATGTGCAAATTTTTTGTTACTTTTTTTAGGTGAATTTCTTGGTTTGACATCTCTCCAATATTAATGTCAGGTTTAGTGAATTTCATGTTATATTTCTTATATTTACATATTATGATAGAAAAATCTCCGAACAGAACGTAGAAAAACTATATATATATATATATATATATATATGATTTTAGTTTTGTTCATCTCATATACTCACGGGGAGATGTAACATATTTTTTGTTGCCTCTTTTAAAGTAAATTTTTTGATGTTATGCCTCTCTAACATCGATATTAGGTTTAACGAATGCCATGTTACATTTATTACATCAGGGACCATAAAAAAAACTCATATATATACATATATGTGTGTGTGTGATTTTAGCTTTGTTCATCTCACCTGCTCATGATAAATTGCATGATTAATTATTCTCAAATTTTGTGAACAGATCTTGTTCTGGCATTGAACATAATCTCAAATATTGATTCAATGTTGAGATCCATCAAACATGGTTCCACTCCCTAATTCATATGCTATATGTATTGTAAAGAAAAAGAAAAAGAAAAAGAAAAAGAAAAGAACAACGAACTTTGAAAGTTACACATATATAATCATATGATAACGCGTGAAAAAATTAATCATCATTTAACAACGCGTGAACCTAACATGAACACACACACACACGAACACACATAATAATATTAAGTATTGTTCCACATTTCTCTAGCAATATGATGAAGAGAGATTAGTTCAGAAAGTTCATAAATTGGGAAAATTTTGTTGATGGCGTTATTTGATGCAGCTCCCCACGACTTATATATATATGGTGGGTGGAAAGTTTCAACCATAATAATATATCACTTTTTACATGTGATACCTAGCTTAGCTAATAGCTCAATATGAGTGTTATCATGCCCCCATCCCCCACACTAGAAAAATGAAGCCAAAATAATTTCCTTTAGGCTCATTGACTTGCCCCTTCTTCTTCGCACCTAATTGATATACATTAATCGGCTATAAAACCATAATGGACTAACTATAGTGATGTGGACAATTAGGACATACCAAGATCAAGGGGCGTAATAAAGCCTTTTCTTTTGGCTAATTATTTCAGTGAGGACCAGATGATCATCACGAGCACTGGTCAGTCAACGCAGTAACGTGGTGACCCCGTAAAGTTTTTGTGCCTTTGATGATCGTAACTGTGGTTTCGCATTTATATTATATATACTAGTTGGAAAACAAGTTTATTTAGTTTGTTGATTTATAGTTAAGTATGTAAATTATGATTTATTTTTCTTAATTTATTATTCTCTTAAAAATTTAGGGTATCGTAAAAAAGGTATTTAAAAAGAGAGGAAAGAGAGCCGTTTGATAAAATAGAATTAAAAATATTGGTTGCAAAAGTATCTCAATTAGCCACATAAAAAAAAAATCAAGACAAAAGCCAAGAAAGAAGAGACTAAAAATTAAAAAAAAAAATTAGGACAAAAGGTTAAAAAAAAAGAATTAAAAGAAAAAAATAAAAAAAGAGGGTTTCAACCAAAACGAGTCAATTTTAAGAGTTTTGGTTGAAACACGAATAGGAGAAGATGTCGACAAACAACCGTTCAACGCGTGCGTATAAAGCATATTAACAAAAAAAATAATAAAAGAAGTAAAAAATTGAGGAGAAAAGACAATATGTATGAAAAAAAAAAAAAACAAGAATGGGAAAACAAATATGTATGAAAAAGGGGATGAATTGAGAAAAATGAGGGAAAAGTGGAAAAGAGAAAAAAAAACTTAACAAACATTTTGACCTTTTTTGCACCAGAAAGAATCCGTCTATGTGTGTGTTATATCACACGATGTACGAACCCTTTCAAATCACCTCCTTATCTTAGATACACCACTTAATGGCACAATATTTTCAGAAAACGAAAGCTTGATTGGATTTAAGTGAATTATGCAAACTTCCTGTTTGTATATTCCTTTATTAACATGAAGGCATATGGGTTTGAAGTATAGTACTAATTCCTCAAACGTTATTGTAGAATAAACGTATGTATAATGATTAATTTTTAATCCTTCCAAACAACGACAGGTTTTCCTTGTGCACAAAATAAATTTTGAAGTGACAATATTGCATGCAAATGCTCTAAACGTCACGATTGACATTATCAGTTTCATTGTTAGTTTCATTGTCAAATAATGACAAGTTTTTTATGTGCATAAAATAAATTTTGAAGTGACAATATTACATGCGAATGCTCTAAACGTCACGATTGACACTATCAATTTCATTGTGACTAAAATTTAATTCAATAAACGAATGTGAAAGGACAAAGAAATGATAGGTAGAAATTAAACCTTCCCTCAGATACATGAACATGTACAAATCTTTCCATGTACATAAATCTTAAAGTGCACGAGGGTGGGTGCCAACTTGAAGGATGTTTTAACTTTCACTGATAACAGTTGCTTGCTCCTTTTCAATAAAAAAAAAAAAGTTGAAATGAGAATATTACATGCGAATAATCTAAACGTCATAATTATGATGACCAGTTTCATTATGACTAAGCTTCTATTTAGTACTTTAGTTAGTTCCAACAAACTATAGTACAAAGCTCTCAGCAGTTACAGTAAAAAGCAAAAAGTTATTATTGTATAAAACTCTCACACGTTATAGTTCGTAAACTCAAAACTTTAGTTAAAAATAAAGTGCCAAACGACCTATAAAAATTGTTTTAATAAAATGTGAAAAGATGAGTATATAACATAGGTTTGTTAAACACAAAATCATGTTGAGAATATTTGAATATTAGGTAGAGGGGACACAAATCAAGAAGACGACTAGGTCCTGCTGGTCCATGCAAAGCCCACAATTAGAAGCTCTTCAATTAGCACTCATTAAAATTGACTACCTTGGATAATGGCTCCAAAAGTCCAACAGTTTCTTATATAAGTTGATGATTATATCTTGTTAACTTTATTTATTGTTGATATTACATAAAATAGAAACATCTAACTTGCCAATTCATAAACTTGTTTAACGAAGATATCACTATTTGAAGCGTAACTTTAATAATTATAAATAAAGTTTTGGTTAGTTCTTCATGATTAACTATGTCAAAAAAGACTAATTAAAAAAGAGAGGGAGTTTGAGAACATAACCTAACCTCTCTCTCTACATACATACATACATACATATATATATATATATATGTATATATAGGCTCTGGTTTAAATCCGGGTCTAGCACACATATGCGCTTGTATAATTTATTTCGACTAAATTTGTTAAGTCCTATGCAAGAAAGGAACAAAATTATATTTGTATATAAAGAAAGTTACAAGTTCCGGATGACTGGATACCATCCCATATATGTGTGTATGTATATAGATGCTGTTGGTGAGGAAAGCCTGTGGAATAAGTGTCCCTTTGGAATTTTTCATCATTTTGAAGTTGCCTCGATTGGACAAGCAAAGCATAAATACCATCCAAGATACCCTGGTCTCAGTGCTTGGTGAAAGTGATGCACCGCCCAAAATAGTAACTTGGCAACATCACTCACACTTTTGACATCCAACGCCCTTTTGATTATTTTATGTAATCCACATGCTCATAATAATGCAACTATGAAAACCCCCCTTTTCTTCTTCCAAATAGTGATTTCTTCATTATTTTATTTTGATCATCTCTCAAATGGGTGGTCTAAATTCTTTAACCCGTTCATTCATGAACGTCCCTTTTTTTTTTTTTTTTTTTTTTTTGCTTTTTTCCCTCTTAATTTAGGTGTCAAGGACTAGTAAGAAAGTAAATTAAGCACTAGCTAGTTGTAAAGTTGGATTCCAATGCTCTAGTGACTAATAATCTAAAAGATCAATCTTGCATTAAAAGTTGAAGCCGGTATATGGATAGTAGTTGAAGTCCTCATGATTTCATGAACGAGAAAGTCAAGGCTGATTTTTAGAGATCCAATTCTATATGAAGAAACAAAAACAAACGTAGGGACAAGTTTAGAATAAAATTTGTATATATTTATAGGAGTTTAAGAAGAGCTTTCATCATTAGCTAGACAAAAAGAGTGTCATTTTCTATGAACTTCAAGCATTATTATCCCTAGCTATAAACAACTTAAACTCAAACTAATATTCTTAACTAATTAAGTGCCAAAAAAAATATTAATCTTAAACGCTAAGATAACTCCTAGAAAAAAAAATACATTTAAAAAAGTCCACGTCACCCATATCATATCGGTCAAGTGACCGATGACATTGTTACTTAAATTATTTGGACTGACGCTATATAATTTTTACGTCGGTAAAAAAATTGTGAAATCTAGCAGTTGTTGTGGTGACTATATTACAATGAAGACTAATTATATATTTTTTACATGACAACACAATCTCCAAGCAAACATATCTAACAAGGCAAAGTAACCAGCTAGCTCTCAACGTACGCACGTAGTAGTACTAGTTGAGTATATCATATATGTCAGTTATAAATAAAAATGTCTCAAAATTAGATAAGAAAATGGCTACAATCGAAGCAAAAGATCTTAGCTAAGCCACTAAAGCGAACATATACATATGGTGTCATCATGTGAAATATGCAAAGTGTATGGGTCATAGGTAGTGGGATATTGGGGTAACATACACTTTTTTTTTTTTTTTTTTTTTTTCCTTTTGGGCTTATTATTGGGGGTGTGTTCGTTACCTGTCACTATGTTTAACTTTTTCCTGAAGAAGATCACGAGTCTTTCTTTCAAGGACGGGCCTGCCCCTCTCTCTCATTCTCTCTCTACAGATCTCTCTAGACAGCCTTAAATGAGTGTATAAGAACACAAGCATATTTGCCTAATAAAGGTGCCAGTGGTACCAAAATGTGTTTACTGCCCTTTATTAGTTCTTTTGTTTTTTCTCATATTTGGGACGGCTAAAGATTGGAGTCACCAAAAGTTGAGGGGACCAAAACTAGCTCTCTCCGCCAAAAAAACTGACTGGCTGAGACCCCTTCTGGTTATTTGAATTAAATTATAGAAAAATAAAAAAAAATGACACTATATATAATATATCTATACGTATGGTTATTATTTATTTTTATTTCTCCATTATATAAGGGAGAGAAGGATAAATTTGAGGTCAATATAGTTTCTCATTTTAGTGCCCCTATCGCCTATAACAACCTTTTTTGCTTTGTTTATCAAAGATTTGATAGACAAATAAGAGTAATATTAGACAGGCACAATTTAATTATTTTTCAATGTAAACTCCATTAATCTTTGTTTGTTTCCCCTTTTTCCCTTTTAATATTATACTTTGACTCATCAATTGGAGCAAACTTGTATTATCTTATTTCTACCCTTTTTTTTTTCATATCATAAGTATTCATGTTTAACGGGAAAGATACAAATTAGCATGTATTAATTAATTGGGTTTTTATTTAATCAAGTTTGGCATGTGATCAAAAGGGGTCCTCATAACTTTGCATAATTGATTTAACCCCCTTTTTCTTTTCATCTTTTGACCATTAATTTGGAAGATTCCATATTTGTGCACACTTGGGGGGATGCCATGTTATTTTGTGCTTGTTTTTAATATGAAACTGAGTGCAGTGGTACTTAAGCATGTGTGCACCATATTTTCAATGTTTGTTGAAAGTGGGAAAAAAGCAAAAAAGTTTATCTAAAGCATGTTTTGCTACAAAAGACCCACCATCTCCATATATATAAGATTGAGTGAAGGAGAGGTAATGCCTTTGTCAACATTAGAGCCAAATTAGCGCCGTACATGTCCAATAAATATTTGAAATGGGAAAAGAAAAAAAATAAAGAGTCTGTGAATGATCAAATTATGCAAAAATTACCTAAAGATAAGTCCGCTAGGAGTGAATATACAAGACATTTCAAACGGTCTTTGTTGTCATGTCTGGACCAAACCCAACATTGAGGCCCTTTCTTCATGTTCCAGTCCTAAAACTTCCCAAGGTCCAAATCAGTCCAAGAAAATGTCAATTGGGCCCTTCCTACTGGGTCTATCTCTTGGGTCAATTTGAGAAACACGACTTTCTGTGGCATCATTGTTTTTTAATCTGACAATTTCTATGAAAAAATTTGAATCATATCACTTCTTTAAAGTATAAAAACATAATTGATCAAAAGTATTTTAAATTAGACTTAAACAAATAAGTGTTATATTATGTAAAGACTTAAACAAACAAGTACTATATAAATACATAATCAATCATATCGTATTTTAGATTAGACTTAAACAAACATGTATTATACACGGTTATTATGGCAATCTTTAGTCGAAAGAAGTGGTATAAATCAAAAGAAGAAAAAATAAATGATAAAATATAATGACGATGGTAAAAAAATAGTATACTACCTAATTTACTGTCTATATGGGTCTATACTGTCTATATGGGTCTATATGGGTCTAGGACATGACCCAGCCAAACTTTTTGGCTTTTTAAGTTTTTTTTTTTGCTAGTAGACGACAAGATAATTGATGTCGTTCTTGAGGATGTTGTCTTCTATCCGGTTATTATTCTTCTTGTCACTTTAATATCTTTCTACCTCTTTACTCTTTAGGGTTTAAGAGCATTATCATTTTGTTTCATCTGCTCCTTTTTGTTTTTCTTTTCTCTATCAGTCTTACACCATCTTGTTCTCCCTTGAGGACTTTGCCAAACTACTGTTTCGTCGGGATCATACAACTAAAAAACGACAATAACAGAGAAAAAAGACCCAACATAAGCACAACCAATGCCGTGAAACAAACCACATGGACTTCAGAAAAGACATCAATATAAAACGACAATAACATCAACAAACGACATAGACGGGAATGACAAAACGTAAAATGGAAACTGAAATAAATGAAAGACGGAGATTGGGAAAATTGACATGAGGTTAAAACGACAATAACATTCTTAAACGACAAATCATAAAGATTGGGAATAACCCTAGTAACTTGAAAAAGGGCACAGGATAAGAACGAGAATAACTAGCATAATAAAGGACATAAAACGAGTCGACACAACGTAAAAAGGCAAGAACACCCTGAAAAAAAAAAAACAATAATCTTGATAAGCAACATGAAGAAAATGAAAACAAAAAGTAAAGTTATGATCAGTGTTTTAAGAAAATCTATTGAGACCATAGGTGGAACGACAATAGAATTAACTCACGCTTTTCGTCTGCTAACAGCTAGGGACTCATGTCACAAGAGGCCTATTAACAAACATAATTACAGCCTTATTGTAGATGAGGAGATTCAAACCTTAAGTGATAGGTGTAAGAGTCATAATAGATCATCCTTTAACCGCTATGCCACGACAACCATCGGTGAGTAACCAACAACTACTTGAGCAACAATTCATGAAGATGGAACATAATATTATTAAGTGAGAAGAAGTGGAAAAACAATCACAACGTAAGGATTGTGGAAACCTCCAGGCCTTTACTGTTAGACATGTATGCTCTAAGGAGTAAAAATGTAATACGTTTTTGGAGACATTTTTTATCAATAAAGAATTTATTCATTTATATATATACCAAATATTGTCCTCTTTACGTTCATATTTGTTGAATGTATGATAAGCAAACAGTAGTCTGAGACTGTCAGTCTAAACCTTAAGAGTTGGGCATATGATGGGATGATTATGCGGTAGACACGACTCTTAAGGTGATGGTCTAAAATATATGATCCGCAATCGAGGGAATAAAGTTGGGCGCTTTATTCATGTAAAGATTGTTATGTTGTCTATATCCCTTTTGGGAGATGGTTTGTCTTGGCCATCGGAGATGGACTCCGTAAATAGAAACATTGGCGCATTGTCATAGGTGACGATGTGTTGGATCGGGACATAAAGTGAATTGATTTGGATTAATAATTCTGTCTTGTCAAATCGATTCACTTTAGACAATCATTTGTATTGTATCTTAATCCTGAGATGAATAATGGGCCCGTTGTCTTGACTTGTGTCTTTTGATGTACCAATGGGTGACTCCCACATCTCTATAGTGGCATGCATGCCGGTACGTTGGAGGCATGACTCTTGGTAGCGTAGACTTGTTATTCATAGATATGGAATCCATAGCTCCTCTTTAGGAGTAATGATATCCTCTTATATGCGTTGTCCTGTAATTGGAAAACTGGAGCGCTCAACCATTTGGATACATAGGTGTAACCGAATGGTATACTATCTTTGGATGGTAAGTTTTCTAATGGTGAGACAATGGAACGTAAGATAAAAATAATCGGGAAGGTAAGACAGAACTTGTCCTTAAGCCGATTATGGATGATCATATGGGGATGCGATACACTATGATATGTCATGGAGACTTAGCTACACGAGCTTCGTAATTCTATAAAGTTCGAGAGTGCAGCTCCAAGCTTTTAGTGGAGTAGCGTTGGAGTTGATAATTGTGAAATGTATATCTGGGATATTGGGTTTCATATTTATCATGAGCTTGAACTTTATAGGTCCATTTTGGTCCCCTTTGCTAGCTCACAAAATCCTGTAACGACACGGCGTGCTTTTCCAATAATTGGTGACTTATGTCGGATTTATCAGATTGGTTTAAAATTTATAAGAATCAAATAATTCATGTCTGTTTATCGGTTGAATTAATTATGTAAGAAATTAGTTCAAGATGAACTTGTTGAATTATGGCGTTCGGATAATTCTTGTCTGTTTATCGGTTGTTTTAATTTTGGACAATTAGAACAAGATAAACTTGTAGAATTATTGTGAATTGATTTATTTTCTTAGAGATTATCTTGATAAAGTTTGTTTTGATCAGATATCTTTTCTATTGGGCTATTTGAATCAAAACTGAGACTTTATCCTTTAGAATCTCGGGTGGAAAATAAAAGATTCGCGGAGATTTGTTCTCGGCAGTTCGGCCTGCCGATCAGAAAGTTCGGCCTGCCGAACTGGCCAGTTCGGCCTGCCTATCTCACAGTTCGGCATGCCGACCGCGACAGCTAAGATTACGCGTTTTTCACGCGTATCTTATCAGATATTGATCCGAACTTGATTCTGTTTCGATTTTTGAGACCTAATCTGATATGGACTGACCCCAAGGACCAATAGGTATAAAAAGGGAGTGAGTCTAATGATTTACTCAGATCAATTTGAGAGATTAAGAGTGATACTCTTCTAGTGAGCATCCTAAAACTCCCTGAGAGCTTTTGTTCACAAATCACGAACACTAGCTTTGGGTTCTCTCTGTTGGTTGGAAGGAGAGTCACCGGTGGAAGAGCTGTACGTGTGAGCCCACACTCACTCCGGTTGTGGATAGAGAATAGCAAAGAAGACCAGTTGGTTGAGGCTCTTCTGGAATGTTACTTCTTTACACAGGTCGCGGAGGTTCTTCGGCACACTGAGGTTAGTAAGATCTGTTTAATTTATACATATAACATGTCAAACTTGTATTTTGGAAAATACTCAGATGAAAAATTTTTAAAATTCCGCTGCGCACTTTGATTCCAACAATTGGTATCAGAGCCGAGGTTTTTACATAAATTTGCAAGTTTGTGATCATGTTATATGCATAAATTTTGTGATCTTAATCTCTCCAATGCTTGAATTAAATTTTATAGAGAGATGGCACTCTAGGTTTCTATATAATATATATATGTTGTCATGGATTATATGGTGAATGTTTATTAATTAATTATGGTTGATTAAATTGTTGTTTAATTATTTATTAATTAATTAATACCGGTTATGGTTCCTTAGAGGTTAGAATGTGTATCTAGGTTTTTCATGTAATTAGATGGCGGACTATCATCTCCGTCTAGGAATTATTATTTAATTTGTAAGAATTTTGTAATTAAATAATTATTCGGAGAAGACGGAACGAGAAGTCGGATCTTGAAGATAGATGATGGCGCCTCCAGGTATTTCCTGAGTCTCTAATTTTATGTTTTTGAATTGTTGAAAATAAAATTGATGAATTGCATTAAAATTGTATTTTCTGGATTGAGGGTTTTCTGCTCGGTCGGCATGCCGGACCTCACAGTTCGGCAGGCCGAAGGTCACAGATCGGCAGGCCGGACGTACGGTCCGGCAGGCCGACAGTGGGGCAGAAATTTTGGTGCTCTGCCGGCAGGCCGAACCTTCATGTTCGGCAGGCCGAACCACCATGATCGACAGACCGATCACCCAGATCGGCCTGCCGACCGAGAGCTGCCAGGCGTCCAGAAAAGGTGCGATTTTTTAGTGCAGTTTTAATTTTATTTTTGGGACGATTCTGAGAAACATTAAATTTGGATATGACCGGAAATATGAAGTGTTCGATTCATACGGGATTGAGGACTTGAAGATGGATATTACATGAAGAAGGATACAGCTTAAGGATTCAAGGATGAAGAATCGATAAATGTCTCGATTATTCTCTTGTAATCTTATTTTTTTCTATTCTCTAGGGTGGAACCATAATATTACGGTTATTATTATGCTTGTAGCTTTGCTTGATTGCTTTGCTTGTCTGCATTATAATATGATTTACCATGTATATTGATAACATGTCATATAGAATAGGGAGTGCCGCTCATATTAAAATTGTTCATGCATAATTTTTAAAATAAAACCTTGACTTCAAAAGATTGAGTGGGAGAAGGTTTTCGAAGAGAGAACCTAAGGCCTCCATCGTTGGTCCATAGGAAGAACATGATGGTCCCAACCCCTAGGAAGGGATTTCTATCATGTACCAGATTGGATCTCTGAAAGGATAAAGTATTTTAGTATGATTTATGGTTGCACACCCCTAGGTGGTGATTATAAATCATGGATAAAATATTAAAACGGTGGTTATACACTCACGTTAACTTTATTATTAACCTCCCCTAGGAGCTCTGTTAATAAAATTAATGGCCAAAGAAACGATTATTAGTATATGCTGGATCATACGGGTCCTGGATGGCATATATTAATCAGGAGGGGATCCGTGTTCCTGATTGAATTTGGCATGACTCCCCTAGGAGCTTGTTGAATTCTGAGTTGGGAATTATCGTTGTAAGGTTGTGATATTTTCAAGGTTTTGACACATAAACACATTTGTATGATTTTACATGATTGTGTTAACTTACTAAATTATTATATATGTTTGCTTATGTTTGGTATATGATTCTTTATTGTAGATTGAAAATGTCTAAAAACGCTTTATCATCGATACTTGACAAAAACCAATTGACCGGTGAGAACTATAATGATTGGAAACGGAACCTAGACATCGTCCTTTCCTTTGAGAAACTGAAATATGTTCTGACAACTCCTTGTCCTCCCGAGCCTACGAGAGATTCAAGTAATGAGCAATTCCAAGCGTACGAACGCTGGAAAGATGCTAATGATCAGGCCCGCTGCTATGTTATGGCTAGCATGAATAACGTGCTGCAGGCTCAACACCAGGATTATGAGACTGCGAAGCAGATCTTGGATAATCTTGAGGACATGTTTGGAGGCCAGGCCATAACAAAGCGGCAAGGGGCGCTTCGGAAACTCTTAAACTGTAGACAGAGACCAGGGACATCTGTAAAGGAGCACATGATGTTGGTCATGGGTTACCTCGCTGAGGCTCAAACCAATGGAGCCGACATCGATGCTGAAACTCAGATGACTATGGTCTTTGAGACTCTGTCTAAGGAATTTATTTCGTTTAGAGCTACTTTTAATCTAAGCAATAGACGGGATATGACCTTGACAGAACTGATGAAACAGTTACAAGAGTTTGAACTGCTGATCAGGGAGTCTCCTGCTGGTGGAGAGGCCAATTTGGTAGCTGCTTCTGGTTCCAATCCTAACTCTGGGAATGGAAAGAAACAACGGGCCAAGAGTGGGAAGTCTTCTATTCCTATTGCTACCAAGAGCAAGAAGAAGAAGAAGAAGAACCCAAAGAAGCTTAAGTGCTTCTTTTGTGGTAAGGTCGGGCATATAAAGAAGCATTGCAAGGACTTCCTTTCCAAGGGAGGTAGGTGTGATCTTCTATATTTAGAAACTTGTTTGGTTGAGGAATCCAGTGACATTTGGGTCATAGATTCTGGTGCAACTAATCATGTTTGTGTTTCTCTGCAGGGATTCAAAGAAACGAGAAGTCTACTTCGTGAAGACTTAACGCTTCGGATGGGCGATGGATCCTTGGTCTCAGCGGAAGCAGTGGGAGATGTCCATCTTTATTTTGATAATTATAGGAGTTTAATTTTGCGAGATTGTTTTTATGTTCCTAAATTTAAAAGGAATTTAATTTCTGTATCTTCTTTATTTAAAGACTCCTACGTGGTATCTTTTAATGAAAAAGTGGTGATTCGTAAAAACAAATCTTTTATCTGTTCTGGATGGATGCAAAATAATCTATATTTTATCAAACCTAAGATGGACTTGTTGCTTAATGCTGAGATAAATGATAATGACTCAAAAAGACTTAAAACTTCTCACTCTAATAAGACTTATCTTTGGCATTTGTGCCTTGGCCATATTAACCTAAATAGGATTCAAAGGTTGGTAAGGGATGGACCTTTAAGTCACTTAAAGGTGGAATCTATACCTCAATGTGAGTCTTGTTTGGAGGGTAAAATGACCAAAAGACCATACGGGTCTAAGGGCAATAGGGCCGAAGGGGTTCTAGAACTTGTGCATAGTGATGTTTGCGGACCGATGAACATCCGGGCACGAGGAGGGTATGAGTACTTCGTTACTTTTATTGACGATTACTCAAGATATGGGTATGTGTACCTAATGCACCACAAAAGCGAAACTTATGATAAGTTCAGGGAGTTTCGGGCTGAAGTGGAAAAGCAATTGGGTAGACCCATAAAGGCACTTCGATCTGATCGAGGTGGGGAATACCTTTCTGATGAGTTCTTGGGACACTTGTTAGAGAATGGGATTTTATCCCATTTGACTGCGCCGGGCACTCCGCAGCAGAATGGCGTAGCAGAGAGAAGGAATAGGACTTTGTTGGACATGATTCGGTCCATGATGAGTTATTCATCATTGCCTTTATCCTTTTGGGGATATGCACTACAAACCGCATGTTATCTTTTGAACAATGTGCCTTCAAAATCGGTCCCTAAAACTCCTCACGAGTTGTGGACAAGACGGAAGACATCCTTAAACCATATTCGCATATGGGGATGTCCAGCTCATGTCCTGTTTAAGGATCCGAATAAGTTGGAAGCACGTTCAGAAGTTTGCGTGTTTGTAGGATATCCAAAAGGGACTAAAGGGGGTTATTTTTATAACCCAAAGGAAAATAAAGTCGTGGTTTCAACTAATGCAACTTTCCTTGAGGAGAGTTACATGAACGACTTTAAACCTCAAAGCAAAGTGGTGCTTGAGGAGTTGAGGGGTAATCCGTTTACTCCGGAGGTTCCGAACGAAACCATTCCGATCGGTGTAGAAAAACCAAACAAACCTGAACAACAACCTCAGGGGCTTCGGCGTAGTGGGAGGATCGGTCGTCAACCTGAGAGGTATATGTTCAATGGGGAGGTCTTTTTGGCTGAACCGGATGAACATGACAGGGATCCTTATACTTACGCAGAAGCTATGGAGGATGTTGATTCAAGACTCTGGACAGAGGCCATGAACATTGAGATGAAGTCTATGGAGACTAATCGGGTCTGGGAGCTTGTGGATCTTCCCGAAGGGGTAAAACCCATAGGGAGTAAGTGGATCTACAAGAGGAAAAGAGGAGTGGATGGAAAGGTCGAAACCTTTAAGGCTAGACTGGTAGCTAAGGGTTATACGCAAAAGGAAGGAATCGATTATGAGGAAACCTTTTCGCCTGTAGCCATGCTTAAGTCCATCCGGATTCTCTTGTCCATAGCTGCCGCTCTCGACTACGAGATTTGGCAGATGGATGTCAAGACGGCTTTTCTGAATGGCTATCTTGATGAGTCCATTTATATGGAACAACCAGACGGGTTCAAGGTCACGGGTCAAGAGGGTAAGGTTTGTAAGTTGCTAAAGTCTATTTATGGACTTAAGCAGGCTTCTCGTTCTTGGAACATAAGATTTGATCAAGTGATCAAGACTTATGGGTTCTCACAAAATGTGGATGAACCATGTGTTTACAAACACATTAAGAATGGGAAGGTGGTTTTTCTACTACTCTATGTAGATGACATTCTGCTAATTGGCAATGACGTTGGGGCGTTGTCATCGGTCAAATTATGGTTGACCAAGCAGTTTGACATGAAGGACTTGGGTGAGGCTAATTTTGTTCTCGGTATCCAGATCTTTCGGGATAGGAAGAACAAAATGATAGCTTTGTCACAGGCCAGCTACATAGATAAAATTCTCAGGAGGTTTGCAATGCAGGATTCCAAGAAAGGTGGGCAACCATCTAGGTCTGGAATTACTCTTTCTAAGAAAGACTCTCCAAAGTCTTATGAAGAAAGAGAATACATGAAGAAGGTGCCTTATGCTTCGGCAGTAGGTAGTCTCATGTATGCCATGCTTTGCACTCGACCAGATATTAGCTATGCGGTCGGGATTGTGAGTCGATTTCAGGCGGATCCAGGACCAAACCATTGGGTTGCGGTAAAGCATATTTTCAAGTACCTGAGAAGGACTCGTGAGTATATGCTTGTGTATTCGGGTGAGGATTTAACTCCTCTAGGATACACTGATTCGGATTTTCAATCCTGCTTGGATTCTAGGAAATCGACTTCAGGGTTTGTGTTTACTCTAGGTGGCGGTGCCATCAGTTGGAGAAGTGCGAAGCAAGATTGCACTTCGGATTCAATGATGGAGGCCGAGTATGTGGCGGCTAGTGATGCTTCGAAAGAAGCAGTGTGGCTCCGCAAGTTCCTTGGGGATCTTGAGGTAGTTCCTGGTGTGGATAAAGCGGTATCACTGTACTGTGATAACAGTGCGGCGGTAGCTAATGCTAAGGAACCAAGATTTCACAAGAAGAGTAAGCATATTGATCGGAAGTATCATGTGATAAAGGACTTCGTTGAAAGCGGGCATGTCACGGTGTGCAAGATCGCGTCAGAGGACAATTTAGCTGATCCATTTACGAAGACACTTTCTGGGAGAGTCTTCGAAAGGCATGTGGAAGCTATGGGGATGCGAAATTTGCAGTATTTACTCACTTAGTGCAAGTGGGAGATTGTTAGACATGTATGCTCTAAGGAGTAAAAATGTAATACGTTTTTGGAGACATTTTTTATCAATAAAGAATTTATTCATTTATATATATACCAAATATTGTCCTCTTTACGTTCATATTTGTTGAATGTATGATAAGCAAACAGTAGTCTGAGACTGTCAGTCTAAACCTTAAGAGTTGGGCATATGATGGGATGATTATGCGGTAGACACGACTCTTAAGGTGATGGTCTAAAATATATGATCCGCAATCGAGGGAATAAAGTTGGGCGCTTTATTCATGTAAAGATTGTTATGTTGTCTATATCCCTTTTGGGAGATGGTTTGTCTTGGCCATCGGAGATGGACTCCGTAAATAGAAACATTGGCGCATTGTCATAGGTGACGATGTGTTGGATCGGGACATAAAGTGAATTGATTTGGATTAATAATTCTGTCTTGTCAAATCGATTCACTTTAGACAATCATTTGTATTGTATCTTAATCCTGAGATGAATAATGGGCCCGTTGTCTTGACTTGTGTCTTTTGATGTACCAATGGGTGACTCCCACATCTCTATAGTGGCATGCATGCCGGTACGTTGGAGGCATGACTCTTGGTAGCGTAGACTTGTTATTCATAGATATGGAATCCATAGCTCCTCTTTAGGAGTAATGATATCCTCTTATATGCGTTGTCCTGTAATTGGAAAACTGGAGCGCTCAACCATTTGGATACATAGGTGTAACCGAATGGTATACTATCTTTGGATGGTAAGTTTTCTAATGGTGAGACAATGGAACGTAAGATAAAAATAATCGGGAAGGTAAGACAGAACTTGTCCTTAAGCCGATTATGGATGATCATATGGGGATGCGATACACTATGATATGTCATGGAGACTTAGCTACACGAGCTTCGTAATTCTATAAAGTTCGAGAGTGCAGCTCCAAGCTTTTAGTGGAGTAGCGTTGGAGTTGATAATTGTGAAATGTATATCTGGGATATTGGGTTTCATATTTATCATGAGCTTGAACTTTATAGGTCCATTTTGGTCCCCTTTGCTAGCTCACAAAATCCTGTAACGACACGGCGTGCTTTTCCAATAATTGGTGACTTATGTCGGATTTATCAGATTGGTTTAAAATTTATAAGAATCAAATAATTCATGTCTGTTTATCGGTTGAATTAATTATGTAAGAAATTAGTTCAAGATGAACTTGTTGAATTATGGCGTTCGGATAATTCTTGTCTGTTTATCGGTTGTTTTAATTTTGGACAATTAGAACAAGATAAACTTGTAGAATTATTGTGAATTGATTTATTTTCTTAGAGATTATCTTGATAAAGTTTGTTTTGATCAGATATCTTTTCTATTGGGCTATTTGAATCAAAACTGAGACTTTATCCTTTAGAATCTCGGGTGGAAAATAAAAGATTCGCGGAGATTTGTTCTCGGCAGTTCGGCCTGCCGATCAGAAAGTTCGGCCTGCCGAACTGGCCAGTTCGGCCTGCCTATCTCACAGTTCGGCATGCCGACCGCGACAGCTAAGATTACGCGTTTTTCACGCGTATCTTATCAGATATTGATCCGAACTTGATTCTGTTTCGATTTTTGAGACCTAATCTGATATGGACTGACCCCAAGGACCAATAGGTATAAAAAGGGAGTGAGTCTAATGATTTACTCAGATCAATTTGAGAGATTAAGAGTGATACTCTTCTAGTGAGCATCTAAAACTCCCTGAGAGCTTTTGTTCATAAATCACGAACACTAGCTTTGGGTTCTCTCTATTGGTTGGAAGGAGAGTCACCGGTGGAAGAGCTGTACGTGTGAGCCCACACTCACTCCGGTTGTGGATAGACAATAGCAAAGAAGACCAGTTGGTTGAGGCTCTTCTAGAACGTTACTTCTCTACACAGATCGCGGAGGTTCTTCAGCACACTGAGGTTAGTAAGATCTGTTTAATTTATATATATAACATGTCAAACTTGTGTTTTGAAAAATACTCTGATGAAAAATTTTTAAAATTCCGCTGCGCACTTTGATTCCAACATTTACAACCGGCATGGCTTAAAACGAGGATAATATTGGAAATAACACAACATAAAAAAAGGGACATAAAACAACAGACAAATGACAAAGTCAATAAACGACAAAGACTGAGAACGATAATCAGGTCCGTAAATGAATAATAATTATATAGACAACAATAGCCTCAGTAAACGACAGGAACTGAATAATCGATATAACGTGACAACAATTTCAATAATGCCCTAAAACGACAACAATATGGACAAAGAAAACACCAACACGAAAATCAACACATCATCTTTAAACCAACTACAGGAAAAAAAAAAAAAACAAAGAAACAAAGAAAGAAAGGATGTCAAAATGAAATCCACGATAACTTTTGTTGACTTCATCATTTGACTATGATGAAACGAGACAACATGGAAACAGCATAAATCTAAATAAATGTCAACTGATGGAAAACCCATTAAGAACGACAACATGTAAATAAATAAATAAACAAGGAGCAAAACAAATCAACAACGTAAGGATTGAAAAAAATGGGAAATTGCAGTTTATAGGTGAAGCTACTCTGAAAAGAAATAGTAATTGGTTTGCTTATAAATTGAAAAAAAATAGCCATAAGTTCATTAGCTATTATGTGAATCAATTGAAATTACTAGGCAATTTCTTTATTTACTGTGTAATAAATCAATAACTTACTAAATTTTGAGAAAAATAGTAAATTAAAAAAAAGAAAAACATCAGTATATCATTAATAAAAAAAAGCAAAAAGCAAAAACCAAACATATAATGAGATAATTGTTCTAATTATATCAGTAATGATGGTTTGTAAGTTGTAACTCAACTATCAATGGTCCTTAAAAGTTGGGTCAAAAGCAGAAAATCAAAGCAATTGAACATGTAATGATATTAATAAATATCATTAAAACATATAAATTGTACCTGAACAATGCTCCTTGTCTTCTTTTGACCCTCATACTATGTTTCTTATCCTATTTAGCTCCCAAACTTCAAAACGAATACAAGTTATATTCCTGAAGAATGCTTCTTGTCCGTTTGATACAATGGAATTAGAAAAATAAGGATTTACTGGCCTTCCTGTCTCCAATGGAGTAGTGAACACAAATTTTTTAAGTATTCTCTCTTTTACTTAAGGGTTTTCCTTTTCGAGGAGTTTTCTTAAGTGGGGTTTCGAATCCTCCAACCGAGAGAGACTTGTAAAATCCTCATTTTCTCAATTCCGTTGTATAACCCTTATTTGGCTCTTCAGTCACAAAATCGTTTTAAGGTATTCAACAAAGTCATTTGTGCTTGGCGGCCGGTGTAATTTTTGTACTCGGTTGGTTGAGATGGATGAACTATTTGTAGTTTAAGCTGTCCATGCTGCTCATTCACATCAAGCTCTGGAGTGTACTGTCGTTGAATATATTTGTGATGTTGTTTCTCAATCTAGTTATGGTGATGTTTGCTACATTTTTTGCCATGAAAATAGTATAGCCCAATTCTTTACTAGTTATGCAATTTCAGATTTTATAATGCAATTTCAAATTTTGTTGACGCTTTGTCGTTAGATTGTTCACTAAGATTATTGTCGCTTTTGTTAGAGCTGACATGTTAGCTTGTTGAATGAAATTCGTTTTCCCTTAAAAAAAAAAGAGAAAGTGATATGTATCTTTTTATACCCTCTATTTTAAGTTAATTCAAAACCTATACCTTGGGCTTTTTAATCTCATTAAATATATATCTTTAGATTAGATTTAATATATAAATTTATACATTATTTAGTCAATAGTTGATTTTAACCTTTATAATGACCAAATTATTCTTAAGTAAAATAGAAAAAAATTAAAATTTTCAAAAAATAAAAGAAAACAAAAACAAAACACTTATTACCTATTTCTGAGAGTATTTTATATATTTTTAAAGTTGAAAACCTTATTATAAAGTTTTCTTTTAATTTGTAAAGTTCTTTTATTTTTTAATTTGAAGATATTTTGTGCAATCTCTTAGATTAAAATTAAATATTGATGGGAAAAGCACAAATTGTAATAATTTAGCGGCTTACTACACTTTCAATTTTAAAGGGCAAAACCTTAGTAAGCGGCACAAAATAAGAAACTAGTACGTCCACAGTAATGAATAACAAAAAGTGGCTTCAAAACATCATAACATATACCGAAGAAACAAATATTAATTTGAAAACTGCATTGCATGATAAAGCATAAAAAATTGACATCAATTTGAATAAGACATAACATCGAATAAACGACATCAATTTGAAATCAAGTGACCTAACAAACTATTACAATTTGGCAGTGAGTAAACGATTGAAACATAAAAACGGCATCATTTGAAATCAACGTTAAATAAGAAACAGAATTAATTTTCAAGAAAAAAGAATACCATGCAAAAAAGACATTATTAAGTATGATACGACGACAATATCAAAGACATTAGTGCTTACGGCTTTAAAATGGCATTACACAAGAGACGACAATATTTTGGCGACAAATAAACGACAATAATTGAAAAAGACATGGATGTGAAGACTTGACAACAATACTTTATAAACGACAACAGTTTTAAAGCGGAAAAACGTCGTTCAACTGAAAACAACAATACATAAGCAACGACAACAATTTGAAAACAAGGATACATAGGCAATGTATACGATTCGAGAAGAACAGCCCTCAACAATATGAGATGACATCATTGAAAACGACATTAGAGGAGCAACGACTTCCATTTTTTTTGGGTGGGGGAAAGATAACATAACATCAATTTCAAAAACGACAAGCATAAGAAGTTACCATTATTTGAAATCAAATAAACGACCATAATTCTGTTCAGAGCTATTATTTTACCACGACATGCTACAAAAATGCAAAAAACGGTTTGACGTTTGTGTGCGCGCGCGTCATTAAATGTAAAAAATTGATTTTTTTTTTTGCAGAAAATAAAATAACTAAAATAAAGATAGAAGCTGGTTCTTTTTTACACCTCAACTTTAATGTTCATTATATAATTCGTTATAATAACGGAAAAAAAAAACAAAAATTTGTAATTTTAAGCTATATGAAAAAAAAGAAAGAAAAAAAAAAACAGTTACTTTCAAAATTCCAATTTTTTCTTCTTGAAGTAATCTTGATGATTCAGAGAAAACTACTTGAAAACAAATTCCCTTCTCCGACTCCCTTGGATCTCTGAGACATTCCACCTTGAAATTCTCTCTCTCTCTCCTCTTTCTCTCTCTCTCTCTGACTGAAGAACAATCTCACCAAGACCCTTGTCTTTCTCCAAAAAACTCTCTTTTCCTCTCTCATTCCATTCTCACAAACAATTCTCTCTCTCTCTGCCGTATACACCAGACAAGACCAAGACATAATCAAACTCATCACAATACAATTCAAAACCCATCTCTTTCTGTGTCTATCACTTTCTCTGTGTGTCATGGCGTTGGGAAACAAGTCACGTACCAACAAGAGGTCGTCCTCGTCCTCGTCGTTCGGTTCAGCCCTAACAATGGTGGTCTTCGTCGCTCTCTGCGTCGTCGGAGTCTGGGTTCTCAGCTCCAACAACTCCTCCTCACTCCCAGTCCCGCAGACCTCCACTCGCAACTCCGACGAAGCCTCCTCCTCCTCCTCCACCACCACCGAGAAGCCAGATTCCACCTCCGCCACGACGACGACGACGGCGTTCGAGGACAATCCCGGCGATCTTCCCGCCGACGCCATAAAATCCGACGAGCCAGCTCAGAAGCCAGAAACCACCACTGCGCAAGATCAAGATCAGCAGCAGACAACTGGCGATTCCGATAATCAAGCAGATAATATCAATTCCGATCAGAAAGCGGAGCAAGATCAAGATCGAGATCGAGATCGAGATCAAGAGAAGAACATTGAGCAAAGGAAAGAAGATGAGAACAACAATAGTAACGAGGATTCTCAACAAGAAGATCAAGTAAACGAAAACACGAAAACCGATCCGGTTCAGAACGATCAAGAATCAGGCCAAGAAAATCAAGAGAAAATCAATAAAGAAGAAGATCAGGTTCAGGTTCAGGTTCAGCGGGAGGAGGAGAAGGAAAATGGCGGCAAAGAAGGGGAGGGTAAAAGCATAATTACAACAGACTCGGAGGACAAAAGCGTCATTACAACTGGAGAAGAGGAGGGTAAGAAGGTAATTACAAAGAACTCGGAAAACCCGGGCAACTCGGGGAACTCGGTCAACTCGGGCGAATCGACGACGTTGGAGAACTCGGGGATACCGAAGGAGTCGAAGGAGTCGAAGAAGACGTGGAAGACGCAGGCAGCGCAGTCGGAGAGCGAGAAGGAGAGGAGGAAGGACGAATCGGACGGACAGGAAGGGCTCTACGGATACACGTGGCGGCTATGCAACGAGACCACCGGTCCTGATTACATCCCTTGCTTGGACAATCAGAAGGCTCTCAAGCAGCTCCGGTCAACCCGCCACTTCCAGCATCGGGAGCGCCATTGCCCTGATGAGGGACCCACTTGCCTGGTCCCGCTCCCCGAGGGGTACAAGAGGCCCATCGACTGGCCCGCCAGCAGAGACAAGGTATGTCGACCGTTAGATTTAAATTTGATGATCATTGTTATTTTATTTTCTTTATCATTATTTGAATGTGACATGTAACATGTAAAATGACAAGAATAAAAACTAAAAGCAGGAGAATTGATAGTTTGAGTATTAATCTCACGTAAATCATTTACTACTCATCGGTGTTGATTAATAATTCAATAATTTAATCATTAATCAACAATTGTTCCCATAAGTTAAATATGGATTTATTGATAGGTTATAAATGCAATCATGTGATAATTGTGAATGGTTATTAGAAGCTCGTTTATTATTTTTATTTGCTATGGTGTAGATATGGTACCACAACGTACCACACACTCTGCTGGCGGAGGTCAAGGGGCATCAAAACTGGGTTAAAGTATCAGGAGAGTTCCTGACCTTCCCTGGTGGTGGGACCCAGTTCATCCATGGCGCTCTCCATTACATTGATTTTGTTCAAAAGGTTTGTAACATATTACCTCCTGGAATTGTCCCAAGTATTTTTTTAGAAACAAAGATCCAAAAAAAGCATATATATATATATATATATATTTATCATCATCATCATCAATGATCACCAAATCTTGTTTTTGTGTGATGTTCAACTACAGTCGGTGCCTAACGTAGCATGGGGGAAGCGCACGCGTGTGATTTTGGACGTGGGGTGTGGAGTTGCCAGCTTTGGGGGTTACCTATTCGAGAGAGACGTTCTCACAATGTCGTTTGCACCAAAAGATGAACACGAGGCTCAAGTTCAGTTTGCCCTTGAGAGGGGAATTCCTGCTATCTCTGCTGTCATGGGCTCTCAGAGGCTGCCTTTTCCAAGCCGCGTCTTTGATCTCATCCATTGCGCGCGTTGTAGAGTCCCCTGGCATGTTGAAGGTTAACTCAAAGTTTTTTTCTTGCCATTTGTTATTACTGATGTCTATTTGTTTTATCATAACTGTTGACATACATGTGGTGATGCATCACCAATAGTGATAAATAGCATTTTTTTTGTCTTTAGTTTTATTTGTTTTCTTTCTTTGGTTATGATATTTTTTATAACGGGTGATTGTTATTAGGTGGAATGCTTCTTTTGGAACTAAACCGGGTTCTGAGGCCCGGGGGTTACTTTGTATGGTCAGCCACTCCTGTGTACCAGAAGCTTGAGGAAGATGTGCAAATTTGGAAGGGTAAGTACATCTAGGATTATGTCCCATATTAATATATATTGAAATACAATATGGTTTTCGAAACTGACTTTTTTAGTGTCGTTTTTTATTCTTGTGCAGCAATGTCCTCGCTGACTGTTTCCATGTGTTGGGAGCTTGTGACCATCCAAAAGGATAAACTGAATTCTATTGGAGCTGCCATATATCGCAAGCCGACTTCAAACGAATGCTATGAGCGGAGAAAGCAGAAGCAGCCTCCGATGTGTAAGGAGGACGACGACGCAAATGCCGCCTGGTAAATTTAAGTTCCCGTGTTTGTTATAAGTTTGCAATCTTAGCCATTGAAGTGAAGTTGATTATGATGTGCACTGCATCTGCATTTTTAGGTATGTGCCGCTGCAGGCATGCATGCATCGCATACCCGTTGATGCAGCAGAAAGAGGGACCCAGTGGCCCAACAATTGGCCTCAACGGCTGCAGACCCCGCCGTACTGGTTAAATGACTCCCAGATGGGAATATATGGGAAGCCAGCATCTCAAGATTTTGCAGCCGATTATGAGCACTGGAAACGGGTTGTGAGTACTTCGTACATGAGCAGATTGGGAATTGGTTGGTCCCATGTGAGGAATGTCATGGACATGAGAGCTGTTTATGGCGGGTAATTAGCATCGCTTTATATTTTGTTTTTGAATCACAACTGTTTCCACTAAGCTTGGATAAGTAGGACTAATGTTTTTTGTGTGTGGATCCAGGTTTGCAGCTGCTATGAAGGACCTTAAAATTTGGGTCTTGAATGTGGTTAATGTAGATTCTCCTGATACGCTTCCAATAATCTATGAACGAGGTCTTTTTGGGATATACCATGACTGGTGTGAATCCTTTAGCACCTATCCCAGAACATATGACCTGCTTCATGCAGATCATCTTTTCTCTAAGCTGAGAAAGAGGTACAAATAATCCTCATTTTCACAAACAGATTGTTCTTAATGTTAGTTACCTGTAATCTATTTTTAATATAGCTCATAAGGACATGTTGATGATGAATTGATTCCTTGGATTTTGAAGGTGCAAACTTGGTCCAGTTCTGGCAGAGGTTGATAGGATTGTTAGACCTGGAGGTAAATTGATTGTCCGTGACGAATCCCGTGCAATTGGGGAAGTTGAGAACTTGTTGAAGTCTCTGCATTGGGAGGTTCGTTTAACCTTCTCCAAAAACCAAGAAGGCATTCTTAGTGCGCAGAAAGGGGACTGGCGGCCAAAGACATTTGTTGATTCTTCCTAGATTTGCTTAACTAAAAGCCATTTTCTTCTTATGATGATGCTGGAAGTCACTTCCTTGGCGCGCCTTACATTTTAGGCAACTGTTTGCAGCATTGATGTCTTTTCTGTGATTCCATTTGCAGCGATTTGGCAAGATAGATGAGCATGTTACTGTTAAATTTGTAAGGGGAGAGATTGCATTTAAAAACTTAAATAGAAGTAGTAGGTGTATGGTCTTGAACGTAGGACTATTGAATATTGTTCCTGCCTGCCATATCGAGTCAAGAAAAATAAAAGCACTATCATTTTTGTATTGGTTTCAACAAGACATTTGATGAATCCTTCCCTTGCAGCTTGTCCCAGATGTAAGCTTTTAGAATTTTATCGAAAAGTAAATGGCAACTCAAATTTCAATGATTGAGACATCCTTTTCTAGCCTCGTATGAGAACTCTGTAAAGGGTATACGGGTATATAAGAGAGAATATCTGATGTAATTGCTGTACATAGAGAGCATGTTTACCAAACTGTAATGGAATTTTATGAAAAAAGGTACGAGGCTTATTGCGAAAATAATGTGATAAAAACAAAGAACAAAAACACACATAGAATTTATGTAGAAACCCAAAACGGGAAAAAACTATAGACAGAGGGGAAGAAAATCACTAAACTCGTGAATATTACAATAGAGGCATTAAGGAGGCTCAAAATTCGCTAATAATAAAAACCCTAACGCAATACATCATATATATATATATATATATATATAGGTATGGACAAAACCCTATGGGCCCAAAAAGATAAAATAAACTGCCCAAAAACAACGGTCCGTACCGCGGGAGCTCCACCCCCACACCCCCAATCCCATAGCTCACCACTGATTTCATGAAAAATTTCAAATTTGTTTTTCATCATAATTGTCGCACCGTGAATTTTTCGGGTCGGACCAAACTAAATTTGGGTTACCATATTTTAACAATCTCCACCTTGACACGAATTCCACTTTAAGGAACAAATTTTCAACAAGTTATCTTCACCTCTTCTACAAAAATACCCCTAAGGGCAAACCTCAACAATGAATACCAACCAAGTCCAAGCAATTCTTAAACTTGGATGTAGATAATGTCTTAGTCATCATATCGGCAGGATTATCATGGGTACTAATCTTGCTCACAACAATATCACCACGAGCAATAACCTCACGAATAAAGTGATAACGAACATCAATGTGCTTAGCTCTCTCATGAAATATCTGATCTTTAGTGAGAAAAATAACACTCTAACTATCACAAAACACCGTAGTAATCTGCGAGTCTTCACTGAGCTCACCAAATAGCTCGTTCAACCAAATAGCTTCCTTACAAGCTTCAGTGATTGCCATATATTCTGCCTCAGTAGTAGACAAAGCCACTATAGTCTACAAAGTAGCTTCTAGCTAATAGCACAGCCACCAACAGTAAACGCATACCCTATGAGCGATCTCCTCTTATCAAGATCTCTAGCAAAATCAGAATCAACATATCTAATAACTCCATCTCTAGTTCTCCTAAACTACAAACAAGTATTAGTAGTACCATGCAAGTACCTGAATATCCATTGAATTGCTTTCCAATGTTCCTTACTAGGATTAGCTAAGTATCTACTAACTGTACTCGCTACATATGATAAGTTTGGACGAGAACATACCATAGCATACATGAGGGATCCCACTGCACTAGAATATGGAACTCGAGACATATACTCAATCTCATCATCTGACTGTGGAGACAAAGTGGAAGAAAGTCTAAAATGTGCAGCTAATGGAGTACTGATAGGTTTAGCACTATGCATATTCAATCTTTGCAAAACTTTCTCAATGTAGTCTTTCTGACTCACATACGACTTGCCTGCCTTCCTATCTCTTAGAATCTCTATGCCAAGAATCTTCTTTGCAGCACCCAAATCTTTCATCTCAAACTCCTTATTGAGTTGAGCCTTCACCTTCCCAATTTCTTCCTTATCCTTGGCTGCTAATAACATATCATTAACATATAAGAGCAAATAGACATATGACCCATCATGGTTCTTCTTTATGTAGACATTGTTAGACATGTATGCTCTAAGGAGTAAAAATGTAATACGTTTTTGGAGACATTTTTATCAATAAAGAATTTATTCATTTATAAATATACCAAATATTGTCCTCTTTACGTTCATATTTGTTGAATGTATGATAAGCAAACAGTAGTCTGAGACTGTCAGTCTAAACCTTAAGAATTGGGCATATGATGGGATGATTATGCGGAAGACATAATTCTTAGGGTGACGGTCTAAAACATATGATCCGCAATCGAGGGAATAAAGTTGGGCGCTTTATTCATGTAAAGATTGTTATGTTGTCCATATCCCTTTTGGGAGATGGTTTGTCTTGACCATCGGAGTTGGACTCCATGAATAGAAACATTGGCACGTTGTCAAAGGTGACGATGTGTTGGATCGGGACATAAAGTGAATTGATTTGGATTAATAATTCTGTCTTGGCAAATCGATTCATTTTAGACAATCATTTGTATTGTATCTTAATCCTGAGATGAATAATGGGCCCGTTGTCTCGACTTGTGTCTTTTGATGTACCAATGGGTGACTCCCACATCTCTATAGTGGCATGCATGCCGGTACGTTGGAGGCATGACTCTTGATAGCGTAGACTTGTTATTCATAGATATGGAATCCATAGCTCCTCTTTAGGAGTAATGATATCCTCTTATATGCGTTGTCCTGTAATTGAAAAACTGGAGCGCTCAACCATTTGGATACATAGGTGTAACCGAATGGTATACTATCTTTGGATGGTAAGTTTTCTAATGGTGAGACAATGGAACGTAAGATAAAAATAATCGGGAAAGTAAGACAGAACTTGTCCTTAAGCCGATTATGGATGATCATATGGGGATGCGATACACTATGATATGTCATGGAGACTTAGCTACACGAGCTTCGTAATTCTATAAAGTTCGAGAGTGCAGCTCCAAGCTTTTAGTGGAGTAGCGTTGGAGTTGATAATTGTGAAATGTATATCTGGGATATTGGGTTTCATAATTATCATGAGCTTGAACTTTATAGGTCCATTTTGGTCCCCTTTACTAGCTCACAAAATCCTGTAACGACACGGCGTGCTTTTCCAATAATTGGTGACTTATGTCGGATTTATCAGATTGGTTTAAAATTTATAAGAATCAAATAATTCATGTCTGTTTATCGGTTGAATTAATTATGTAAGAAATTAGTTCAAGATGAACTTGTTGAATTATGGCGTTCAGATAATTCTTGTCTGTTTATCGGTTGTTTTAATTTTGGACAATTAGAATAAGATAAAATTGTAGAATTATTGTGAATTGATTTATTTTCTTAGAGATTATCTTGATAAAGTTTGTTTTGATCAGATATCTTTTCTATTGGGCTATTTGAATCAAAACTGAGACTTTATCCTTTAGAATCTCGGGTGGAAAATAAAAGATTCGTGGAGATTTTTTCTCGGCAGTTCGGCCTGTCGGATGACGTGTTCGGCCTGCCTATCAGACAGTTCGGCCTGCCTATCAGCGCACATAAGATTACGCATTTTTCACGCGTATCTTATCAGATATTGATCCGAACTTGATTCTGTTTCGATTTTTGAGACCTAATCTGATATGGACTGACCCCAAGGACCAATAGGTATAAAAAGGGAGTGAGTCTAATGATTTACTCAGATCAATTTGAGAGATTAAGAGTGATACTCTTCTAGTGAGCATCTGAAAACTCCCTGAGAGTTTTTGTTCACAAATCACGAACACTAGCTTTGGGTTCTCTCTATTGGTTGGAAGAAGAGTCACCGGTGGAAGAGCTGTACGTGTGAGCCCACACTCACTCCGGTTGTGGATAGAGAATAGCAAAGAAGACCAGTTGGTTGAGGCTCTTCTGGAACGTTACTTCTCTACACAGGTCGCGGAGGTTCTTCGGCACACTGAGGTTAGTAAGATCTGTTTAATTTATACATATAACATGTCAAACTTGTATTTTGAAAAATACTCTGACGAAAAATTTTTAAAAAATTTCGCTGCGCACTTTGTTTCCAACAATTGGTATCAGAGCCGAGGTTTTACATAAATTTGCAAGTTTGTGATCATGTTATATGCATAAATTTTGTGATCTTAATCTCTCCAATGCTTGAATTAAATTTTATAGAGAGATGGCACTCTAGGTTTCTATATAATATATATGTTGTCATGGATTATGTGGTGAATGTTTATTAATTAATTATGGTTGATTAAATTATTGTTTAATTATTTATTAATTAATTAATACCGGTTATGGTTCCTTAGAGGTTAGAATGTGTATCTAGGTTTTTCATGTAATTAGATGGCGGACTATCATCTCCGTCTAGGAATTATTATTTAATTTTTAATTTGTAAGAATTTTGTAATTAAATAATTATTCGGAGAAGACGGAACGAGAAGTCGGATCTTAAGATTGATGATGGCGCCTCCAGGTATTTCTTGAGTCTCTAATTTTATGTTTTTGAATTGTTGAAAATAAAATTGATGAATTGCATTAAAATTGTATTTTCTGGATTAAGGTTTCTTCTGCTCGGTCGGCATGCCGGACCTCACAGTTCGGCAGGCCGAAGGTCACAAATCGGCAGGCCAGACGTACAGTCCGGCAGGCCGACAGTGGGGCAGAAATTTTGGTGCTCTGCCGGCAGGCCGAACCTTCATGTTCGACAGGCCGAACCACCATGATCGGCAGACTGATCACCCAGATCGGACTGCCGACCGAGAGCTACCAAATGTCCAGAAAAGGTGCAATTTTTGGTGCAGTTTTAATTTTATTTTTGGGACGATTCTGAGAAACATTAAATTTGGATATGACCGGAAATATGAAGTGTTCGATTCATACGGGATTGAGGACTTGAAGATGGATATTACATGAAGAAGGATACAGCTTGAGGATTCAAGGATGAAGAATCGATAAATGTCTCTATTATTCTCTTGTAATCTTATTTTTCTATTCTCTAGGGTGGAACCATAATATTACGGTTATTATTATTATTTTGCTTGTAGCTTTGCTTGATTGCTTTGCTTGTCTGCATTATAATATGATTTACCATGTATATTGATAACATGTCATATAGAATAAGGAGTGCCGCTCATATTAAAATTGTTCATGCATAATTTTAAAATAAAACCTTGACTTCAAAAGATTGAGTGGGAGAAGGTTTTTGAAGAGAGAACCTAAGGCCTCCATCATTGGTCTATAGGAAGAACATGGTGGTCCCGACCCCTAGGAAGGGATTTCTATCATGTACTAGATTGGATCTCTGAAAGGATAAGGTATTTTAGTATGATTTATGGTTGCACACCCCTAGGTGGTGATTATAAATCATGGATAAAATATTGAAACGGCGGTTATACACTCACGTTAATTTTATTATTAACCTCCCCTAGGAGCTCTGTTAATAAAATAAATGGCCAAAGAAACGATTATTAATATATGCTGGATCATACGGGTCCTGGATGGCATATATTAATCAGGAGGGGATCCGTGTTCCTGATTGAATTTGGCATGACTCCCCTAGGAGCTTGTTGAATTATGAGTTGGGAATTATCGTTGTAAGGTTGTGATATTTTCAAGGTTTTGACACATAAACACATTTGTATGATTTTACATGATTGTGTTATCTTACTAAATTAATATATATGTTTGCTTATGTTTGGTATATGATTCTTTATTGTAGATTGAAAATGTCTAAAAACGCTTTATCATCGATACTTGACAAAAACCAATTAACTGGTGAGAGCTATAATGATTGGAAACGGAACCTGGACATCGTCCTATCCTTTGAAAAACTGAAATATGTACTGACAACTCCTTGTCCTCCCGAGCCTACGGGAGACTCAAGTAATGAGCAATTCCAAGCTTACGACCGCTGGAAAGATGCTAATGATCAGGCCCGCTGCTATGTTATGGCTAGCATGAACAACGTGCTGCAGGCTCAACATCAAGATTATGAGACTGCGAAGCAGATCTTGGATAATCTTGAGGACATGTTTGGAGGCCAGGCCATAACAAAGCGGCAAGGGGCGCTTCAGAAACTCTTAAACTGTAGACAGAGATCGAGGACATCTGTAAAGGAGCATATGATGTTGGTCATGGGTTACCTCGTTGAGGCTCAAACCAATGGAGCCGACATCGATGCTGAAACTCAGATGACTATGGTCTTTGAGACTCTGTCTAAGGAATTTATTCCGTTTAGAGCTACTTTTAATTTGAGCAATAGACGGGATATGACCTTGACAGAACTGATGAAACAGTTACAGGAGTTTGAACTACTGATCAGGGAGTCTCCTGCTGGTGGTGAGGCCAATGTGGTAGCTGCTTCTGGTTCCAATTCTAACTCTGGAAATGGAAAGAAGCAACGGGCCAAAAGTGGGAAGTCTTCTATTCCTATTGCTACCAAGAGCAAGAAGAAGAAGAAGAAGAAGAAGAACCCAAAGAAGCTTAAGTGCTTCTTCTGTGGTAAGGTCGGGCATATAAAGAAGCATTGCAAGGACTTCCTTTCCAAGGGAGGGATTCAAAGAAACGAAAAGTCTACTTCGTGAAGACTTAACGCTTCGGATGGGCGATGGATCCTTGGTCTCAGCGGAAGCAGTGGGAGATGTCCATCTTTATTTTGATAATTATAGGAATTTAATTTTGCGAGATTGTTTTTATGTTCCTAAATTTAAAAGGAATTTAATTTCTGTATCTTCTTTATTTAAAGACTCCTACGTGGTATCTTTTAATGAAAAAGTGGTGATTCGTAAAAACAAATCTTTTATCTGTTCTGGATGGATGCAAAATAATCTATATTTTATCAAACCTAAGATGGACTTATTACTTAATGCTGAGATAAATGATAATAACTCTAAAAGACTTAAAACTTCTCACTCTAATAAGACTTATCTTTGGCATTTGCGCCTTGGCCATATTAACCTGAATAGGATTCAAAGGTTGGTAAGGGATGGACCTTTAAGTCACTTAAAGGTGGAATCTATACATCAATGTGAGTCTTGTTTGGAGGGTAAAATGACCAAAAGACCATACAGGTCTAAGGGCAATAGGGCCGAAGGGGTTCTAGAACTTGTGCATAGTGATGTTTGCGGACCGATGAACATCCGGGCACGAGGAGGGTATGAGTACTTCGTCACTTTCATTGACGATTACTCAAGATATGGGTATGTGTACCTAATGCACCACAAAAGCGAAACTTATGATAAGTTCAGGGAGTTTCGGGCTGAAGTGGAAAAGCAATTGGGTAAACCCATAAAGGCACTTCGATCTGATCGAGGTGGGGAATACCTTTCTTTATGAGTTCTTGGGACACTTGTTAGAGAATGGGATTTTATCCCATTTGACCGCGCCGGGCACTCCGCAGCAGAATGGCGTAGCGGAGAGAAGGAATAGGACTTTGTTGGACATGATTCGGTCCATGATGAATTATTCATCATTGCCTTTATCCTTTTGGGGATATGCACTACAAACCGCATGTTATCTTTTGAACAATGTGCCTTCAAAATCGGTCCCTAAAACTCCTCACGAGTTGTGGACAAAACGGAAGACATCCTTAAACCATATTCGCATATGGGGATGTCCAGCTCATGTCCTGTTTAAGGATCCGAATAAGTTGGAAGCACGTTCAGAAGTTTGCGTGTTTGTAGGATATCCAAAAGGGACTAAAGGGGGTTATTTTTATAACCCAAAGGAAAATAAAGTCGTGGTTTCAACTAATGCAACTTTCCTTGAGGAGAGTTACATGAACGACTTTAAACCTCGAAGCAAAGTGGTGCTTGAGGAGTTGAGGGGTGATCCGTTTACTCCGGAGGTTCCGAATGAAACCATTCCGATCAGTGTAGAAAAACCAAACAAACCTGAACAACAACCTCAGGGGCTTCGGCGTAGTGGGAGAATTGGGCGTCAACCTGAGAGGTATATGTTCAATGGGGAGGTCTTTTTGGCTGAACCGGATGAACATGACAGGGATCCTTATACTTATGCAGAAGCCATGGAGGATGTTGATTCAAGACTCTGGACAGAGGCCATGAACATAGAGATGAAGTCTATGGAGACTAATCGGGTCTGGGAGCTTGTGGATCTTCCCGAAGGGGTAAAACCCATAGGGTGTAAGTGGATCTACAAGAGGAAAAGAGGAGTGGATGGAAAGGTCGAAACCTTTAAGGCTAGACTGGTGGCTAAGGGTTATACGCAAAAGGAAGGAATCGATTATGAGGAAACCTTTTCGCCTGTAGCCATGCTTAAGTCCATCCGGATTCTCTTGTCCATAGCTGCCGCTCTCGAATACGAGATTTGGCAGATGGATGTCAAGACGGCTTTTTTGAATGGCTATCTTGATGAGTCCATTTATATGGAACAACTAGACGGGTTCAAGGTCACGGGTCAAGAGGGTAAGGTTTGTAAGTTGCTAAAGTCTATTTATGGACTTAAGCAGGCTTTTCGTTCTTGGAACATAAGATTTGATCAAGTGATCAAGACTTATGGGTTCTCACAAAATGTGGATGAACCATGTGTTTACAAACACATTAAGAATGAGAAGGTGGTTTTTCTACTACTCTATGTAGATGACATTTTGCTAATTGGCAATGACGTTGGGGCATTGTCATCGGTCAAATTATGGTTGACCAAGCAGTTTGACATGAAGGACTTAGGTGAGGCTAATTTTGTTCTCGTTATCCAGATCTTTCGGGATAGGAAGAACAAAATGATAGCTTTGTCACAGGCCAGCTACATAGATAAAATTCTCAGGGGGTTTGCAATGCAGGATTCCAAGAAAGGTGGGCAACCATCTAGGTCTGGAATTACTCTTTCTAAGAAAGACTCTCCAAAGTCTTATGAAGAAAGAGAATACATGAAGAAGGTGCCTTATACTTCGGCAGTGGGTAGTCTCATGTATGCCATGCTTTGCACTCGACCGGATATTAGCTATGCGGTCGGGATAGTGAGTCGATTTCAGGCGGATCCAGGACCGAACCATTGGGTTGCGGTAAAGCATATTTTCAAGTACCTGAGAAGGACTCGAGGGTATATGCTTGTGTATTCGGGTGAGGATTTAACTCCTCTAGGATACACTGATTCGGATTTTCAATCCTGTCTGGATTCTAGGAAATCGACTTCGGGGTTTGTGTTTACTCTAGGTGGCGGTGCCATCAGTTGGAGAAGTACGAAGCAAGATTGCACTTCGGATTCAACGATGGAGGCCGAGTATGTGGCGACTAGTGATGCTTCGAAAGAAGCAATGTGGCTCCGCAAGTTCCTTGGGGATCTTGAGGTAGTTCTTGGTATGGATAAAGCGGTATCGCTGTACTGTGATAACAGTGCGGCGGTAGCTAATGCTAAGGAACCAAGATTTCACAAGAAGAGTAAACATATTGATCAGAAGTATCATGTGATAAAGGACTTCGTTGAGAGCGGGCATGTCACGGTGTGCAAGATCGCGTCAGAGAACAATTTAGCTGATCCATTTACGAAGACACTTACTGGGAGAGTCTTCGAAAGGCATGTGGAAGCTATGGGGATGCGAAATTTGCAGTATTTACTCACTTAGTGCAAGTGGGAGATTGTTAGACATGTATGCTCTAAGGAGTAAAAATATAATACGTTTTTGGAGACATTTTTATCAATAAAGAATTTATTCATTTATAAATATACCAAATATTGTCCTCTTTACGTTCATATTTGTTGAATGTATGATAAGCAAACAGTAGTCTGAGACTGTCAGTCTAAACCTTAAGAATTGGGCATATGATGGGATGATTATGCGGAAGACACAATTCTTAGGGTGACGGTCTAAAACATATGATCCGCAATCGAGGGAATAAAGTTGGGCGCTTTATTCATGTAAAGATTGTTATGTTGTCTATATCCCTTTTGGGAGATGGTTTGTCTTGACCATCGGAGTTGGACTCCATGAATAGAAACATTGGCACGTTGTCAAAGGTGACGATGTGTTGGATCGGGATATAAAGTGAATTGATTTGGATTAATAATTCTGTCTTGGCAAATCGACTCACTTTAGACAATCATTTGTATTTTATCTTAATCCTGAGATGAATAATGAGCCCGTTGTCTCGACTTGTGTCTTTTGATGTACCAATGGGTGACTCCCACATCTCTATAGTGGCATGCATGCCGGTACGTTGAAGGCATGACTCTTGATAGCATAGACTTGTTATTCATAGATATGGAATCCATAGCTCCTCTTTAGGAGTAATGATATCCTCTTATATGCTTTGTCCTGTAATTGGAAAACTGGAGCGCTCAACCATTTGGATACATAGGTGTAACCGAATGGTATACTATCTTTGGATGGTAAGTTTTCTAATGGTGAGACAATGGAACGTAAGATAAAAATAATCGGGAAGGTAAGACAGAACTTGTCCTTAAGCCGATTATGGATGATCATATGGGGATGCGATACACTATGATATGTCATGGAGACTTAGCTACACGAGCTTCGTAATTCTATAAAGTTCGAGAGTGCAGCTCCAAGCTTTTAGTGGAGTAGCGTTGGAGTTGATAATTGTGAAATGTATATCTAGGATATTAGGTTTCATAATTATCATGAGCTTGAACTTTATAGGTCCATTTTGGTCCCCTTTGCTAGCTCACAAAATCCTGTAATGACACGGCGTGCTTTTCCAATAATTGGTGACTTATGTCGGATTTATCAGATTGGTTTAAAATTTATAAGAATCAAATAATTCATGTCTGTTTATCGGTTGAATTAATTATGTAAGAAATTAGTTCAAGATGAACTTGTTGAATTATGGCGTTCGGATAATTCTTGTCTGTTTATCGGTTGTTTTAATTTTGGACAATTAGAACAAGATAAACTTGTAGAATTATTGTGAATTGATTTATTTTCTTAGAGATTATCTTGATAAAGTTTGTTTTGATCAGATATCTTTTCTATTGGGCTATTTGAATCAAAACTGAGATTTTATCCTTTAGAATCTCGGGTGAAAAATAAAAGATTCGCGGAGATTTTTTCTCGACAGTTCGGCCTGCCGGATGACGTGTTTGGCCTGCCAAACTGGCAAGTTCGGCCTGCCTATCAGACAGTTCGGCCTGCCTATCAGCGCACATAAGATTACGCGTTTTTCACGCGTATCTTATCAGATATTGATCCGAACTTGATTCTGTTTCGATTTTTGAGACCTAATCTGATATGGACTGACCCCAAGGACCAATAGGTATAAAAAGGGAGTGAGTCTAATGATTTACTCAGATCAATTTGAGAGATTAAGAGTGATACTCTTCTAGTGAGCATCTGAAAACTCCCTTAGAGTTTTTGTTCACAAATCACGAACACTAGCTTTGGGTTCTCTCTATTGGTTGGAAGGAGAGTCACCGGTGGAAGAGCTGTACGTGTGAGCCCACACTCACTCCGGTTGTGGATAGAGAATAGCAAAGAAGACCAGTTGGTTGAGGCTCTTCTGGAACGTTACTTCTCTACACAGGTCGCGGAGGTTCTTCGGCACACTGAGGTTAGTAAGATCTGTTTAATTTATACATATAACATGTCAAACTTGTATTTTGGAAAATACTCTGACGAAAAATTTTTAAAAAATTCCGCTGCGCACTTTGTTTCCAACAGACATAACTGTCATAGTCACTTCTCTTAAACTCACGAGAGATCATAAATGAGTCAAACATTTTATACCATTGCCTGAGAGACTGTTTTAGGCCGTAAAGAGACTTTTTCAACAAGCACACATGGTCCTCCTTACCTGAAACTACAAAGCCCTCTAGCTGCTGCATGTAGATATCTTCCTCAAGCTCCCCTTGCAAGAATGCGGTCTTCACATCTAACTGCTCAAGCTCAAGATCCTGCAAGGTCACAATACCAAGCAAAGCTCGAATCGAACTATGCTTCACAACTGGAGAGAACACATCCGTGAAGTCTACACCTGGAACCTAGCTATAACCTTTTGCAATAAGTCTGGCCTTATATCTGGTTTCTTCAACTCTTGGTGTACCATCTTTTCTCTTGAACAACCACTTGCAGCGAACAACTTTCTTATCTTTAGGCAACTTCACTAAATTCCAAGTGCCATTCTTATGAAGAGATTCCATCTCCTCCTGCATAACAATCATCCATCTCTTAGAGTCATCACAACTAACCGCCTCTGAATAATTGGAAGGTTCTTCACTGCAATTAATACCTTTTGCCACTGATAAAGCATAAGCCACCAAGTTGGCCTTAACAAACCTCTTTGCAGGCCTAACATTTCTTTTAGGTCTATCATTGGCAATAGAATACTGCGGTGGTCTCGGTGGCTGTGATGGGGAAGCAACATCTCCATGACTTTTTGAATTTGACTGGGAAATGGAATCAGATGATGTACCTGTCTCAATCTGAAACCCCACTTGTCTGCTAGATCTTTCCTGATCAACGTCGCTAGATCCTGTAGTAGATGTCCCGCGTAACATGGTAGTTGATAAGCTAGTTTTAGGCTACTTAATTAGATAGTTTTCACTTAATATTTTTGTTAGTTTTGAGAAATTTATAAGGATTTGATAATGTTTTATGTTCTTTTATAGGTTTTGAAGGGGAACAAGGCATAATGGCAAAACACAGGGTAAAACGGACTGAAAATTGAGTAAAAATAGACTCGAGATGAAATGGAGCCTAGACGTCAAGTTATGGGCGCCTAGGCGCTCAAGACAAACGAAGTTACATACCAAAACCGAGAGCAAAGCGCCTAGGCGCCATAACTGGAGCGCCTAGGCGCCATTTCATGAGGAAGCCAAAACCGTGAGCAAAGCGCCTAGGCGCCACAACTGGAGCGCCTAGGCGCCATTCTATGAAAAGAGGAGGCCGAGAGCAAAGCGCCTAGGCGCCATAACTTGAGCGCCTAGGCGCTATTCCATCGAGAGGCGAATAAACACTGCGGCGCCTAGGCGCCACAATCCTGGCGCCTAGGCGCGATTTCGAAAAAAAGGGCAAGTCGTCTGTGAAGCGCCTAGGCGCTACAATCATGGCGCCTAGGCGCCGTTGCGATTCCGGGTTCAATTAGAGTATAATTTTGTTCCAAAATTGCCCTTTTAAACCTAGCATATAAATAGAACATTATAGAAGGTTGGAGGACGAAATTTTGACAGAAAGAAACTGCAGAAAAGAGGAGAGAAGACACACACTACTTTGGAGAAGAAGATCGGTGCAACCCGGAGACGGAATCATCTTCTCATCCAAATATACAGTTCTTTCCTTCTACTTCTCATGTTTAAGAGATTGTTTAGGATGATGTTTAATTTCATTATGAACTAATTTTCTTTGTTCTAGGGCTACGATGTAGCCGGATTATGAATGTTTACTTTTATTTAATTTAATTCAATTCGATGTTTATTCAGTATCTATGTTGAGTGTTTAATCTAGTCTTAATGCTTGTAAAAGTTTGCGCACCTTTTGCATGATTTGTGATTTAATTTGAGGCTGAGAAGCGATAATTAAATTAGACCATGATTGAATGCCATGAGATCATCATAGGATAGAGATATCTATGAGACTTGTGTAACACTATGAATTTCTTGATCGTAATGAATCTTGGTAAGTTTAGAGTTTCCACAGAGATGTAGGAAATTTGCTAACTGGGATAAATTATTAATGCTTGAGAAAGATTAATGACTACTTAAGAGAAATTCGTTATCAGCATAGGAATAAATGTCAATTGATTAAATTAGATAAAGGTAGATATGATTAATCCGGTGAGTCAGAAACCCTAGAAGTCTTGTTATATTGAATTCTCATCTGTCAAAGTTGCAATTTCTCAATTTTCATACATTTAGTTTGTCTTATGTTTACCAGTTCATCATTCCATTGTTTCCCATATTTCAGTTGTTCAAATAGAATTAGAGTTAAAGTAATTTGGTACTTAGTGACATTAGTCCTCGAGGGAACGATCTTTACTCTCACTTTATTACTTGTTAACGATACGTGCACTTGCGTTAGAAAATCCACAACAAGTTTTTGGCGCCGTTGCCGGGGACTATTTTGTTTTCATTAATATCGAATAAAATAACTCTAGTTTTGCTTTGGATTTGTCTTTTAATTTTATTAATTATAGTTATTTGCAGTTCTTTGTCGCAGGAATTCTATCTAGGTGTATGCGAAGGTCTGGGAGCAGTGACTTATTTCCTCTCGATTTTGAGATAGAACGCACCTGTCGGAGGAATAGGAAGGAGAGAAGAGAAGCTCTCAATCAGTTGCAAGACACCATGGCTGATCTAAATGAAGTTCGAAATGAGGTCCATCCACCAATGGCCTTAAGGGACTATGCATTACCAACTGCGACGGGTATCCAACCGGTCATAAGAAGGCCAGCTATTGGAGCTAATAACTTTGAGCTGAAGCCGGTGACTTTGCAGATGATTCAAGGAATACAATTCACCGGATTAGCCACTGAAGATCCTAATGCTCACATTGCAAATTTTCTAGAGATTTGTGATACTGTCAAGTATAATGGTGTTTCTGATGATGCCATTCGCCTTCGGTTGTTCCCTTTCTCTTTGAGGGATAAAGCAAAAAATTGGTTGAACTCTTTACCTGCAGATTCTATCACCACCTGGGAAGATTTGGTTCGCAAGTTCCTGGCCAAGTTCTTTCCTCCTGCAAAAACAGCAAAGATGAGGATTGAGATCAACAATTTCACTCAATATGAAGGCGAGACTTTATATGATGCTTGGGAGAGATATAAAGAGCTATTAAGGAAGTGTCCCCATCATGGGTTGCCTAAGTGGATGGAAGTCCACAATTTTTACAATGGGTTGACAGGTAACACCAGAACTCTTATTGATGCTTCTGCAGGGGGAGCGTTTATGAAGAAAAATGAGGATGAAGCATATGAGTTGCTGGAGGATATGGCCACCAATAACTTTCAGTGGCCAAGTGATAGGTCAATGACAAGGAGAGTAGCTGGGGTTTATGAAGCTGAAGCTCTATCTACGTTGACTGCTCAAGTTGCAGCTCTTACTAAGCAATTCCAGAACAGCCAATTGGCAGTCAATGCCATTCAGACTCCTCAGTTTTTATGTGATTTTTGTCAAGGCAACCATCCTAATGAAGAATGTCAAGTGGGAAATCCATTTCAACAACCTCAGGCAGAGCAGGCACAGTTTGTTGGGAACTATAATAGACAACAGAACAATCCATACTCAAACACATACAATCCAGGATGGCGCAATCACCCAAACTTTTCATGGAGAAATAATCAAAATATGGGGCAGTCTCAACAGGGATTTCAACCACAGGAGAAGAAGACTGATTTAGAAGCCGCTTTGCTCCAGTTGACTAATAACACCGACAAGTTCATGACTGAGACTAGGACCAACTTTCAGAATCAAGCTGCTCAAATCCGAAATCTGGAAGCTCAAATTGGTCAATTAGCTAACATGTATGGTGGTCGACAACAAGGTAATTTGCCTAGCAACACGGAAGTGAATCCTAAAGAACAATGCAAGGCAATCACTTTGAGAAGCGGAAAAGAATTGGAGACGCCTTCAAGAGGTGAAAAGTCCAAAAAGAATGATCAAGAACAAGATGAAGTCCTGCCTAAAGCTCAACCATTACCTCCTCAGCAGCCAGAAGTGAGTATTCCTTTTCCTCAGCGCTTCAAGAAGAGCAAATTAGATAAACAATTTGCTAAATTCCTTGATGTTTTCAAGAAGCTCCACATTAACATTCCTTTCGCCGATGCACTTGAACAAATGCCAAGCTATGTGAAGTTCATGAAAGACATCCTATCGAACAAGAGGAAGTTAGAGGAGTATGAAACTGTTGCACTTACTGAAGAGTGCAGTGCTATCATCCAGAGAAAGTTGCCTCAAAAGCTCAAAGATCCGGGAAGCTTCACTATTCCATGTGCCATTGGGAATTCTATATTTGAGAAGGCATTGTGCGATCTTGGTGCAAGCATTAATTTAATGCCTTTGTCTATTTTCAGAAAGCTTGGATTAGGTGAGGCTAGACCTACCACTATTTCTTTGCAGTTGGCTGACAGGTCTATAAAGCATCCAAGGGGAGTTATTGAAGATGTTCTCGTCAAAGTAGACAAGTTTATATTCCCTGCAGATTTTGTGGTATTGGATATGGAAGAAGACAAGGAGATCCCTCTCATATTAGGGAGACCGTTCTTGGCAACCGGACGGGCACTTATAGATGTTCAGAAGGGAGAATTAAGGCTTCGGGTACAGGAAGAAGAAGTGACTTTCAATGTCTTAAAGGCTATAAAATATCCGGGAGCTAGTGATAGTTGCTTTTGCATCGATGCATTGGATACATTAGTCTCTCAGCACTTTACCAAGCCAGAAGACTCGTTGGAAGCAAGCTTGACTCATCCCACTCCATCTACTCTTGAAGATGAAGACGTCATGGAGATTATTCATTGGATGGATTCTTTTGGTCCCAACAATCGGAGGTATTTTGAACCTTTGGGACAAGGCCCTTCTCGATCAATTCCTTCAGTTGAGAAACCACCTGCTCTTGAGCTCAAACCGTTACCGGATCATCTACGATATGCATTTCTTGGTGAGTCATCATCTTTACCGGTAATTATTTCTTCTAGCCTTTCTCATGAAGAAGAAGACAAGTTGTTACGGGTGCTTAGAAGATATAAATCAGCTATTGGGTGGTCTTTAGCAGACATAAAGGGGATAAGTCCAACAATGTGCATGCACCGGATCTTAATGGAAGAAAACAGCAAACCATCAGTGGAAGCACAACGGAGACTAAATCCTACCATGAAGGAAGTGGTTCGCAAGGAGGTGTTGAAGTGGTTAGATGCGGGAGTAATTTACCCGATCTCTGATAGCTCATGGGTTAGCCCGGTGCAAGTAGTGCCAAAGAAGGGTGGTATGACGGTAGTAAAAAATGAAAATAATGAGCTAATTCCAACAAGGACCGTCACGGGATGGAGGATTTGCATAGACTACAGGAGACTAAACAAAGCTACCCGGAAAGATCACTTCCCATTACCCTTTGTTGATCAAATGTTGGATCGTCTTGCAGGTCATGAGTATTACTGTTTTCTAGATGGCTACTCGGGCTACAACCAAATAGCTATTGCACCAGAAGACCAAGAGAAGACCACATTCACCTGTCCTTATGGTACATTTGCATTCCGTCGGATGCCGTTTGGCCTTTGCAATGCGCCAGCTACCTTCCAAAGATGTATGATGGCGATCTTTTCAGACATGGTGGAGCAGATTATAGAAGTATTCATGGATGATTTCTCTGTTTTTGGTGACTCCTTTGATCATTGCTTGACTAATCTCGAATTGGTTTTGGAGAGATGTGAACAAACCAATCTTGTGCTTAATTGGGAGAAGTGCCACTTCATGGTAAAAGAAGGAATTGTCTTGGGCCATCGCGTTTCATCAAAGGGGATAGAGGTTGACCGAGCGAAGATAGAGACAATTGAGAAACTACCACCACCAACTTCAGTAAAGGGGATCAGGAGTTTTCTTGGCCATGCAGGTTTCTATAGAAGATTCATCAAAGATTTTTCTAAGATCTCCAAGCCTCTTTCGAATCTACTTGTGCAAGGTACTCCTTTTGACTTCAATGAAGAGTGTGAGAAGGCCTTTATCACCCTAAAAGAGAAGCTTGTGTCTGCACCCATTGTTGTAGCTCCGGAATGGGAGCTCCCGTTTGAATTGATGTGTGACGCAAGTGATTATGCAGTAGGAGCGGTTCTAGGGCAGCGGAGAAATAAGGTATTTCATGCTATTTACTATGCTAGCAGGACCCTCATTGATGCCCAACTCAACTATGCCACAACAGAGAAGGAATTACTTGCCATCGTCTTCGCTTTCGACAAGTTCAGATCATACCTAATTGGTAATAAGGTAATAGTCTTTACAGATCATTCTGTAATTAAATACCTTATGGCCAAGAAGGATGCCAAGCCAAGACTTATCCGGTGGGTTCTCTTACTCCAAGAATTTGATTTGGAGATTAGAGACAAGAAGGGTACAGAAAATCTAGTGGCAGACCATCTCTCAAGACTTGAACAACCAGAAGAACAAGAATTGCATCAGCCTCCCATTGGTGATCAGTTTCCAGACGAGCAGCTCTTTGTCATCACATCTACAAACTCTCTCCCATGGTATGCAGACTTTGTGAATTTTCTTGCAGGAAAGATCATGCCACCAGAACTCTCACATCAACAAAAGAAGAAGTTCTTGTCTGATGTAAAGCACTACTATTGGGAAGAACCAGTTCTTTACAGGCACTGTGCTGATCAAGTAATAAGAAGATGTGTGCCAGAAGATGAGGTAGAGGAGATCCTGAGACATTGCCATACCCTTGAGTGTGGTGGACATTTTGGAGGAAACAGAACGGCGGCTAAAGTGTTGCAATCTGGGTTTTATTGGCCTACAATGTTCAAAGATGCTCATGTTTTTGTTACAGCTTGTGATAGATGCCAACGATCGGGAAACATTTCAAGAAGGAATGAGATGCCCTTGAAGAATATTCTAGAAGTGGAGCTTTTTGATGTGTGGGGTATCGATTTCATGGGACCGTTTCCCTCATCCTACAACAACAAGTATATCCTCCTTGCAGTGGATTATGTGTCGAAGTGGGTTGAAGCGGCTGCAACTCAAACCAATGATGGCAAGGTAGTGCTTAATTTTCTCAAGAAACACATCTTTACGAGGTTCGGAACTCCACGAGCTATCATAAGTGATGAGGGAACACACTTTTGCAATAAGCAATTTGAGGCTCTCTTGTCAAAATATGGAGTCAAACACCGAATTGCACTTGCTTACCATCCTCAGACTAATGGGCAAGCAGAGGTATCTAACAGAGAGGTGAAGCAGATTCTGGAGAAAACGGTTCGTAACTCTCGCAAGGATTGGTCGAAAAAGTTAGATGATGCGTTATGGGCCTATCGGACTGCATTTAAGACACCTATAGGAATGTCTCCTTATAGGTTGGTCTATGGGAAAGCTTGCCATCTTCCGGTGGAATTAGAGCATCGAGCATATTGGGCAATGAAACAGTTGAATATGGACATGCAAGCAGCGGGTGAGAGGCGCCTTTTGCAACTCAATGAGATGAATGAGTTCCGCAATGAAGCATATGAAAATGCAAAGATCTACAAGGAGCGGACCAAAGCTTGGCATGATAAGCACATCCAGCGGAAGGAGTTTGTACCTGGACAGAAGGTGCTACTTTATAATTCCAGGCTTCGACTGTTTCCTGGAAAGCTCAAATCTAAATGGTCGGGCCCGTTTGTAGTCACCAAGGTGTTTCCCTATGGTGCAGTTGAACTAAATCATGAAGAGAAAGGAACCTTTAAGGTTAATGGACAACGTTTGAAGCCATATTTTGATGGTGGGATTGATCGCAACAAGTCCATCATCACTCTCAACTCACCATAAAGAAGAAAAAGTCAGGCTGATGACGATAAAACAAGCGCTTCTTGGGAGGCAACCCAAGCTCTTTACCTTTATCTATTTTAGTTTTTATCATGTTAATTTAGTGTTTTATTTAGTGTTTTAATTAGTTATAGGTTTTTGGTATTTGATAAGCTAATTATGATGCAGTTTATTCTGTGGTGATTGCAGGTGTTATGGGGATTTTGCAGTGAAGACCCGAGAGGAAGGCGCCTAGGCGTCACTTCCATTACGCCTAGGCGCTCATCCTGAAAGCAACTGAGGACGAGGAGGACTAGACTTCAACAATTTTCATTTTAGGGAGTGTTCTTTTCTTTTTCTCTTTCTTTTTATTTTTATTTTTATTTTTCTTTTATTTTATTTTCGTTTAATTTTTTTTTTTTTTTATTTTTTATTTTCCATTTTTAGTTTATGTTTATTTATTTATTTTTTTTTTCTTTTACATTGAGGACAATGTACTGCTTAAGTTTGGGGGTGGTGTACTGTTTTATGTTTAGTTTATGTCAATCAGTTATCTTATCTTTGTTTACTTAAGTTTTAAGCTAGGTTTCATTTTTTTTGTTTAGTAATTATGATAGGAAAGTTGTGTCGTTTGAGCACTATTTAGCTTGCATCATAGGAGGCCAATGATAAGACAATGGTTGAAATTGAATATGACTTTTAGGGGATAATAATTGTTGTGATCTATCCTTGTTTTCTTGTGATTTTTTTTTTGCCATGCTGTGATTCTTTGAGCACTTTGAGCACTCACGCCTTGATCACCTAAATATTCTACACTTAGAGGACTTTTATGTTGATTAAGTGATATTTTTGATCTCAAATGAACGCTAGAACCTATTTGATAACCACTCGAGGCGAAATCCTAGGCTACACAACATTAAGGATATGATTTAGGCCATTTTTGGACCGTTTGAGCCTTTCAAGCCTACCATTGACATTATTTAATCACTAGTTACCCCGTTGAGCCTTATTATCTATTTTCTTTGTTACCCACATAATTAGCCTAGCCTTTGATTAATTTTATCATACTTGGTCCCTCACTCATAAGCATGACTAGTTTGTCCAGGAAATTATTTGATGGTAGTTGGTATGACGGGAGGATGGGTGGAGTTTTGAAGAATTTATCAAGGAAATATGTTTTACTATCATTCATTTATGGGTGAAGTTTTGAGTATTGGCATCAAGAGATTATATAGTCATGTTTACAGCTTTGGGTATTGCTATCAAGGGATTGGGTATTTATGTTTATTCATTGTGCTAAAAAAAAAAAGAAAGAAAGAAAAAAAAAAGAAAAAAAAAAAAAACTGATATATACATCAAGTAAATGTGAATGACAAAGGGAGTGCAACATAAGTTTGGGGGTGTACTTAGAAAGAAAAAAAAAATGAATGAGGTTCTCATAAGGTCCTGAGACAAATTGTGTGTTTATGGGTGAATTTTGAGCTACATTATAATATCCTTTATCACACCTTTTTACCTTAGCCACACATTACAAGTCGAATAAAGTCCTAATGATCTTTGATGTTGCGATAGTCTACATTAGTGGAGAGTGGGTTTGAAAAATAGGCCTATGGATTTCATAAATTTCACTAATCTAGAGATCTTTCAAAATAAGCTTGTTGACATAAACTAATCCGAGTGTAGGTACATAAAGTGCTAGAGGCATCACACACACACACTCGAGGAATTATGAGTATGGTAAACTTGAGATTTAAATTAAATTTTTTTTACATGATCACAGTGGTTAGAGTTTCCTTTGAGTCATAAACTTTATGCGATCTTTGAGGCCAAGTATAATGAAAAATTAAATTGATGCTCGAACTACGTCATGTGTTAGTGTCAGTCGTGTTCTTTTTGTTTTGTTCTTTGTTCTTCTTTTGTGTCTTTTGCTCGAGGACTAGCAAAATCTTAAGTTTGGGGGTATTTGATAAGCTAGTTTTAGGCTACTTAATTAGATAGTTTTCACTTAATATTTTTGTTAGTTTTGAGAAATTTATAAGGATTTGATAATGTTTTATGTTCTTTTATAGGTTTTGAAGGGGAACAAGGCATAATGGCAAAACACAGGGTAAAACGGACTGAAAATTGAGTAAAAATAGACTCGAGATGAAATGGAGCCTAGACGTCAAGTTATGGGCGCCTAGGCGCTCAAGACAAACGAAGTTACATACCAAAACCGAGAGCAAAGCGCCTAGGCGCCATAACTGGAGCGCCTAGGCGCCATTTCATGAGGAAGCCAAAACCGTGAGCAAAGCGCCTAGGCGCCACAACTGGAGCGCCTAGGCGCCATTCTATGAAAAGAGGAGGCCGAGAGCAAAGCGCCTAGGCGCCATAACTTGAGCGCCTAGGCGCTATTCCATCGAGAGGCGAATAAACACTGCGGCGCCTAGGCGCCACAATCCTGGCGCCTAGGCGCGATTTCGAAAAAAAGGGCAAGTCGTCTGTGAAGCGCCTAGGCGCTACAATCATGGCGCCTAGGCGCCGTTGCGATTCCGGGTTCAATTAGAGTATAATTTTGTTCCAAAATTGCCCTTTTAAACCTAGCATATAAATAGAACATTATAGAAGGTTGGAGGACGAAATTTTGACAGAAAGAAACTGCAGAAAAGAGGAGAGAAGACACACACTACTTTGGAGAAGAAGATCGGTGCAACCCGGAGACGGAATCATCTTCTCATCCAAATATACAGTTCTTTCCTTCTACTTCTCATGTTTAAGAGATTGTTTAGGATGATGTTTAATTTCATTATGAACTAATTTTCTTTGTTCTAGGGCTACGATGTAGCCGGATTATGAATGTTTACTTTTATTTAATTTAATTCAATTCGATGTTTATTCAGTATCTATGTTGAGTGTTTAATCTAGTCTTAATGCTTGTAAAAGTTTGCGCACCTTTTGCATGATTTGTGATTTAATTTGAGGCTGAGAAGCGATAATTAAATTAGACCATGATTGAATGCCATGAGATCATCATAGGATAGAGATATCTATGAGACTTGTGTAACACTATGAATTTCTTGATCGTAATGAATCTTGGTAAGTTTAGAGTTTCCACAGAGATGTAGGAAATTTGCTAACTGGGATAAATTATTAATGCTTGAGAAAGATTAATGACTACTTAAGAGAAATTCGTTATCAGCATAGGAATAAATGTCAATTGATTAAATTAGATAAAGGTAGATATGATTAATCCGGTGAGTCAGAAACCCTAGAAGTCTTGTTATATTGAATTCTCATCTGTCAAAGTTGCAATTTCTCAATTTTCATACATTTAGTTTGTCTTATGTTTACCAGTTCATCATTCCATTGTTTCCCATATTTCAGTTGTTCAAATAGAATTAGAGTTAAAGTAATTTGGTACTTAGTGACATTAGTCCTCGAGGGAACGATCTTTACTCTCACTTTATTACTTGTTAACGATACGTGCACTTGCGTTAGAAAATCCACAACAGTAGTCTCATCAAACATAACATCTCTACTAGTAATCACCTTCTTAGTTTCCGGACACCATAACTTCTAGCCTTTAACTCCAGGCTTATAACCAAGAAACACACACTTTATAGCTCTAGGCTTTAATTTACCATTATCACCATGAGTATAGGCAGGACAGTCGAAAATTCTTAAATTAGAGTAATCTGTAGGTTTACCAGATCATACTTCCTGTAGAGTCTTCTTGTTAATAGAAATGGAAGGAGAACGATTCACTAAGTAGCAAGCTATAGAAGCGGCTTCAGCCCAAAACGACTTAGGTAGCCCAACATTGGAGCAAATGCAACATACCTTCTCCATCAATGTTCTATTCATCCGCTCTGTCACACCATTTTGCTGTGGAGTACTTCAGTCTGTTAAATCCCTCATAATTCCTTCTGACTTACAAAAGACATTAAATTCATCTGAACAAAACTCCAAGCCATTATCAGTGCGGAGATGTTTAACTGGCTTACTGGTCTGCTTTTCTACCATGGTCTTCCAATCTTTGAACGTAGCAAAAACATCATTCTTTGCTTCAAAAAGAATGTCCATACCTTTCTGGAAAAATCATCAATAATTGTAAGCATGTAACTAGCTCCACCACGAGAAGGAACAATAGACAGTCCCCAAAGGTCAGAGTGAACATACTCCAAGATATCTTTTGTGTTGTGAATGCCTTTGCCAAATCTGATTCTCCTTTGTTTCCCAAACACACAATGCTCACAAAACTCCATCTTTCCTGTGCACTGTCCATTAAGCAGTTATCTTTTACTCAACTCTGCCATCCCAAGCTCACTCATATGCCCTAGTCGCATATGCCATAATTTAGTGACATCACTATCAGCATAGTAGATATAGTAACAGTTGCATCTCCTATAACTGTAGTCCCCTATAGAACATACAATCCAATAGTCTTCTTTAGCCCTTTCATCATAACAAGAGCTCTTTTGCTGACTTTCAAAACTCTACCTTCACCGGAGTACCTGTACCCTTTTGAATCTAGAGCACTCAAGGAAATTAAATTCCTCTTCAAATCAGGGACAGTGTCCTTACTACTCCATCATACATCTTGATCCTGACAGTTCCAATACCAGCAATCTTGCATGGAGTGTTGTTACCCATCAAAACAAAGCCTTAAGAAACTGTTTCATATGTTGAAAACCAGTCCCGGTTGGGACACATATGAAACGTACATGCAGAGTCAAGAACCCAATCCTCACAGGGTTTGGATTCACCATCAGAAATCACTAAGAGCTCCCCTTCAGAAACTTCTTCCACAACACTGGCCTCGTCGGTCTTATCCATTTGCTTTCCCTTTTGATCAGCCGCTCTCTTATTCTTGTTTTATAGTTTATAGCAGTTAGTCTTAATGTGCCCTTTTTTTCTTGTAATAGTTGCAGGTTTTGTCCTTATGCCTGGACTTCGATCTGCCCCTCACATCAGGACGAGAACTAGAACTCCTCTCCTGAGTCCTACCACGAACAACAAGGCCTTCTCCCTGAGCCACAGGTTCAGTCACAAGCTGCTTCATCTTTTCTTTAGATAGCAAGGCATCATAAACTTCGTCCAGAGTAAGTGTATCCTGGCCATAAAAAATTGTATCTCTAAACGTTGCATATGACGAGGGCAGCGAACACAACAAGATTAACCCTAAGTCTTCTTCTTCATACTTAACGTCCATGGCCTCTAAATCAGAGACAATCTCCTTAAAAACGGTTAAGTGTTCTTCAAGGGACGCACCTTCAGCCATCTTGTGTAGATGCAAACGCCGCTTCAGATGCAGCTTACTGGTGAGACTTTTCGTTATACACAATTGCTCTAACTTCAACCATAAGCAACGGCAGTCTTCTCTTTCAAAACATCTTGCAAAATTATATTCGACAGATGAAGTTGAATTTGGGTTAAAGCCTTCTGAACCTTACGTTTTTTCTCCTCCGTAATCCACGATGAGGGCATCTTCTCAAATCCTAACAGCGCTTCTTCCAAATCCATATGTGCCAACATAGCTCGTATCTTAACCTGCCAAAGACTAAACCTGGTGTCATGATCCAAAAGCGGAATGTCGTACTTCATTATTGCCATTGCCGAAATCAAAGCCTAGCTCTGATACCATTTGTTGTGAAAACAATGTGATAGAAACAAAGAACAAAAACACACAGAGAATTTACGTAAAAACCCAAAACGAAAAAAAACCACGGGCAGAGGAGAAGAAAATCACTAAACTCGTGAAGATTACAATAGAGACGTTAGGGAAGCTCAAAATTCGCTAATAATAAAAACCCTAACGCAATACATCATATATATAGGTATAGACAAAACCCTAAACGTCCAAAAACATAAACTAAACTACCCATAAACATAAACATAAACCCTATCCGCCCGATCCCTCCGCTACTACCATAGATCTCATAAAAAATCTCAATTTTATTTTTCATCATAATTGTTGCACCACGAACTTTTCGGGTCGGACCAAACTAAATTCGGGTCACTATACTTTAACAAGGCTGGATATGAAAGAACGAGAGTAAGGAAATTATTATATCTCTTTCTAACATTAGAAAGTAAAAGTGGAATTGAAAATAATTCATATATTTTTTTTTGATAAATTGTTTAAGTAATTTTCAACCTTTTACGAAAGTGAATGTTTGGTTCTTAACTTCTTTTTTTATTTATTTATTAGTCTTCAACCTTGATTTTAGTTACTGAGTGATCAATTTAACGGTCAAATAGTTAATTTTAGATTAAAAAGGTGACAAATTGATCCAAAATTATCAAAAAGGAGACTAATCGAACAAAAAATTATAAAAAAGTGACAAACTGGTCCTTAAAATTAACATTTCAATTCTTAAAGTGGTCTATCAACAACTAAAATGAAAGATTGGTGACTGATAAATCAAAAACAAAAAAATTGGGGATCAAGTGTTCACTTTTGTGAAAGATTAGAGATTAGCGCGACAATTTACCTTTCTTTTTTTTTTCCCTTAATATTTACTGAATTTGTAACAAGAATCTTTCCAATTTACTTATTAAAATGTCTTTGTATATAATTAAATAACGGTTGGGTTAAGAGCCTCATGTAAGTAAACGTATGTTTATTCCACTTTACCAAAATAATGATATGAGGAGAGTTAGGATTGACATTCCTTTCTCAAGATCTTGAAAGTAGATGTGAAGTAAACATGTCCAAAACATACACGGGTTAATGAAACATGAATAGTAGCAATTGTGATGAGAACTCAATACAACAAGCTACGGTTTTTATCATTTGTAAATATATACACGTTTTGAGTTTCCTTCGACTTGCAATTGCCTACAACATGGTTGCTTTTATAGTTAAGATACTGGCCCATTTGATAGTGTTTTTAAAATAGGTAAAAATAGTTTTGTTTTAAAAAGTGAGAATTTTTAAAAATTGTGTTGAGTGTTTTTGAAATTTTTACCTCAAAAAGGATGCAAAAATATTTCCAATGATCCGGTATCACCCCAAACTTAGGAGGGAATTCGCATAGTTCGATAATTTTACATCTCTCGACCTGTCGTCACCTCAACTTGTGCTTAGAAGTTTCTGTAATTGACCACTCGAAATGGCAACTCTGAGATCTGACTCACGAAAGCAGCAGCAAACAGAATAAACTATAGACGCCAACCAAATGGGAAAGGAAAATTGGAAGACGCTTGACTAAAAAAACAAAGAGCTAACCGTCAGATCCGCCACTATGCTTGCCATTCACAAATATTTGCGGAACAGTACGTCGGCCCACCAGATCCAAAAGAACATCATGAATTTGGAAGCCGTCATCTGTAAACATGCATGATTCATAGCCATTTCAAAATATCTTATGCTGCATACTAACATAAAATGAAGCTATAGGAAACAACAAAGCTGATTTACGCCTCAAAGATCAAGCTCGACAACAAAAATGAGGGCTATTATCTTCTCCACAAATTCCGCCCGCCCTTCACCCGCTGCAACGTGTACCACCGTCATTTCCATCCGATTTATCCTAGCCGTCACGGCGCTAAGATCACTGTCCAAAAATGTTTTAGCAGCCTTCCAATTGCCTTTGATTGCAGCAAGATACAAGGGACTGTAGCAATCTTCAAATTTGCAGTTGCGATACCAAATTTGTCATGATATTGGTCATTTTAGACAAAGTATAATAACAAAGTATACTTCTAATAAATATATGTATATGCTCATCGTAACGGAATTTTATGATAGGGACTATTGTTTTAACTTTGGATTAATTATTTAACGGTTTGATTGAAAATTATAATTTTGTGTCGTTGTAAATTTTTAATTTGAACACTCGCAGATCTTAATCCAACAGCTAAACAACAGTTTTTATTGGCAGCTAAAATAGTAGTTGCTACCGTAAAAGCTCCGTTATCGTCATCATACATCGAAATTGTGTAGCTCTAGTTGCAAGCTTACCCAGGTCATGCTGAGAAATTATACCAACATTAGATTTGAGCAATGAAAAGCTATATCTCTAGTTATCCGTCTCAAGTATCGCAATAGGATTCAACAACACTTGTATACGAGGAACAAAAACGATATTTTACATAAATAAAGGTTTGCCAAGACTGCGACAGATCAGCCAAATTAACAAATGGTCCCAAGTGACCTCATACAACTATTATTAATTGGGATGTGACTTGGAAATTACTTATTGAATTCCTTTGGGAAATTCCCTAATTTCCACTCATTTTTCTTTCTATTGATTAGGGTGTTTGTTATATGAATTTGAGCTAAAAAAATCGAGTTCAAACACTGTAGCATATAAAAGATTTAACATTGTAAACAATTCAAATTCATAAATTTAAATTCATTTGTTAGACATAAGGTCAATATCGCATTTCAAAGCGAAGATGTAAAGGTTTATTTGAGAATTTAGTCCAAACTATTTATTTTTTGTTCAAACTTATTTTACCATAGTATTTTCTTTCAAACTAAAAAGGTGTTTGGCAGGTAGTTGTCCATAACAGTGTAAAGCTCTTATATACTACAATAACAATAAAAAAATCGCTACAGTGTAAAACTCTCACGCGCTACAGTAAAAATAGTTCTAACTAATGGTTCCAATTATCCTATCAAACACCTTATAAGTTTCCAATTGGACGCGTAAATATAATGTGCCGACCAAAATTTCATAGGCCGATTATTTCTCCTTCTCAATATAGGTATAGCAACAAAAATAATAACCTAAATTAGCTACCTATGTGCTTTGGTAGTTTTCGTGTTAGAAATTTTGACCATTCTCTATTCCTAAACTGTAAAATCCCAGTCTTACGTCCGGGTATCTCTCTTTTCAAGTGAGATATAAAGTATTATACTGACGTTGCTACAGTAATTATACTTATATATTTTTCTTCTTCTTTTTTTTGGCAGAAATCTTAAGTTTATGTTCTTGTATCATTAAAAAAAACACTTAAAAGCATTGTAATATTTTTTGGTCTTATATATATATATATACACACACACACACACACACATATGTATATACACATATATATAGACCTTTTCTTATGTTATCTACCTAATAAAATTTAAGAGAACAAATTGTTTTGGAGATCATTTCATACAACTTTTCAATGAATTTATATATTAACTTACATATGTCAATTAACACATTGTGACGTACAATTACTTTTAAGGAGAGGACGGCGGCTCGTAGGTTTTGGAGATTTGCTGATGGGATGTGATTGGGTAGAGGTGAGGTGTAGGATAGGATCCGACGCACGGGATGATGAAGTTGCAGGGCAGTTCTACGCCCAGACACCCTGACATGGGTTTTCGATGCCAAGTTCGGTGGGTTTTCGATGCCAAGTTCGGTGGGTTTTCGATGCCAACACGTATTTGAACCAAAACGTATGCGGGCTCACCGCCACTCAATGGATCTCACACCATGAAACAGAACCCATATTTTATTAGTAAATAATACTTAATACTATCGGTGTCTTCTTACGATAAAACTCTCACATTTTACATTGTAATATAAAGCAAAAGTTAACATACAGTATAAAGCTTTTATAATTACTAGTTATAAACATGCGCGTACTTATATTTTGGATATTAGATTTAAAATTTATTCCAAAATTTAGTTATGTTCATTTATGATCCTCCTGATAGTTTAGTTTAGTGAAAAAATATTAATAGTGGTTATAATTGAGAATGAAATTGACTATATATAATTTTGTTTAAGTAATCCCACAGTGCAGAACAATAATTTTAGTAAGAGAATTTTAAGCTCGAAATTAAAGTTACTTAAACTTTTAAAGAATGGGAACGAAATTTGGAGGTTATGCTTGATAAAATAATATTTTAGAGGATGTAAAAAAAGATACAATAAACATAAATTGAAAAAACATTTTGGTTTTACCCATCAAAGAACATCATTTAATAAAAATGATTAAGATATATTTATAGAGAAAAAACAACAAAAAAGGCATAAAAATGAGAATGAGCTAAAATAAAGTATTAAAGACAACAAATAAAAACCAAGGAGGACAAAAACAAAACAAAACAAAACAAAAAAAAAAGAAAGAAATTAAAAAATGCTAGAAGCTGAGAAAAGAAAAAAAAAAGGGATGAAAAAAGAAAAAACAAAGGAAAAAAAATAGAATAGGAATATTTCATCTGCCCCACTTGTCACACATGAAGGAGAGGAGTTTGCCTCTTTATAATTGTACTGGTTAAACGTCACGTGTGCCACGCATGTGGGGATTAATTTTACAAATTTTATCTACCGTGTTAAAATTTTAAATATTGATTTTAACATTTCGTATGCTAATGCATATATTTAAGAGAATTTTCAAATAGTATATAGTTAAAAGAAATTACCTCCACAAGAATAAATTAGATAAAAAAATATTTATGAGAAAATTAATATTAAAAGAGTTGAGTAAAAAATGTTTAAAAAGAGACACTTGAAAAACAAAATGTTTTAGCATACTAGTTAGGAAAAAAAATTATAGGGACCATTTTGATATAATAAATAAATCCACCGAAAAGGAATTAAGGACACATTTGAAAGAAAATATTATAATAGAAGCAAAATAGAGAAAGGAAACATATTTCAACAAAGCGTGTTGTAAAAAAAATATTGTGTATAGGAGTTTTGAGAGAAAAATCAAATCGGACAAAGAAGAAAAAAAATTAGAAAAAGGGTGAAAAAAGAAAAGAAAACCAAAAAAAAAAAAGATAAAGGAGGAACTGCCATGTGGTAGAAGGAGAAAGGACCAAAGTTATTTTGGCTCTTTTACATATGTAATAGATAAATATAAATACAATACAAAGTTATCAGATGCACTCTAAAATATTATTCAATTCAAACAATACTATAGGACATGAATGAATTTAACACACTAAACACTAATAGAAAATGGATCTCGTAAGATCCTAAACCTAAAACCTGTTTTATATTATTTGTGATATTAAATGTCACTGGCTTAGCATTTTTTTTTATTTTCCATTAAACCATCACCAACATTTTACTCGAAGTATTTTCAACATCCATAAAAATGTGTACTTTCCATTTTTTTTTACTCAAGTGTTTTTAAAAATAAGATTTATTTAGAGGATCCAAGTCTGCCTAAATTGATCTCTCAAAAAAATAATTAAATTATATTGCAGAAACAATCCAACATCATTTTTTAAAAATTCTTATTTGCCTCTTCATATGGAAAAAAAAATATATATATATACACATATATATATTGAGAAAACACAAACAGATATATATATATACACACACATATAAATATTGAGAAAACACAAACAGAGGGGAGGTCTTTTTTTTTTTTTAAATCAAAATCACAACTGATGATGTCGTGATAATGATTATTGATTTTTAGTTTATGACCAATAATGTGTTTGACAAATGAGTTCAAATTTATGCTACAATAAGCAATATAAAGCTCTTATATATTATAATGTAAAGCAAAAATATAAAATAAAGTTCTCGGATGCTATAATGTGTGAGTCAGCCTACGAGATTTTTTGAACTCTTTTAGAATATTCAAGTACTTAACGCGCAAATAAGGGTAGAGTTTCACACTACTATATCAAGTTTAAATAGGCATATACATACATACATACAAAGTTAGATAACCATATGGTAGACATGAAAAGCAAGAGTTGATATAATATAGCGCCTATCTTTTGAGACCAAGCAGAAGTAGCACCAGGCCAAAGTAGTCAAGCCTGTATGCCAATCTGAGGAACTTGAGCTTGAATTCCGTCCATGGAGGATACCGTGGCTCAATCTCGGGGAAGAAACTTCCTTCCATTACTGCTTTTTCATGGCTGAAAGTATCAAAGGAGTATTTGCCATGGTACCTCCCGAAGCCGCTCTGATCGACGCCACCAAACGGCAGCGTTTCGCAAAGAAACTGCACATAACAAGATATCCCATATATCTTGAAAGTGTCATGGGGGGTGAAAAATATAAAGAGCCAGAAAAGAGAAACAAAGTAGTACTTGGATCATAACATCGTTGAACACCACGCTTCCCGAGGATGTTTCGGATATAATTCGTTTCTTGAGTGTTTCATCTCTGGTAAATGCATAAATGGCAAGTGGTTTTAGCCTTGAGTTTATGAACTCAATGCTTTCTTGAATGTTTTTAAGCTATACAAGGAACACCAAAAGTTAATAAAGAGCAGGATAGTGGTCTTTCTTTGAGTCATTGGTATGTCAAAAAGAGCAGTGTTAGGATATATTTTCTCACAGTGATTATAGGAAGGAAGGGGCCAAATATTTCCTCAGTCATGATCTCAGCATCAAGTGGAGGATCTAACAGGATTGTTGGCTCAATGAAGCTGAAAATATTTTTTGATGAAATCCATAAATGTCTATCTAAAATCAGTGAGAATTTCTTTGAAAAACACTATATCCATCTAAGAGCAGACCATTTAGAGAGCATTTTAAAACTCACAGGCTATCTTCATCTAGCAAACCGCCGTGAACAATTGAAGCTGCAACACGAGGGTCCCTGAGAAGCTTGTGCAGCCGTGCAAAGTGATGCTTATTGACAATCCTGGCTACGCTTTTCGACTCTTTTGGGTTTTCTCCATAAAATCTCTTGATTACTTTCTTTAACATTTCTATCTAAGGAAGTTAAAAAACAGAACAATGTATGAAGTTTAATACCTCTCAAATCCAATACAATTCCGTTTCATTAAAGAGAAAGAGGGCTAATTTGAGCAAGTATTTACCAAAGTGGAAGCCAACTTTTCTTCAACAAGAAGATAGTCAATTCCAATGCATGCTTGCCCACTGCAAGGCCCCCATTTCCCTCCAACAATTCTTTTCACTGCCACCTTCAACATAAAGATCAAGCCATTTTTAGTACAACACATGAACTAAAACTAATTTCAGCAAAAGAAAAATAACTTCAAGCTGCAAATAAACCAACCTCGAAATCTCGAGGATTGGAGAAGGAATCCAAGATGGCAGGGCATTTTCCTCCAAGCTCAAGAACAACGGGCGTTAAATGCTTTGCCGCTGCAGACATGATTATTTGCCCCACCCGGGGAATTCCTGAAACCGACATTCATGAACATAAAATTAATACTTGGAACAAAATTATGCGCGACATGAAATAAAAAATAGAGTCCATTTTGTTTTGCTCATTCTAAAATTCTCTCTCACATGCGGGCTTTGTGGGACATCTATATAGGAAAAGTCTTAACAAAAAAATTATTTCCAATAAGATTTGGAAATCTACATTCACTTAGCTTATAGCTTAATCAAATCAATTAAAACAAGGTTAGGCCTTGAAAGTGATGTCTACCAGTGAAAAAAAATTTCTCCCATTTTTGCAGCAGAAGTCTTCCACAAGTTTCAGGTCCTCCTTCAATGACTTTAATGGCTTTGCAATCCAAGTAAAGAGGGATAGTATTGGCAAGGAAAGAAGAACAAGATGGGGATTGATCTGAAGGCTTAAGAATAACTGTATTCCCAGCTGAAATTGCCCCTATCAATGGGTCCAATGCCAAGGCTGCACAAAAATATAAATTACTCTAAATTCTATTTTTTGAGAGGTCAGAATTACCTATTTCTAGACACATTTGAAAGTTTTTAGTTACTTGTTTAAATAGTAAGAGATAAAAATATCATTAAGATATGGATTTTTGTACTCACAAATAGGGAAGTTCCAACATGAAAATATGAGAATAACTCCAAGGGGTTCAGGTACCACTTCTCCTCTTGCTGGGAAGAAAAGCATAGGCACTGACCTCTGCCCAAAATGCCCAAAATGAAAACCCCTCAATTCATTAGCTAATTAGTTACTCCCCAACAAAATTGAGAAATTAAAAATTAAATATAAAAATAAATATCAGACTACCTTTTTGGGGGCAACCCATTTCTCTAAATTGCTCAAAGAATGATCCAAGGATTTTATCACTACTCCAATCGAACACCCATATGAATTTGGTATTAAGTAACAATATATTAACCCAAATTAAGTGACAAAAAAAAAGAGAAATTATTATGGTTTAGATGCTTAATTTTACCTCATCCCTATAAGCTTCATTTGGATGCTTTCCAAGATCCTCAGAAAGTGCCTTTAAAATCTTCTCCTCGTTATCATGAATTAGCTCAAAAAGTGCTCTGAGCTGTTTTTTTCTCCAGGCAACACTTCTAGTTTGGCCACTTCTGAAGGTTTGTCTTGCTTCAGCCAAGCTTTCCTCTACTACTGCTAATTCCATGGCCGAAGATCATCTAAAGATAATGATCTCAAAAAGAAGATTCTTTCTTTCTTTTTCAAAAGCTAATAATGGGCTTTGTTTTATAGCTTTGGTTAGTTTCTTTCGTATTTACTTCCTTTCCAATTATAATGCAGACTTTAATGCAACCACCAACTTTTCAAGTTACATAGAAGTTGCATTAAAAACAGCTTATCTCTCGACTAATTAGCCTAAGGCTTTTTTTAAGTTTTAATTTGATAAAACGTAAAGTTTTTATAAGCTATAATAGTTTGTTAAAGTATTAAATTTTTAAATATTATAATGTTTAAGTTTTAATTTTAAGTTTTAATTTATTTTTTAAACTAAGTGTAGGGTGTTTATTTCCTCAAAAAAAATCATTTTTATTTTCGTAGGATTGACATTTTATTACTCATAAAATTATACATGTCTAATATTTTTTAAATTAATCCAACTATTTTATTAATAAGGGGATTATAAGCTCGTAGATATAAATAGAATTGCTCAAAAAAATAAAGCAATTTTCAATCGGTTTTAAATGAATAAGGTGGTGTTTGGCAATGGTTCCCACCACATGGTTTCTACTATAAACTCAGTTATGAATAGTATAAAGCTCTCATATGCTACAATAACAATAAAAAAATTGCTACAGTAAAAACTCTCATATGCTACAGTAAAAGTGGTTTCCACCACCAATTCCCATCACCCTTTCAAACACCCTAAAACTGTCGATTAGTAGTTGTCTTTCAACGGCAAAATAATTTTAAAAAATCTAATGGTTTGAAAACATCAACTATAAATTAAAAAAATCATTTTTATCCATATGAAATTATAATCTTGTTTTTCGTAAAACTATAAGTCTTAATCTAATAGCTATTTATTAGACTGAATTTTATTATTTTGTTAATAACAAAATATAATAATAAAAAATTAAATAAGATCGCTCTATTAATCCTGATCTCCACGACCGCTCGTTGGAGCACGTGAAACCTGCCTAACAATTGTACGAGATTTTATCAGAACTTTTAAGGCCCGTTTGTTTCGATACTCGAATCACGGTTCGAATCATTTTGTTATAGTATTTTCTCTCACAAAAATTTAAATCTTCATTCAAATACTCGAACCAAACATGCCTTTAATCTTTCAAGAACAAAATATTGGGCACGCTCGGCTGTGCTATAAATATAGGAATTGGAAAGCGATGGTACGGCTTTTATGTTGATGAGAATGGAACATGCATCTGTATGAGAGTTTTATCGTTTCTAACTATTGAAGTACTAAAAAAAAAAAAAAACTTCTATTTCTGAAGGTATATTAATTAATCCCTTTTGATTGTTAAAGATCTAATAAATTGCGTTTTTCAGTGCCAAGTGCCATCTAAATCAAGAAACATACAAATCCAACCCAAATTTTAAATGTACAAAAAACGTGATTGATGTCTTTTATGTATCATTTTGATGGGAGTACCAGGGGTTGTGGGGTATATACCCATGAACAACAAAATAAAAAATTGTAGTAAATAATAGTTTTAAAAAATATTTATAGTAAATAACAAGTTTATAAAGTAAATAAGAAATTTATTAGATGAAAAATTTATTTACTATAAGTAAAAAAATAAATTATTGAATAATTTTTTATTTACTGTTATTTACTATAAATATTTTTAAAACATGTTATTTACTTTATTTAGTGTAAAAATAGTATTCACTTAAATCTCATTAAAAAGAATTAATTTTGCTGTATAATCATTTTTTTATTTGTTCCCACTAAAAATATTTTATTTTTAACTGACTTTATACATTTAGTCAGTTTTGTTTTTCTTATTCTTGATCTCTTCTCTCACTATTCTTTACACTTTTGTAATTTTCTTTCCAATTTTTTATCAAAAGTTTATCTGCTTATTAAGATGTATTGGCTCTTATAACCAATAATTACTAGATTAATCTATTTAAATATGTTCTTATTGATCAAGATATTATAAATATCATTCACAACTTTTGAAAAATAGATCTTTTGATTATGATTAGTATTTGTCCAGACAAAAAGAAAAACAAACTATTTGCTTGTTTCTTGTTTATAGCAGTAGTCCTAAAATAAGTGCCGAAGGAGCATTCTTTGTTATCAAGTGTCATTGAATAAATGACAATTTAGTTATGTAATTGAGAAAGATTTTATTTTATTTTTATGTTTTTGACAATAAGATTATGGTGCAATATTTTCAGATACAAGAACCCATTGAGGATTATATCTTATTTTTACAAAATATACTGAACAAGAGTTTGTTATAAAGGAACATTAGAATTTGTTTTCTTAATATGTCTTTTTTTTATAAAAAAAAAGTTAATGTCTTATTTTCTTTGAATTTTAATATGGTTTTTTATTGAGTGGTTTGAATCATCTATCTACCTATCTTATTATTATATTAAAAGCATGATTGCAATTTTTTATGTGTGGTTGACGATGGGATTTTCAGATTGGCATTATTTTTTCTACTGTAGAATTTGTTTTGATTTGATTTTATGACTAATGTGTTGCGGAAACCTTTCTAGAAAGTTTCAGTTTTGACTGAAACTTGCTCTTATTTTTGTTTTTTGTTTTGATATGTCAAACTGCGTTTGTTTTGAAAACTCCGATTGATTTGCTTTTGATATGTAACAAGGAATTATTAAGAGAAGTTTTTGTGTATACGAAACTGTTTCATAACAATCAATCTGATTGATTTGATTAAAGTCATTTTTGTGTGTTTTGGAAAGTTGAATTTAGATGAATTGTTTAATTTGCAAAAAGGAGATTTTGTTCTATTGCACAAAACCTCCAAGGTCCAATGGAGAATTTAATGAGATTGATGCTTCTTTAAATTGAAGATTTCAAATATCAATAGAAGTTGACTTTATATCAGATTTTACGAGCTCCGTTGCCTTATGTATGACAACAGAATAGTAGATTGCGTTGAAGATTTCAAACGCTATTACTTTTGCTATTTAAATAAAGTCTCATGATGGTTTTTAGCTTCAAAATTTTAGAGAGAGATTATTTGTGAGCGTTTTTTTTTTAATTTCTTCAAGAGAAGAGATTGTTGAAGAGATTTTAACGTTAAGTCGAACGGATCTCGTTGAGCATGTTTATTGAGTTGTTATGAATTATAGGTGTCATACTTAAAGAATGAGTCTTGAGGTATTTAAGTCCAATTAAATTGTACCTTTTATTATTTAATTAACTGTTCATACATCTATACATAACCATACAAATATATAGGTAGTTATCAAACCGCGATGCCAACTTACTGTGCCTTTTTATTATTTAAAGTTTCTTACGTTTTTGCTAAAACAATTTATAATAAACTTGGTAACCGGTACTTTATGTTGACGTATGTCCCCTATATGTTTAAGCATTGCTCTAGTTTTTTTTTTTTTTTTTTTTTTTTAATGAGTGCTTTGTAAAACCGTTTTTTCGTTTTTTTATGTCTTTTTTTTTTGGTATAGTTTTTCCATTTTTTTCCTTTTCAATTCCTTTTTTTTCTTTTTGCTGTCTTCTTTTTAATTTGCATATTTAACTTGTGGTTTTTGTTTCTTGTCTTTATTAAACAACTTCTTTTCCTCTCATCATTTTATTTTGGCAAATATAATGTTAGTTTTAAGAACATATCAACGACCACATAAGGCTTTTATTATTAAATAAACTAGAAAAATGATAAAATGGTAATTGAACTTTTAACATAGAATAGACACTACAAAAAACTAGACTTTTAGTCACAATAATTTTTAACAAAACTTTTAGTCATAACAAAATATTGCAACTAATGTGCAATTAGTCGTAAACTTTAGTTTAATTTTTATTGTGACTAAAACTTTTAGCCACGAAATTTTTAGTCACGAAATGTTTCCTTGAGGAAAAACCTCGTAGCTAAAAGTTTTAGTCACAATAAATATTGAACTAAAGTTGTAACGAAATACACATTAGTTACAATATTTTATTATGACTAAAAGTTTTGCTAAAAACTGTTGCGACTAAAAGTCTAATTTTTTGTAGTGAGAACTTACGTAAGTACTCCCACGTACATCACATGTGGACCCAGCTAGAATTAAAAAAAACTTAATTAGATCAAAATGATTTAAATCTTTTATTAAGTAATAAAAGTGCTATAAATAAGTTTTTAGTGTCATATTAAGTTGCAGTATAAATTTTATAGTTCATTTTAGAAGTACCTTTTTTGAGAAGTCATACTTATTTCAAAAGTGTTTTTTTGAAAAGCCACATTTTTATGGCTTTTATTAGAATTTTTTTAGAGAGAATGCACTTTTGATAAATCATTTATAGGATGTTTGAAAAGTATGGTTAGAACTAAAACTCTTAAACTAAAAACTATAGTATATGAGAGCTTTATACGGTAGTCTATTTTTTTTATGATTACTGTATCATGTGAGAGTTTTACATTGTAGTAATCAAAAGTTTTGGTTAGAACTAATTTTATCAAATACTCTTTTAAATTAAACACTTTTAAAAACAACTTTTAAATTTATGAAGTCCAAAACAGCTTTTCAAAAATCTCAAATATGTGGTAAGATTTTTGTTATAGTCCACCTAAAAGCATTATTAGTCTGCAAACTTTTATAACAAGCTTGCGCGTACATATAAAAGCTTGAGGGGACATGAGCAATTTGAAAGCAATAAAGTCATTTGATTTTTGTAGTGTTTTTTTTTTTTTAATTTAGAAAAACATATATCATGTTTTATTTCATAATATAACGTATAGTTTAAGGAATTGCCTGTATGTTCGAAAGATAATCTCTCCAACCAGCTTTAATATCAAATTCATGGAACTTTAGAAAATAAAAATAAATAAAGAGGAATTGGTCATAGCGTTGTTTAGAGAAAAATTAAGCTTTCAAAGTAGTCAAAAAAAAGAAAAAAGAAAAAAAAAAGTTGAATGTGTCCCTCTTGACTCACGTGTGTATAACATGAAATGTGTATTTTAATCAACGTGGGGCTTTCATTAAAAGGTGTCCTTTTCATCTTAAGTGCGTTTGTTTCAAGGTTCGAATCACGGTTTGAATCATTTTGTTATATTATTTTCTCTTACAAAAATTTAAATATTCATTCAAATTCTCTATTCAAATCTATGAACCAAACAGGCTTTGAATTCACACTACAGGCTTCAAAAGTTTCATTTTTTCTAATTTAGTTTCTTTTAGTGAATAATCTAGTTTGTTAGGCAATTTTTGGTTTCACATTGCCCCCATATAATATGAGCCCTTCCTTTCGTGTTTGGTATAGTGGTTAGAATTATTAGTTAAAACTGTAAATACTGTAGCATGTGAAAACTTTACACTTTAACAACTTTTTTGCTTGTATTGTAACATGTGAGAGCTTTACACTGTTTCTGACTAAAAATTTAGTTAGAACCAACTAATATCAAACAGACTATAAATAAAAGACTTTTTTTTTTAATTTTTCCTATAAATTAGTTTTGCTCTGTTACCATTGGAGTCCTATTCTGCCCATGATACATAATGGTCTAGGATTTACATGTGGATTTGAAGCAATATTATAGTACTACTGATGTTATAAACTCAAGCTTCAACTATTTATCATTTTTATTATTTTAACACTCTATTTTATATTTTTACATAATATCACATCGCTCCTTGATGTTTGAAAAAAAAAATAAAAAAAACCTTGTAATACTTATATTTTTGGTTTTGATCATCAAGGTCCTATTACGTGATTGACGGCGGTGGAGATGAACACTGCGGAGTGGGCAGAGGCTAGCTGCATTCTAAGTGCAATAGTGTATGCCTTGTCGCCAGAGAGCGGATGACCGTAGCTCATTGAAGTTCAAAATTGACAAAGAAATGAGAGGGAAGAACAGTAAAAGAGTGAAATGTGACGTTAGAGTTTTGTTGGAGAAAAAGAAATGTTTAACAGATGGTATTTTATAACCTGCTTAGCATTAATTGGTTCTAAACTAACTTTTCAGTTAAAAACAGTATAAAACTCTCACATGCTAAAGATCTTATATACTACAGTGTTAACAGTTCTAACCATCATGCTAAACACTTTATTAGTCATTTAGACAGTGATCAAAATATGATGGGAAAAATAAGGAGGCAAAAACTCTGACAATAAAAAACTTAGGGCGCAAATTCGAACCTACATTTTATGAGTGACAGGCAACCTTATTTTCTCGTGCTTAGAGATTGAAGCCCAATAATTTCTTATTCAACTTCGGTCAAGAATGACCACTCCACTCTCGCTTTCCTTATCCTTTAAACACATTGGCAGTGCTTGATGCTACTTCTATGATCTATGTTCAACAATATCTACTACCGGCCCCTTTAAATATATATATATATATATATATATATAGGGTTAGAGAGAAAGTTTGAATACAAGTTTAAATAATAGTTGAAACCTATAAATCAAATAAAGGCTATAAATTTCAATTTATTATTATGCAAACCTCCTCAGAATCTCAGCCTTGAACTAAAAAAATTACAACTAAAAAAGATTGTAGAGTGACACAAAAATTTGATAGTATAACCTAGGTGGCCTAATTTGTTATATTTTTTTTATTAATAGACAATGAGGCAGTTTATTTTTCTTTTTATTTTGGCTGAAAATTTGTTTCTTATTTTTTAGACTAATTAAGTTTATATGCGGGTATATTTTACTTCACCTTTTTGAAAAGGATATAGTTCAATGTATGAGATGTGTTACATGTTCACTATTACGCAAAACGAATGATGATGAGAGATTCAAATTGCATTGTTTCATTTCTACACTTATAACTAATATATAATATATTCATGTTATTCTATGCCTAAGTATTAGCCATTAACGTTATAATTTAGAAACATAAACTGATGTTGTAAAATAACAGACCGCTAGCTAGGCAGCTATCTTTTAGTTCAATTGGAAAGAGTGTTACCTATGCTAAAACATCTCCATTAAGCCTTTTTTTTTTTTTTTTTTTACAAAATAAATAAGGAACCACCAGTAAAATTTAATAGAGTGCTTGGATCACTAGTTTCAACTGCTCGAAATGAAGATACTGCATAGCAAATTAAACTGGTTCGAATTAGAAACCTTTTGATTCAAGTGGATGAACCAAACATACTATATGAAGACATGTCCTATACGTATCCTAGCAAAAAAGAAAACAGTATCCATTTTAAAGAAGAAGATGGAAAAAACTAAACTATATATACTAAAGATATATATGCATCTTATTTTTTTAGCCATAATTAATAAATAATAAGAGATAACAATTTGAGTAGTTGAAAGAAAGAGGTCAGTTGTCACACGATAAAAACTAAAAAAAAATTCTGCCTTCCAAGAAAAAAGTCTATGAATAGGATCAAGCATTATCGAGCTGCTAATATCACAAGTATATTGCACACACACACAAAAGGAGGGATGCATATAGACGGTAGTCTTATTCAAAATAGAATGAAGAAAAAAAAAGGTTTTGCAGCCCGTCTAGCTACTACTTGAACCTCTCATAAGAGGTAAGCCTCATCTTGTGGCCTCAAGTAGGACCCACCTCATGTGAGAAGTCCGGGTGCTAGTTCGGTCGGGCTGAATAAAAGTACTCAAAAAAAAAAAAAAAGATGAATACGTGCACGTCCAATCAAAAAACACATCTTTGACTCCATTTAACAATAAGAGAAGAGATTCAAAACTCACTGGCTAATAATGTGCCTTGGTATGCCTCGAGATAAGGAAGTTAGGCGGCTCAACACACTCGATTTATGGCCAGTTTAAGCAGATTGCTTATGAACCATTTTTGCTTAAGCAGCCCCCACTGTCCCGGAAGAGTCACAAAGTTAGTCATTTCATGAGTGGTAATTTCATTAGTCAATTAGAAGGGCCTATTTATGGAAACAAAACCAAAACAACCAAGCTTGATCAGAACCACTGTGTTTTTGGGACGTCTCTCACAATATATTTATAGAATGATTGGAACAGTAGTTTGAATTTTAAAGTTCAAATTATAAACAATGTAAAACTCTCACGTGAGGTAAAATAAAAATATACTTCAATATGAAGCTATCAGATGTTATAGTATGCGATTCAAACTCTAGAGTTATAACTCTTTTTCAAATATCCTATTAATTATAAGTGTTTGGGAAGTTTTATTTGAACTAATGCCTTTAACTAATATTGGTTAAAAATATTGTAACATATAAGAGTATTATAGTATTGGAACTCGCTTTTTCTTGACAGTATATCATATGGTAGTAATAAAAACCTTATTTGACAATATTATTTCAACTATATAGTTTTAATTGTTTTAATATAAACTTTTATATGTTATAACGTAAAATAAATTAAGCTACAGTTTAAAACTCTTATATACTATCGTAAAACTTTTGGTTCTAAGCAAAACACACCCACTGTTAATCACAGAGAGGAAAAGACAAACAGGTGTTGATTGACAAGGGGGGGCAAGATAGCTAAAAATAAGGAACAGCGGCTAAGACGCCAGAGAGAGAGAGAATTGGATACAAACTAGGTAGATATGATTGTTGTCCGATTACAACATTTTTTTAACAGTTGGACCAATTATTACAACGTTAATCTCTTCGAAAGCTCTCTACGTTAATCACTCCCATGATCTATATTGAGGGATAAAATTACGCAATTCAATACATCTATGTGTAATTAGCTATATATATATATAACCCATCTATCTATATTGTAGGCTTTAGCTTGAGTTGCAATGTTGCATGCATTCTACCGTACATAAGCCTGTCATGGGCAGCTCCACTAGCATTGAACCTCTTTTAACTAGTAGTACAACAACTAATTCTCATATCAATCTTTGTCTTGCTAATTAAGGCTATCACTTATAGCTCGTTTGCTTCATAAATTTGAATTGAAAATTTAAAGAACAATTCAAATTTATTTGAATTTTTTTTGGAGAGAAATCTCTTCTTTTTTTTATTTATTCAAATATACTAAATCATACGGGCCATTAGTGATCCGTATTTCATAAAATAAAAAAAAATACCAATGTATTCTCATTTAGGATAAGTTGGTCAGAACTCATTATCAAGACCATTAACAATAAAACCAGAATTTCTTTATAATTTTTTTGGCTCTAAGAGTGAAAATGCAATAATATTGTTGAACAATGCCACACTTTATTTTAAAAAATGTCGCACTTTTCTTAAGTAATTGTTATACAAAATAAATATCATATTATCACATTCACTAGTTCTATAAGGACTAATAAGCTTCACTTGGTTTAAACCACTAAAGTATAAACGTTAATACTGTAATATATAGAAGCTTTCTATTGTAGTTCACTTTTGCTTTACATCGTAGCATATTTGAGCTTTATATACTCTAGTCTATTTTTGCTACACTATAATATATGTGAATTTTAGACCCTATTGGCATAGGGTAGTTCAGACCATTATTTCAGTTATGAACAGTATAAAATTTTTACATGTTATAATAAAAACAAAAAAATTGCTACAGTAAAAATTCTTACATGTTATAGTAAGAATAGTTCTAATCAATGATTCTTATCACTACACCAAGCACCCTATTAGACCGTTTGTAACTCAAATTTAATGGAATTTGAACCACTGTGCTAATACACCCTCATTGTTAAACACGTAATTACACAATAACACATAGAAAAGGACATTTCATTTGTCTTTACAGTGCCTTCATGTGTGCTGTCACGGTCAAAAGGAAGTACTATTCACAGATCACACCCACATTGGTGCATACCACAACCCAAGTATGTGTGTATATATATATATGCCCTACCCTTATTATATTATATATATATATATATAAATATATTATATATGAGAAGAAACCCAAGCTATCTAAGTTACCAAAAAAATTATATATATAGCGAAGTAGAGACGTTCTGAGTTACACTACAACCAAACTTTCCATCTCCCTTTTCCCAACTCAGAAACCCCATTTTCATTTTCTCCCTGAATCTTTTTCTTTTTTTAATTATCTTCTCCTTCCTTATCTCTTCAAACCCTAGCTAGATCTCCCCCAAAAAATGGACTTCAAATCCGATCTCACATATGATGATCATGATCGTGATCATCACGGCCTCCACTTGGGTACGTACTGTGCTGACGATAATGATCAAGATCATCAAGAAGATCACGTTGATGATGATGATCAGAAGAAGATGATGGTGATGAAGCCAAAAAGGCCACGTGGAAGAATAGAGCACAAGCTGATAGAGAACGTCACGAACAGGCAAGTCACCTACTCCAAAAGACGAAATGGGCTCCTCAAGAAAGCCCATGAGCTCGCTATTCTCTGCGACGCCAACGTCTCTCTCATCATGATCTCTCACAACGCCACCAGAATGCACGAGTATACCAGCCCTGGTACCTCGTAAGTACCAGATCTATCATTATATATGTGTGTATATATATATAACATATATATAGATGGTTTTTTTTAAGCTGTAGTTAGTGATATAATTTAAGTTTTTTAAGTTGTTCCAGATCTATCATTATATATATATATATAGCATGTATATAATGTGTATTTATATGGGTTTTTTAAATATATGTGTCTATGATTAATAACCAGGACTAAGGAGATGATTGATCTGTACCAGCAAGCCAAAGGGGTTGATCTGTGGGAGACCACATACCAGGTTGTAGTACTGATAATCTCTTGAAAATATCTTTTTTAAGCTTTGTTAATATATTTCTTTGAGTTATTTTAGTTATTTATCTTGGTAAATAAAGCAATTTTTTATAGATGACTCTTGAAAATCTCTTTTTTAAGCTTTAGTTATCTATTGGGTTATATAGTTATATATTTTGAAAAATAAAAGCACTTCATTTTTAGATCATGGTATGTAATCTCATGAAAATCTCTTTTTTAAGCTTTGGTTCTTTAGTGGGTTATTTCAGGTATTTACTCTGGTAAATAAAACAATTTTTTAGATCATGGTGTATAATCTCACGAAAATCTCTTTTAAGCTTTAGTTATGATAATTGGAATATTTTATTTAATTATTTTTGTAAATAAAGCAATTTTTTATAGATAATTGTATATTGTACATTACTTGCGCGTACATATATTATGTTGTAGAATATGCTGCAAAAGTTGGAGGAGCTTAAAAAGAAGAACTACAACTTGAAGAGAGAGATCAGGTAATAGAAATTACACTCACTGATGAAAAAGAGAAGTGAATTTTTTGTGTTTATATTTAGTGCTTTTCTTTTTTTTTTTTTTACGTTTTCTTTTTCTTTTTGTTATTTTTGAAAAAACATTTTATAGGCAAAGGTGTGGTTATGACCTAAGTGGTCTGAGCTACCAAGAGCTATCCGATCTTGAACACTGTATGTCTTCTGCTGTGGAAACTATACGTGCAAAAAAGGTTAGATATTTGTATTCTTATACGTTTTCTATATTTGTTTTTCACATTTTTTTTCCCTCGACTTAAATTAGTTTATCGCCAAATTAATCACTGCATATCTATTAATTTTCCCCTTTTTCGTTTTCTTTTTTGTTTTTGTTTTTTGTTTTTGTTTTTTTTTGTTTTTTTTTTGTTTTTCTTGTGATATGTGATTCTTTTGTGGTGAGAGTTACAAGCTAATCATCTTCAGTACTACACACAAATGCTATATTCTCCAAGTCTTTAAATAGATCAAGAGATTGATGAAAAAAACTTTCTCAACATTTTATTGATCTATATATGTTTTTTTTTTTTTTTTTGTTTCTCCATAGTGAATGATTTGTTAACTGAATACTAGTTTCAGAATAGTTCTTTTCATTTTGGTGATCACTTTGGACCTCATGCGTACCATTGAATTATGTGTTAGGAGTGTATATAATCTTTTGTTTATTTGTAGTTTATTTATTTATTTATTATTATTATTATTATTATTATCAATTTTTTTGGAATTTGATTGTTCAAACTTGAAATCCTATGATTTCGTTTGTTGATACTTTCAGGACTACAAGATCGAAACCCAGACTCAGACCACAAACAAAAGGGTAAATGTGAAGTTTTTAAATTAATATCCTCTAGGGCTTGTGACCTAACTGTGTTTTTCAATACTTATTAGTGATCCTCCTAACATGAATTATATCTTAATTTGATCATACAGGTTAAGAGCTTGAGTAAAAGAAACTTAATTCTTGTCCATAACCTTGTACGTGCTAATCAACCTTGAAATCTTTTTGTTTTAATTAACTTCCCTAATTTTTTGACGATTAATGGAATTGTGTGGATTATGTTAAACTATAACTAAACTTGATTATCGTTATTTTTTTCTTTTGGTTCTTATAAATTAGCAAGCAATGTGTACATGTGAGGATCCACCATATGGGTTAGTAGAAGACGATGTTGAGCAAGGATGCTATGAATCTATGACGGCATTCGATAATCTGTACATGTTCCGCCGCCATGACCACCACCACCAGCAGATCAGCGGTCTCTCTCGTGCCCTCCCTGGTGGATCGGGAGGGTCTGATGCCTACGATCTGCGTGATCATGATCTTCGCCTTGCTTAAGTGGTTAAGCAAGCACTCATTAAGCTAGCAGGCTCATATCATTAGTCTTCCTAATTAACTTCTTAGTTACCTTAGATGCAAAATATATTAATTTCAATGGTGTTGTATGCTTAATTTCTAATTAATTAAGAACTTATCGACACGAATATGTATTAGTCGCTTAATAAGTATGTTTGTTGGTTGCTGACATTAAGTGATCTATGATCTTTTGATGCAATATTATGTGATTTTCTATGCCTACTATTTTATGTTTCCCTTCTCATTCAAATTTCTGAAAAAAAAAAAAGTGATCTCATAATTTGCTTTTCTATGCTTTGTAATATGGGTTATTAGTATTTTTGTTATATTAATTACTTTCCATGGTTTTATTTGATGTCCATGACTATGGATCGTTGCTGTTAAATCTTGGAATAAATTTCTTAAAATGTATTTTTATTTAGGATGATCATCAGTAGAAGTAGTAAATGTTATGCTACAACCAATAACTAGTCCATCAAATATTTTTACTTATATAATCAATTGTTTTGTTCCTACTTTTTTTCCAATTAATAAAGTAAAAGTTTTGACAATTAATGTAAATAATGAAAAGAAAGAAGAAAGCTTGAAGCACGACAATAATAAGCAGCCTTGCAAAAAAAAAAAAAAAAAGCACCAAAATTTAAAGAGTTTCTAACTTATTTGCTTTCTCAAATTTTTTGCAAGTAATAATATTTACTTGAAAAAAAAAAAAAAAAACTCGAAGTTGGACGTATTTTAAGGCGAGCAACATGGAAGTATAAATCGTTTCGTATATTGATTGGTGTTTTGGTCACACTATTCCTTGACAATAGAATAATTTATGAATTCAGATTTATCTACATATACACAGAGATTTTACACATGATTCTTTTTTAGGGAACTCAACTATTATAATTTTAATAATTTGATTTTATTTTTGACTTAAGAATAATTCTTTTACAATTGCTTAAAGAAGATAGATAGACCGTTGGACAAATGCAATTTGAACTACCTTGTTTTGGCAAAATTATTCAAAATCGTGAGCTTAAACTGTGTCTATTGTAAACCTCTTACATGCTACAATATAAAATAAAAATATACTACGGTATAAATCTCTCACATATTACAATATTTAAACTCATTTTTTATATTTAAACTTATTTACCAAATACTCTACAATTTGTAATTATAACTAAAAATGTGTTTCACACTAGTTCGAACAAATACATCTACAGTATAAGCTCTTATATTTTACGGCATTGCATTTGAACTTGTTTTTTTCATTTTAAGCCAGAATGTCGACACCTTACAATTGTTTGGACTACAAGTCTGCTAAAGCATCCGATTCTGATCGAATTACAATTGTTGGGCTTGGCTTTCAATTTTTGATTCTTTTTCTCTCTCTCTCTGTTTTTCTTTTTATTTTATTCATAGGATCAGTTTTTCTGATTCATAAATGAAGAACAAATATAAGCTAGAAGCATTTGTTTCACTGATAAACGGATCAAAGAATATCCTACAAGGGTATAAACAATTTTTACAAAAAGAAAATATCTTTTTACTACCCAAAAATATATTTAATTTTGGTGTCTTTTCCCACCAACAAAAAATTTCAAGTCAACTCGCTCAAAAAAAAAAAAAATTCAATACACCCATCAAAATGCATTTCTACATTTCCCAAAACATAATGCATCTAAATATGTGAACCACTATGTTAAAAAAAAAAAAAAAGTATGTTTGATAACATAATTATAAACAAAATTTAAAATAAATTTATTATAATATATAAGAGCTTTATAATATAGTTTAATTTTTATTTTTGTAACATACATTACAGTTGAAATGATATAGTTAGCAACGCTGTCTAGATAAATAAATAAAATGAAAATTAAAAATGGGATGCGAAGAAAACAGCGAAAGGAAGTAACAAGCTCCAGATCACGTGACCCCCGTGTTTGAAAAGCCCAGTTTCTCGATTCAGTCATCAGTCGGTAGTTCTCACAGCAAATTGGACGGAGAAGAAAGCAAGGATTTGAATTCCCAAATTCTGAGCACATATCGAGCTTCAAAATTCCATTTTCATGGCGGCAATTGCTTCGGCGCCTCCATGGAACCCCGAGGATGATCTTCTCCTGAAGAACGCGGTCGAGGTAATCCGGTTTTCTCCAATTTTCGCATTTTTTGCTCTTCCATAGCTCAATTTCGCTACAATCTTTCTGTTCCGAGCGATTTCTGATTCGCAATTTCGTTTTTTTTTTTGGGGGGAATTTTCTCAGGCAGGTGCTTCGCTTGAAGCGCTTGCCAAGGGCGCGGTGCGATTCTCCCGGAAGTTCACGGTCCGGGAGCTGCGAGAGCGGTGGAGCTCTCTCCTCTACGACGCCGAGGTTTCGGCTCAGGCTTCTGCTCGCATGGCGGAGTTTGAGCTCTCTAATCCCAACGTTTCGTCCAAGCCTGGTAGATTTGGAGTTTCCAAAGGCGGAGGAGGAGAAGGAAGCGTCGGAGCTGGCTCTCCGGCGAAACGACGAGCCGAAAGCGTTCAGAAGCAGTACTATGAGATGCGTAAGAGATTGTGCTCTTTCAACACTTTCGATTTCGGTTTCATTGACGGGCCTAATGATAATAACAACGAGAATGTGAATAGTGTAAACGGTCTTTTGGATGGAAGTTATGTGGTTGGAGATCATGTTGAAAATTATTTTGAATTTACAGCTAATGGTTCTTCACTCTTATATAATCGTCAAAAAGATCCGTATTTGACAACTAGTGTATCAGTAAAAGATAATAACCAGCATAATGACCAAAATTTAGCTAGATCGGAAGATGATTTGGTTACTTTTAGAAATTGCTTGAGTGTGGTGGAGGAGGCTAGCACATCTCACGTGCTGCCAGATGTCCCTCTTTGGACGACGATGGAAGATGTCTCGGCACCGGAGATGCCGATTGATGTTAGCCTTGAGGTTAATTGTCGAGAAGGTGAACAGAAAGTGATGTGTCGTGACGATGAGGAGGGTGATAAAAGGCGTTTGCCCGGATACAATGTTGACCACTCGGGGTTATTGTTGGAAGAGAGACTACTGGAGGAGGAACTGAATAAGACTATTGCCATCTCAGGAGATGATTTTGGTGATATTCCAGATTCACTCTTGAACTTTGCAAACGAGAATGAGCCTCTTGCCATGGATGTAGATGGAGAGAACATGAACGGCAAGGCTTGTTATGTTGGTGTCAAGTCAGTTCTGTTAGGTTCTTCCAAAGATGGGCGTGAAAAGGATGTACCAGTTGTCTGTCAATCAGAAAATCTAGATCCAAAGATATTCCCTGTTGTCTCTAAAGATGTGTGTAATGCAGAGGAGAGAGACTCTACTGACATGCTTCATTGTAGCGAGAACAATGAGCCCGGTGTTTGTAGTTCTGAAATGAATATTCCATCAATTAAATTTGTGCCATGTCTTCCTTCTCCTGAACTTCATCACGAAATGATAGTGTGCACATTGAATAGCGAGGACCCTGAAATCCCATGCAACGATTACGTGATACAGCCTGGTGATCCGGTCCCATCCTCCACGAATCAAGAAAATAGTAGACAAGACAGTATAGAATTGAGGAAAAAACAATGTCCTGCAGAGTCTTTTATGGCTTCCCAGATGGTAGAACACAGAACAGTCCCAAAAAGCTGTTCAAACTTGCCACTTGTTAAACCCAATCCTTTTGATGATACCCTTGTAACTACAGTTTACAAACGGGCTAACAACATCCTTGCTGATGCAAGCCAATGCAAATCAAAGCATGCAAATCCTGCCTTTGCTGCAAATCAAGCGCTGAAGGAAGAGATTGTATATGTAAGATTTAGAGTTACGTACGTAAATGGCATGTTTATTTTTCTGCCAAGTTGGTGGCTGATGTGCTTGTAAAGCACTAAAATTGCTTGCTGTAAACAGGGAACGAGTGCTTCAGTTGCAATTATGGGAGAACATGCAATCTTATCTAAAGAACCGGGTTTGACTAATAGAGATGTTTTGGAACCTGCAGCAAACCCTTCAACGCTGTATCAGGATGAATCTGAGGAAGAATTGGATGTTGGTGGTGATGATATTCCTTATTTTTCTGATATTGAAAACATGGTAAGCGTAATAAACTTGTAAGCTTTTAGTAATTTTCATCATTCTCAGTTCCAATTAATTGATGAAGAATAAAACCAGGGGTACCAAACTTCACACCATTGATAGCAGCTGATGTGGCATGTTAATTATTAGTCTTTTATTGTGAGGCGTTCAAAACATTGTCTCATTAAACCAAATAGAAAAATATCTATTCACCTGCCATGTGATTTGGTATTAAGAAGTCAGGATAAAAGTTACGATCCCTAGCCCTACTCATTAATGGATCCCAACCTATATCATATACGGACTTTTTCTTTTCAGATACTTGGGATGGATTTAAGTCCAGATGACGAGGATTCATATCACAGTAAAAAAGGTAACCCATCTGAAGCCAAATATTTATCTAAAAATTGCTTCTCATCCGTTTCTAAATCTTTCTGCATCTAGTTGTTCTCATGTGAAGAAAGTTTTCAAGTACATATTTTATAAAATCTTTTATTTTGATATTCTGTCATAGGACAATCAATCATTAGGAGAACCGATTGCCCAACCAATGTTAGCCCAAAAAAAAAATCTTTCTTCTCAGCAAACAATGAAAGATACAAGTCCTGTAGCTTCTTTTGATTTTTTCCCTGTGGTTATATAGTCTTACGCTATCAGCATGAGGATGCTAAGAGGAAAATTGTGAGATTGGAACAGTGTGCACGATCTTCCATGCAAAGAGCCATAGCATCTCAGGGGGCATTTGCCATATTGTATGGCCGCCATCTGAAGCAATATATTAAGGAAACCGAGGTGCATTTCACCAATTATTGAACTTTTTTCTAACATTATAGATCATTATTATGATTGATGGAGGACTGAAAATCGATTTTACCACTGGTTGCTTAATTTGTTTTGTCATGTGTTTTTAGCAACCAAAAAAAAAAAAAGAACAGTGGTTGCTTATTTTGTAGTTCTGAGTTCTAAAATGTATTCTTTGGAAGTCTGAACCTTGCATAATTGATTGTTGAACTCGATACGGATTAATGACGTCAAATTTACAGAATATTTGCAAGCTTATTAGGCTTTTGTATATACATATTTTTTCAATATAGATGTGGACTTTTAGCTGAATGCAATCCACTCTCTGCATGATTGGGCTGAGTGTAGATGCTGGTAGTATGTGGTCCTCTCTATGACGAGTTTCCTCTTATTTTGAATTCATGTTTCTACTATATAGGTCATTCTCGGGAGAGCAACGGAAGACAATGAAGTTGACATTGACTTGGGAAAGGAAGGGCGTGCGAACAAAATATCTAGGAGGCAGGTGTGCTGCGTCTTTGACTCTTCGCTTATGATTTCATATTGCTCATTATGGAAAGCAACAGGAATCACATTTTGGAATCGCTAGGGGTTAAGCAAACCTTATGAATTATCAACTATAGACTGGGAGAAATAAATAAGTGAAGCTCATGTAGCTAAAGCCATACTTAGTTACTTTTTCTGTATTTTATTTGATCATTTGTGTGATTAGTTCATCATTTTCTAGGCTCTTATAAAGATGGAAGAAGATGGATCTTTCTTTTTGAAGAATATTGGCAAAAGCGCAATCTTTTTGAACGGTAAAGAAGTTGCTACAGGACACCGTCTATGTCTTAGCTCCAGTAGTTTGATCGAGGTAAACAGCTTTCCATCTTTCTTAAATCCCTCGCACAATTCTTCTACACCATGTGGATTCTATGGTTTTTCTTCATTTGTTATATTCCACGTTCTTGCTCTAAGAACTTTTCATTATTGCTTTCCTCCTCCCAAGTATTGTCCATTTAACCAATATATACGTGTCCTTATTTAAGCCTGGTATAATTCACTTTATGGTAAATACTGAATTGCAGATTAGTGGAATGTCGTTTGTGTTTGAGATGAATCACAAATCTGTAAGGCGGTATCTGGTGAACGTTGGCAAAAATAGCAAAGCGAAGTACGCCAAGTTTGAATGGTCACCTAAGGGAAATCAGTGAGTTAGAAAAATATGGTCAAAATCTATTCCAGCTTCCTTTCACCACTTTTTTATGGCCTTTTTGTGCTAACCTATTAATGTATATGCCTCTCAAACAAACGTAATAATGTAAAGTAATCACTTGTTGTCAGCCGTTTTTTTTTTGACTAGTTGATCCTTCAGAAGACAAGGAAAATGTACATGAAATAAGAAAGAATAGTTAGCTTGTTCTGATCATAGCCGTTTTCAAAGTTTCGACTTTCCCTGCTGAATTTTTCTGTCGTATCGGTGTTTTGTTTTCTCTGCCTCTTTTATAGTCACATCTAGGCTCTGTCTAAAAATTAAGGCTGTGTTTGGTAAGATCCAAGAGGGATTGAAAATAAAAGGAATGAAAGATGAATCCCTCCAATGGAAGAATCAAAATAGAAGTCCCAGGAAGAACTCCGAATCCCTCACCTAATCCATTCCATCATCTAATCCCGCATCTGAAACATCCATAACTCTTAAAATTCATCCACCGTTCTTCTCAGGCCATGTCCCTCCTGTCGCTATTCCCTCTTACCAAATGAGGCCTAAGGTCGAATCCCGATGATTAAAAATCCATCAGAGAAACCTTTAACACACTTAACTGTTTATCTCTTTTCTAGTGGTCGGTGCATTCTCAGTTCTTGTTCTGATTCGAATGAATTAAAATGAAGACAGAAAATCCTAAAGCTTCGGCATTAAATTCCGTCAAGGAGAAGCAGGAGGTGGTTGGTCCACATTAATGGCGTGGCGTATTTATACTAGATGGTTCAGGCTGCCTCAAATCTTCTGGATATAGTAATATCACGGAAATATCTCATCTGATCTAATGGTTGTAAATTGTTCATACTCCATATAAATTGCGGGCCGTTCTTAATTCAAGATAGGTGACATGAGGGCGTAGCATAGTAGCGCCTCTACAATGTAACAACTTCAAAAAATGATAGATTATTTGTTGGGATTTTGATGGTATTTTATATGGTAAATATCTAGTAATTCTACAGGTGGTATATGATTTTGAACGTTAAATCTGATCAAAATTATATCAAAATAAAAAATCTATAAAATTGACAAATTTGAGGCAAAATTGATGGTATGGTGAGGCTAGTTTTTACATACTCTAGGGTAGAATTCTCATTTTTAATTACTAGGAAAGGAGACTAAAGAATAATAGACTTGGTTATCCTAGAGACTATAAATTAAGACTGTGTGTTCGACATATCGGTTTAAACTTATCAATTTTATTAGTTTAAATTCATCAATTTAAATTATTTATAGTATAAATTTTTTATATATTATAATATTTAAATTTATTTTTTTAATTTAAATTAATTTGCCAAATACTATACCTTCCGAGAATGTTTTAGTCGCAAGTCTTCCAGGGGTAAGAACATGGAAGTACGAAACGGGAATATATCTTGTGGACATGTGGTGGCTTCTGGAAGGTCTTATAATTCAAAGTTAGTCAAAACTTATAAGTCTACAAGCCTGCAATCAAAAGGCGCATTATGCAACCACCGCTATTTACGTAAGTGACAAGATGTTTTAGAACAACCCCACCAAACTTGAAGATGATTGTAAGCACTGCATATAAGCTGATGGAGATGAAAGCAGATGCCATCTGTGCTGGCACTTGATTCTAAAAAGAACATTTTTTTAAAAATTTTCTTCAGCATGAAGAATCGTAATGATGAATCATATGGCTTTTAATCTTATCCCAGTGAATTAGAGTACATCCTAGTGACGTTTTCAATCCTACTACCGTAAAACTAGCTTTAAGTACCAAAACTCCAAGTGTGTGTAGACATATACATATACATACACTAGAGGACATATCCAAAATAAACTGGAATCAAAGGGACACGAAGAAAAACCGTTTATTTTTTTATTTTTTATTTTTTGATGAATACAACCGTTACCTTTTTTTAAGCAACAAAACCCTGCTTGAGCATTACATTACTATATGCCTCCCCTCCAATCCCAATGGACTTGCACAAATTTACAAACTTTCCGTTATCACTTCCCTTATTTTTTTAGTTCATAATTCAACAGAAAATCATGGCTGATCAATTAAAGAATAAGAACCACGACAACTTAGCAGCTCAAGTCAATGAGAAGCCAAATCGTTCTCTCTCTCTCCCCCTCTCTCTTTTATATATTTCTTTTCCCTTCTTTTTTTTTTGGTTGCTTCTGCAAAGAAGCCGAAAAGCTTGTTGCTTGAGCCAACAGACGTCACTATATCATCAAACAAGGTGTCGCCATTAGGACAAACAATAACCGTAGTACACAAAACAGCAAGCTTTCCTCTTTCTCTCCCAAGTTGCCAAGTACCATAACATACCACCAAATATAGATCATGTATGATGTATGTATACAAGATTTATGAAATATATATATATATATATATATATATGTATGTATATACATATATTTAAAAAAATGCTCTGACATTTTACCCGTGAAGCCATTAACAAAAAAAGAGCTCTGAACTCTTAGTGGTAAAGGCGAACAGAAAGAGCCACTCGATAAGTCATTTTCATCTCCTGCCACTCTCTCTCTCTCTCTCTCTCTTCCCACTACCATCGAAATTCTCTCTCTGATATCACCAAAACGTACGGTCCTGATTAACTGGGGGTGTCTTCTTCTTCTTCTTCTCCATTCCCCCCATTTCTCAGCTAAGAAGCTAAAGCAAATCCCAACTTCCATAAAAACACTTTCTTTATATTCCTCCCAAGAAAAGAGAAGAATACCAAATGGGTGCCCAAAATTTCACTCTATATCCTCTTCTTCTAGTAATCACATTCACAGTGATATCACACATAGGAGAAGCAAAAACATATTGGGGAGATATCCAAGTCTTGAAGGAGTTACAAAACGAGTTGGATCCGGACTCAGTGAGTTTTGGTTCATGCATAAGCTTATGGGACTTCACACTCGACCCGTGCGACAACCTCTTCGGCGAAAAGTTCACGTGCGGGTTCAGGTGCGATTACGTCGACGAGTCGGGGGCGAGTCGACTCACCGAACTCGCCCTTGACCAGGCGGGCTACTCAGGCTCTCTCTCTTCCGTCTCCTTTAACCTTCCTTACCCCGAAAACCTAGACCTCTCTAACAACTTCTCCGGCCAAATCCCATCTCTCTCGAACTTAACACGGCTCCGACGACTCGGCCTCCCAGGCAACTCGTTCTCCGGCGAGTTCCCGGCGACCTCGATCGGAGCCCTGACGAGCTTAGAGGAGCTTTTCCTCGACAACAACCGATTGGAGGGCAAAATTCCGGTGAGTCTGAACAATTTGAGGAGCTTGAAACGTCTCGAGCTTCAATCGAATAGTTTCTCCGGCGAGTTTCCCGATTTAAGCTCTCTCAAAAACCTCTACTTTCTCGACGCCAGCAACAACTTCATCTCCAGCGAGATTCCTGCCAATCTCCCCATCTCCCTCGTCGAAATCTCTCTCCGAAACAACAGCTTGGAAGGAAAAATCCCAGAGAGTATAAAAACCCTTGCGTTTCTGCAAGGGATGGACCTGAGTCACAACCGACTAGGTGACTTGGTCCCTTCTTTCCTCTTCACTCACCCGCCTCTGCAACAGCTCTCTCTCTCCTTCAACAAATTCTCGTCCGTACAACCGCCGCTTTTCCGTAATTTTGTCGTTGAAAGCCAGCTGATAGCTCTGGACCTAAACAACAACGAAATCGGCGGGTTTTGTGCCGTCGTTTTTGGCCCTCATGCCAAGCTCTAGGCATTGTCGTTGGAGAACAACAGGTTCACGGGGATGATCCCGACGCAACACGCCGTTGAAACGGTCCTTCCCGGGTCGGGAGTCTTGCCGTTCTCGAGGCTTTTGTTGGGCGGGAATTTCTTGTTTGTCCCATACCCGGCCCGTTAATGCAGCTCAAACCCGGATCGGCTCACTTTGAGCTCACCGGTAACTGCCTGTTCCGGTGCAACGAGGCTTTCTTCTTTTGCCAAGGTGGTGAGCAGAAATCCTTGTCCGAGTGTAAAGCCTTTGGACGAACAATTCCTAAAAAAAATAAAAAGAATTATATTTTACTTTTTTTTCTTTTTTTCTTTTTTTTGTTTGTTTGCGATCAATTTGGAAGGTTGTTTTCTATATTATAATTAGTAGCAGAAATCTTTATCTCAATGTAAAGCCTTTTGGACCAACAATTCCTTAAATCATTTTGGGAAAAAAAAAAAAAGGAATTATGTTTCCCTTTCTCTTTTCTTTCTTGTTTTTTTTTTTTTTGGTTTTGTGATCGTGTTAGATAAAATGATTAAAATTTTTAGTTAAAATTGTAAATATTATAAGATATAAAAATTTTATATTATAATAATTTTTTTATTATAATATGTCAAAATTTTATTATTTTTTAACTAAAAAATTTGATTAAAACTAACTTAATAATAAAAGATGTTTAATGTAAGATGATTTATATCACTAATTTTATTATAAATAATATAAAATTTTTATATATTATAATAAAAAAAATTTTATAATATAAAATTTTTATATATTATGATAAAAACAGTTTTTACTGTCATGTTAAATACCTGTAAGTTTGCTTTTATATAATTGGTAAAGAAAAAAAAGAAGATCTAAACTTCTAATCTCCGCTTTAGGCGTTTTTTTTTTAATGTTCCTCTGACACACGAACGTTACACCCACGTGATGTCATTATCCGTGAAATAGACGCGCGGATTATGTAAGCTTTTGACCCTGTTTATTTTTATTCTTAAATTTTTTTAAAATGTTTTGAATATTTTTTAAATAAAAATTTTAAAAATATTTTTAACATAATTTTTAAAAAATTTTATTTTTAAAAATAAAAATATTTTTATTTATTTTAAAAACAATACCAAATAATTTTTTTAGTTCTTAACTATGCATCTAATCCACGTGCCCATTTAGTGCGTGGATCATACGTGGGACCCTTCATCAGATCCGCACGTCTGGTCCATGATGAGTGATCAAGGAGAATGATTGTGGCCCACTAGATCTTAAAATAGGGAACTCTCACTAATTTATCTTTTAAAAAACTAGAAGATCTCTGGTCGGCGCTTGAAGAAAGTAACTTTCTTCATAAATGAAAAAAAATATAATTTTGTTTCTACATTTATGTAAATTTTAATTTGTTTACATGTGACAATTTATATATGGAGGCAACTAAAATTAATATTCAATCTTATATTTTAACAAATTAAAAGTTACACAAACACATAAACAAAACTTATTTTTTCAACACAAAAAGTTGTATATATTGGACTAGTCGATGCTGAATTTAAGATAAAGCCTTTAAAACTTCATTATTACAAAGAGTACACATGTTCATAACCGGTACTTTTTTCTTGTTCTCTTTTTTATAATGCCCACCCTAAATCAATTTGAGTTGGATTTGTTGATTTTAAACTTTAGGTCGATTTGATGGATTAAATTTAAAGAGAGCTCTTATGTAGAACAAGTATTTTGATTCTAATGATAAGTCTTATTATTTTAACCACTGAATTAACTTTTCAAGTCTGTGATTATCTACATTGAAAATTTACAGCACATAATGCAAAATTATTTTAAGCCATAAATTAAACTATTGAAAAGTTAATATAACGTTTTATTTAGTATCCCTATCCTACCATAAATTTTGTTGAGTTTAAGATCAATTTGCTTAAATTTGATTCAACTCACCAAACTCTTTTTCAACATTTATGACATTTGGTTCATAGTTTTAAACCACTAAAAACTTTTGAACAATTGAATTCTACTTTTCAACTAAAATGATTGTAGCAAAAATTTTGAATAGTGGTCCAACCTAAACGTGTTCTTAAAAACTCAAAACAAGTTTAGTAGCTCTATATTTATCTAGTTTTATTGGACAAGTTGTAATTATTAATTTGTTTGAGGTTCGAAGCTTCGTAGCTGTACAATGGATTTGTTAACTCTCTCATAAAACATTTTTATGTTTTTTTTTAATCCGTGTTGTAGTGAAAATAAAAATTATTTAATAGATTTAATGCGTTTTCTAGTTTAAGGGGTTCCTTGAATACTCATTTAAAATAAATAAATAAAAACTATATTATAATTTACGTGTACGAATGCTTAATTTTATACTCTTTTTATTTCTCCAATATATCTAGCAATTGAAACTCAATCTTTTACCTTAGAGAAAGAATATTTTTCTATGTAGTTAACTTATTGAGTTCTTCGGTTAGATGATTATTTGGCACGGCATTAGAATGAGCTAAATAAGGATATAGGTTCGAATCTTAGTAATCACCAACAAAGCTTTGACACCGTGTTTATAAAAATTTAACTCATAAATTGTTTTATTTCTTTTCTCAAGAAAAACCCATTAAAACATGTCTTAATTATTCTTTTATATTTTTTCCCTTATCATAAACACGGTTAAGTCTCTTATGCTCATGTTAATTGTCAACTGACGAGTAATATATATTTTTTGGCTAATCAAAACAATTCATTATTATAATTCTTACGCACTCAAAAAAAAGAAAAAGAAAAAAGAAGAAGACTTAAAATTCATTCCAAAAAATGCACACCAAGTGCGTTATCTACAATTCATTCAAAGCTTTCAAAATAGAATTTCCCAGTTGGAAATACTACATCTTTGAGAAGTGAAAACTTGCATCGTAGTTTGGGAACAATTGGATACTTATAGATTAAAAACAAAAAGAGAAAATAACCGATGACTCTAGAGGGCTGTTTGTTTCGATATTTGAATCACAGTTTGAATCATTTTACTATAGTATTTTTTCTTATAAAAATTTAAATATTTATTCAAATACTCAAACCAAACAGGCCTTAAGAGAAGAAAAAACATGGCCCTCTTTCCCACACCATGTGATTTGGAAAGAAAAATTGTATCCAATAACATACTTATCAATCTTAATATATATTAAGTAAATAACATAATTTTATAAATATTAAAATATATAATATTTTTATAATTTTTAATTTTTTTAAACACTAAAATTTTTAATTTTACTATCACCCCCTTCGTCTCTTTCAAAAAAATAATAAAAAAAACTCTAAATCTACTTTCTCTCTCCCCTCCCTCCTGTCTCCTCTTCTTTTCTCTCTAGCCCTAGCAAAATTTCGGCAATCTTTGGCGACTCCGGCAACTTCTCCCATGGTGACTCGACGACCTCGATCGACTCCGGTGACAAATCTGACGCTTCCCTCCACGATGACGGTGTCTTCCTCTACGTGATCTCGCGCGACTCCGACAACTCCTCCAGGTGGAGCTTCTGCGATCTTCATGGCCTCACGACTCCAACAGTCTCCTGCGATCTTCATGGCCTCGAGACTCCGGTGCAGCTCCTGCAATCATGGCCTCCGACTTCAGTGCTCCTCCTTTCACGACGGCTCCGACGAATAGCTTCGACGAACTAGAAACAGAGGGATGAGAGAGAAACAAGGAGGGAAGAGAGAGAAAAAGAAGGGGAAAAAAAATAAAATAAAATAAAACGTTAATAATTAAATAGGGATTATTTCTGTAATTTAATTGGTTAATAAAAGTGCTTTTATGTTTTTTGCCCATTTATTAACTTTGTTTTAAACTTAACTATTAATTTTTATTCCATTATAAGTTGCATCTATTTTCCACTTTCTCGGGCTTCAAAAAAATTCTCAAAGCCCAATTTCGCTATGGAAACTTGAAACGGCGTTAAACAACTCTCATTTCATCCTTCTGAACCCGACATTTGACGTGCCTGACTTAAGCCTCATAACAAATGTTCGAATCTGAAAATGACATCAATCTCCTGACACTTTACTCGAACTCCTTAACCTTAACCTATGGTAATTATCTTACTTCTTGTTATTGGTAATTACCTTTTTTTTTTCCTTTTGACTCAAATATCTTATTTTCTTTTTGAAAAAAGTCACCGATCTCTAGACAAAAAATTTTCAGCGTGGTCCAGTTTATGAGGAGAGAGTATTAAACATTGTAATTTGTGGTTATACCATATAAAATAGAAACTAACTAAAAAAATTGAAGACTTTTTTAGTTGAAAAAAAATTTGTACTAGTTGTTGCGAAGTGTTGTGTACTTATTTTGAATATAAATAACAAATGTTGACATTAAGGGGTTGAGTGATTATTTGCTTTAGATTCTAGGTTCAAATAATTATATTTGCACCTTTGCTCTCATACCGTGTTGAGGGTGAGCTCGGCGCCGCCGCCGAGGACACTAACTTCGATGGTCAGCTAATAAGCTCGATAGAATACCGGAAAAGCTTGCTATCGACCCCCGATGCTTTATACTCTTCCCGAGATGCCTCTCAGTCATCCAAGGCTTCGTTCTAAGAATGCTGCCACCTCGAAATGCACAGTAGCTCGAGTCGGACCAACATTGCTCGCAAGCAGGCTGCTACTCACCATTATAGGCTAACACAAGGCAGATACTTTGTCGTCCGATAGAGTCCAATCCATTGGGCGATGGGCGCGACACTTGTTACTTACCGCCTGACACACCTTGATGTGACACCCGGGTTGTGGGCAAAACTCACCTTACACCAGGTCCAAGTGGTGGCCTATAAATAGGATGCATTTATGGCATTCTAGAGAAAGACTTCTTCTACACACCTAACTAGCTGTCGACCTCTACCGAGCAATACCTGCCTTGAGCATCGAAGAGCCCTTGTCTATTGACTAACCCTTCTATCTTATCCGAAGCGTCCCTCCTCTTGCAGGTGTGCATGTCTGGGCAGAGGCAAGCCCAAGGAGAGGTCAGACCGTACGTAACTGCACGTGGGTGTTGATCCGACGTCAGACCATAATAGGCATCAACATACCGTACTAGATAAAAATATAATTTAAAAACCTTTTTTCAAAAGAAAATTATATTCCAACTCTAACTTTTTAAAGAAAATAGAGAAATACGGTGGGTAGCCAGATTTAACACTCACCTTAAAAAATTTGTTCGCAATTTTTAAAATTTTGGCAGACGGTCAAAATCTCTCTCTTTTCTCCTTCTCTTTCCTTGACAACGATGATGAACATGCGGTAAGACCGCGTTGGTGATTTTTGGACACGATGATGGTAGTAGGAACAACTCTGGCTATAATGCTTGCTCCTCTTGAAACTCTAACGCGTCCTCCTTGTGCGATACCAGTGCCTGCTCTTTGCTTGACTTCGGTGACGTGACCATACATCTAGGATCTACTAATTTGTTAAATTTGGCTATTTAACTAATTTCAGAAAACTTTTTCCATTTTTTCTTAAAAAACACTTTATATTCGGTCATTCTTGCACAAATCCCAAGAAAATATAAAGCAATAATTTCTATGCCGTTTTCTAATGAAAAAAATTACATGGCCAAATTGTTGTTATAAAATTAACCCCTGTTTGATATTATGCAAACTCAGTTATAAACAGTGTAAAGCTCTCACATGCTACAGTAACAATTTAAAAAATTGCTACAGTGTAAAGCTTTCACATGCTACAGTAAAAGTGGTTCCCACCACCTTCCAAACACCCCCAAATTCAACACAATATTTAAAATATTTTTAAAATATATTCAAAGACAGTAATTATTTTAATGATATAAAATTCTATATTATATAATTACATAATAATTATTTTAATGATATCATTTTGATACATACATAAAATATTTACAAACTATAGTCATATTTTAATTCGATAAGTATAATTAGATTATTTATCTCATTAACTTTTTCTAATTTACGGTGGACCACAAGCCTCTTTGGGTCATTTAATAGAAATTGATAGTAACTCAACAATATAATAAACCCTTAGGTACATAAAAAGACCCTCAGGTAACACATACGAATGACTATAATACAATTGACAATACAAAACAATATATACATAAAACACTCACATTATCTAAAAGACGTATTTCAAAAAAGGAGAACAAAATATTAAATTATGAACACATTAAATGCACTGTCAATTTTGGATCATCCTATCAATATGTAACATGTTCATATTAGTTAGCTAATTAATTGAGAAAATATACATCATGCCCTGAAAAAAAAAAGTCATATATGAAATAGTCGAGTGTAAATATTGAATCAGTTTTGCAATTAAACCTATGCATATAGTGCAAATTACGTAAAATCTTATTAGATCTTTTTCACAAGTACTCTTCTTTGTTCTTTAAATGCTTTTTTTTTTTAATTATTTCCAAAACATTCTCAAACACTAATTATTCTAACAACGACGATGCTTTGAGGGCTCTGAGTTTCGGAACCCCACAACTCCTCTATCCTAACGTCGGGCCTTGACGTCTCGAGCGGGTCTCAACATTTCGAAATATTGAGACCCGTTCCCCTGTACAAGCACAAAGCCTTGCGGTTTTTAAAGTCCGAGCCGAATAGCATGCTCTCTACTTAATCACTTAAACACACCCTCCAACTTCTTTTTATATTTATATTTTGCACGAGAGTAACATGGTCTTGTCATCTCACACTATATAAACGAAACCTCTGAAGTATGAGGGAGGCTTATGTATAGAAGTAGCCATTAATTAATTCGAGTCTCACAGCTTGGTTTCGAGTTGGACAGTCTTGAGTAGGACAACACATCTATGACAACACCACCATGTCATGCACTCAATCTTATAAATTATCCACATATTTCTGAATATTAAATCACATTGAAATAAAACAATTTGTAGTTCATAAATATATAAGAAAGCACTTTTGATAAGATATGAGTTCTTGTCTTACTTGTAGACGTTGTTGTTTAACGGTTAGATTAATTTTTTAATGGTTTAATTTATAAGTATCTATTTTAAAAATTTATTGCAAGTGATGTAGAATTGTTAATCGCTAAACAAATTAATCCAACGTTTAAAAAACAATAGTGTCTGTTTTATAGTAAGTTTTGCCTATACGCTAGATCTAATAAAAATTTATGGTTTAGAACTCTGAACAGCGGGCATGACATTTTTTTTGTCGTTACCAAAACTTATCTTCGTAAACTATATGGGAGTCTATAAATCTCCTGCTTATGGTTCTAGACTTATAGTTTAGCAGATGCAATTACCATCACGCATGTTTATATGTTTGTGCAAAAGCGGCTCTTCTTAATTTTTGGTCCTAGCAAGCTAATTATTGAATCATATAGACTAGAATGTCAAGAAAAATGCTATTTGTCATCAATCAATCATTTGGTGATATATTAATGATTATTAGTCCTTATAAATCTTTGACGCAGCCCAATTGAAAAGAAAAGATTTTATCGGCCTAACTCAAACAGAAGATTCAAAAATCCACTTAAGAAAAAGCCCTTCAAAGGAAAAACCTCCAATTAGGAGAAAAAACATTTAAGTCTTGTATTCAACATTTAATATTCTAGTCTAAATATTACAATTAGCTTATGAGGGTAATTATATCCCTCTAACAAAATGATAACTAGTACTCTAGTGGATTCACTTGCTACAAGTTCATTTCTGTGTATTTCTTCCGAACTCGAGGACAAGTTCTTTTCATAGACCGGGTGAACTAATGTAGGAAGATTATCACTATAATAGAGGTTTCTATATTTTGGCTTTATTTTGTTATTAGTTTATCGTTATTTATCTATTTAGTCGTTAAATATAATGAGTACTAGTTATCGTTTTGCTAGAATGATAACAATACCTTCATAAGCTAATTATAATTATTAGACTAAAATATTGAGTATTGAATATAAGATTTGAGTGTTTTTTCTCCTAGTTGAGGCTTTCTCCTTTGAAGGGCTTTTCGTAGGTAGGCTTTCAAATCCTCTACCTGAATTAAGCTAGTAAAATCCTTTCTTGGTTTATATTTTATTAGTCATAGGGTTTAGCACTGGTTCGTAATGCCCCAGATATTTTTCTAATTGTTATGGCTAGTGATTCAAATGTTATAGCTTTTGGCATATTTATTCTTTGAGTCCTTATCCAGTGAGATTACCTACCGGTAATATATGTTTTCAGATCAGTAAACATGGTCAAAATACTTTTTCCTACTTACCAAACATAGATATAGGTTATACTCTTAACGCCCACCGAAAAAAAAAATCTCCAAATACTTTATCCTACTATCATACCTGAATTGATTTTAAGTGACATATTGACGCGGGAAAATTTAGCTATATTAGTTATTTTTATATTTTAGATTTGCTTTGTCATTAGTTTGTTATCATTTATCTTGTTTATCGTTTGTTTTAGCAAGTATTTGTTGTCGTTTTGTTAAAAGGCTATAAATAGCCTTACCAGTTATTGTAATAATGAGACTGAGAATTGAATATAAATTTAAGTATTTTCTCATTTAGTTGGGGGTTTCCCCTTATATGGGTTTTCGATTTCTCCGTCTATTTTAAACCAGTAAAACACTATCTTTTGCAATACGGAAAAGGTAACATCAATTACAAAAAGCTTAGGCAGGTTCCGTTTTTTGTCAGACAATTGTTTTGGTACCATTGTGGAATTGGAAAGTGCTACAACAAGACTTTTAGGTTAGAGTCTACCAGTCCCACAAGCCAGATAGGAAGTCCTTTTCACTAGTTGTGCCGCCTGCTATATTATGTTCATCTAACGACTCGAGGCCGAGTTCTTTTCATATACTGGCTGAAGTGCTGCCAAAGAATTTAGCTGTATTAATTAATTTTATATTTTATCTTTATTTTGTTATAATTTGACGTTATTTGTCATGCCTATTGTTTATTTTAGTAAGTATTTATTGTCGTTTTATTAAAAGGCTATAAATAGTCTCATTAGTTATTGTAATAATAAGACTAGAATTTAAGAATTGAATGTAAGTTTAAGTATTTTTTCTTTTAGTTGGAGGTTTTCTCCTTTAAAAAATTCCTTTAGACAAATTTTAGAATTTTTTATTTAGGTTAGGCAAATA